>JAXQQM020082688.1:0-189391 GCA_034641835.2 Pinus albicaulis
CTCAGGGTTGTTGGCACATGGCTTGGCCTGGCCCTGCTTGACTCACAACACTACATTAATGTGGCCTAATAACGACACTATTTTATTTTGGCTTAGGTCGCCTAACCAACATTATCATATTCTAGCCTCAAAACCTTGCATAAGCACTTGTTAACATCCATCATCCTACCTATCTTGTACCTATCCAACCTTTTTGTGTACCTATCCTAACTTAACTTACTCCATCATATCCTTGTCCCTGTACTTTATCCAGTCATATCTACCCTATCTCACGGCCTAGCCCTAGCCTTACCTTACTTTAACATAACTGCCACTCTAAGCAACTCCTTTAATCCGGCCCTCTTGCACTTCAGCTATCATTGGCTAGCCCTAGCTATCTCTTTCCTATACTAGCACCAGCCTTCTCTTTCATAGTGCATGTCCTAGCTGCTCTTCATACTAACAACCTAGCCTACTCTATCCCTTGTCATTCCTAGCCTACCCTTGTGGTAGCATCATTTTTCACCCTCGGGTGATTCATGATTGTCTTTATGGCTTTGGGCACCCATTCCTACAGACTTGAACAAAATTCACTAAAAAAAAGTGTTAAAATTCCCATACGCGGGTATGCCCAGACTTTTCCGCGTGTATACGCGAGTCCACATGTACTTTTCCGCGTATGCCATTAAAATCATTAAAAAATATATAAAAATTCCATATTTTCGGGCTGGGTTGATGGTTACTCCAGTAGTTCAACCACCCCAGTACGTGGCCAACTATTTCCAACTGATTGAAACTACTTTGAGGGAGTATAAAAGCCCCTCATGTGCATGGCCTAAGGGAGAGAGAAATTTTATAGACATTATACTCTGTTGGAATCCCAGTTCAAGTCTGATTCCCCGTGCCTCCTGCACTTTCCCAGATTTATATAGGAAACCCTTGTTTCCTAGAGATGTTCATCCATTTATATGCCATCTCGAGTGCACAAGTCTTGAAAGTATCTTAGCGAGGCAAGGGCGGGATGGATCCGGACGACGGTCTGTTCGAAGATCGTGGAAGGATTCAGGTGATCTCTCCACTTTTACTACTGTACATGCTGTTTGTAATAATGAAGAACCATCTTGTTCCTGAACTTATGTGTTAATGTTTACTTATATGTGTGAAAAGATTATCATTTAAGCATTTATTATGGTTTATATAATGTTTCACATGGATTGCACTAACGTTTAGGAGAAGTATATGCTGTACAACTAGGTTTCCATGCACGTTCTTTCTTGTTTTCCAGGTTGAAGGAGGAAGAAGGGTTGCTGGGGGTTTGGACCCCGTGGGATCTACATCGAACGTAGGACTATGGGTGAGTTCTACTATCGTTGTTATCTAGTTTTTAGCATTCAAGTGTGGTTGTGTGTGAGTCCTTCTGAATAGCATGCCCTGATCTGTGGAGGTTTTGACCCAACAAACCTCTAGGGTGTTTTTCCTCGAAACAGAACTGGTGACTCCGCTGGGGACCACATTCTTGTGATTCCCTTGTTGGGTGGTTTCAGCTGTTTGAAAGGTTTCCAACAATTTTAACTTAAATGTCCAGTCCAGTTAACTCTTTCTCGTCAGACTAAAAGACCTGGTCCCTTATCCAGGCTTGATATTTTTTAATTTTTATTATTTACCTTTTCATACGCGGGTTTGTCTATACACAGACGCGTATACACGCAGTTTTTGTTAAAGGTAGTCGCGTATACGCGAGTTTCCTTTAATGCAGTCACGTATGCACGCTTGTTTCATAACTGTCAAGTCGCGTATTTCTGGGTCAATTTTGAAATTTTAGGTTTCTTGGCTTTTTAGTCTTGTCTACCTGTGGAGACCTATTCCTACAGTGTCTTTATATCCTCTGGATTGTGTTGAAAGTGGTCTTGGGTCTTTTCTCTCTCTTGTTTGGTTGAAAACTAGCTTATTTGGGCAAAGTTTGTTTCTTGTGCTTGCATTTCTGGTTCGAGTACCAAGATCTCTTCCTGGGGATTCTTGGCTATTCTGCTTCATCATAACAGAGAGATTCTGCTCATTTACTCTTTCTTACCTTTGTGTCTTACTTTTCACTTTGATTTTTGCCCATTTCTTGGTTGGTTTTATTGAGTTCAGTTGACTAGGTCTTGTTGCAATTTTTGAAGAGTCTTTCTTGGTTCTTCGAAGTTTTTGTTTGCTGCAAGGTTGTACTATTCTTCTAGGCTGAGTTCCTGAGTTTCTTGTCTTCTTTTTGCTCATATAAATCTTGCTACTAAGTAGCCCTATAAGACTTGGAGCATTTTTGAAGTTTTCGCTTGAGATTCAGAGTTGTTTGGCTTGGGATTTGATAGTCTTCTTGGTCTCTTCGAGCTCTTCCTTTTTATAAAATTCAAAAGCTCAAAAAACATTTTGTTTTATCATTTGCTTTTGTTTTGCATTTTTGTTTTCGTTTCGTTATATCTTTTGAAGCTTTGTTGAGGTTTCTTGCTTTTGGTTTTTGACTTGATTTCGGAAAGGAATTGTTATTGGTTTCTTCCTCTTGTTTCAAGCGTTTTTGGTGTCTTTATACTAAGAGTTTCTGATTTTGGGAACTAGCTTTGTGGACAACCAAAAAGAGATAAAATTGAAGGATCTTTGGGAAATTTCTCTCTGCTTTAGTAGATTTTGCATCTTAGAATTTGCATGCTCTTAGTGATTTGCATCAGGTGCACTTAAGCATTTAGTCATTTTCATAGTTTTTGTGAGTGTGAAGTTTGTTATCTGAAAAGAAAAATAATTTTTTTTTAGTCTCGTAGAACCTGTGTAGAAGTTGCTTTTCATCGAAAGACAATTATTGCATTTGCATGTAGTTTGGTTTTTATTAATTTCTTTTCTGCGTCAAAACACCACAAGTTTCATTTCCGTATCCCTTTGACTTAACATAACAGCCAATTAAAATAAGCGATATAATTTAAAAGCAACTAGCAAGTTTTTATTAAGTGTCATACACCAACTAGCTAGGTTGTAGGGCCTTGGATTAGGTGAGTGGAGAGTTAACTCTCCAAGGCCGCTCAAACAAAACATAGAAGTTGATTAATTGAGAGAAATCCAACTCCGTTAGGTGGACCGGGAAAGCTCTCCTCCAGAGAGTCAAGCGCGAGGGGAAGTGAAGGTTGAGAAGAGGGATACCCCCCCTCCGATTAGCTGAATCTGACCTCAAGACCGTTCCGCCCAGCTTCTGACATGGATTGGTGCCCATAGTTGCCACTCCTAGGTTCCACACAGGTGACTGCGGGGGGGAATACCCATGGTACCTGAGGCAGACGTCGCATCACTTTCAGCAGTACTTCTGGGGGGTGCCCTTGCGAAGCTTGGGTGCTTGAGCTGGCAAAGGCTATTGTTAGGAGGTCGGCGTAGCTGTTTCTGATACCTTCGCTAGTTGTTATGGGCCCTAATCATCCCAGACTGCTTTCGGGAGGTCCTATATTTCGCTTTCCTGTATTTTGGTGTCCGGTCCTCATCACCCGGAGCGGAAATACACGAGCTATTTGTGATTATCCTGAGGATTTCTTTTGTAGTGAGTGTAGCCAATCCATTTCAGTTTGTCCTCAGTAAGCGAGTGATTGGGGGCAAATACAATAGATGGATTGTGATTTTGCAGGAATTTGATGTTGAGTTTATGTCTGCAAAGTCCAAGAAATCATTAGTTTTCGCGGAATTGATCTCCAAGTTGACCTGTGGGGAAGAAATGATTTATGATGAATCCTTCCCGGATGAACATTTGTTTCTTATCTCTCCACAGGATCCTTGGTATGGAGATATAATTGTGTATCTTCAGACTGTGAAGTTTCCCTCTACTTTTTCGAAAGATGAGCGTCGTAAGTTGCGTCACTTGGCTAAGAATTACTTGATTATTGGTGATGCTTTATACCGTCGAGGGGTTGATTCAATCCTGAGACGTTGCTTAACTCTCGAAGAAGTTGAGGCTGTGCTGAATGATTGCCATAGTGGAGCTTGTGGTGGTCATTTATCTGGGCTTGCTACAGCCCAAAAGATCTTGCGTGCTGGGTAATTTTGGCCTTCGATTTTCAAGGATTGTATGGAGTCGGTCAAAAAGTGTCATCCGTGTCAAGTTTATACTCGAAAAATGCGCGCTCATCCAGCTCCGCTTTTTCCAGTCATTACTGTCGGTCCCTTTACAAAGTGGGGTATTGATTATACTACTTGTAACCCGCCTTCGGCTAAAGGTCACAAGTACATTATTGTAGCAGTAGACTACTTTATGAAGTGGGTCGAGGCTATGCCTACTTTTGGGAATGATGGTGAGACTGCAACTCTTTTCCTTTTCAACCAGGTTATTGCTCATTTTGGTATTCCTAGAGAGATTGTCACTGACCATGGCAGTCATTTTCAGAATAGTATGATGGCTGAGTTGGCTCTCAAATTGGGTTTCCGGCAGGAGCATTCATCTCCATATTATCCTCAAACCAATGGGCAAGTGGAAGCCGTGAATAAATCCTTGAAGACAATTCTTCAAAGGACAATTGATAAAGCTAGATCCAACTGGCATATTATGCTATATCCTGCACTTTGGGCATACAGGACGTCAGTGAAAACTGCAACTGGCTTTACTCCGTTTCAGCTAGTGCACGGGGCGGAATCCGTATTTCCTATTGAATGCGAGATTCCTTCTCTTAAGTTAGTTGTTGAACTTCTTCCTGACACTTCTAGTCTTGAAGAATGGCTCCTTCATCTGGAACATCTCGATGAGCAGCGTCGGGATGCCGCCACGATGAATGAAGCGCATAAAAATCGAGTTAAAGTTTAGTACGATAAGGCGGTCAAACCCAGGGTTTTTTCGGAAGGTGACCTTGTTTTGGTCTATGCCCAAGAAAAAGATGCCCTGGGGGCAGGAAAGTTTAAGTCTATGTGGTATGGCCCCTTTATCGTTAAAAAATTCCTTAAGAAAGGAGCATATACCTTGGTTGATTTTGAAGGAAACGAGTTGCCGGAGCCCAGAAATGGGCTCTATTTGAAGAAGTATTATGCCTAGGCTTCGGCCTGGCATGTTGCTTTTGTATATAGTAGTTTTGTTTTGTACATATCTGGTTTTTCGATCTTTGATGGGTTGGTGATGTTTTTGATCTGCTTTGGCAGGTTGTTTCGGATGTCATGAGTCATTTTGGTTTCGCCGATGGTGCTAGTAGACACACCCGGAACTTAGCTTCCGCGGCTTGGGTGCTTCATTATCCATCCGGTCAGCTGTTAGTATCAAGAGGGGCCTGCATTGGTCCTGCTTCCAATAATATAGCAGAATACACTGCAGTTGTTCATCTACTCTCGGAGGCAATATCTTTGGGTGTTGATTCATTGGTAGTTTTCTTGGACTCTCAGCTGGTGGTGTCGCAGTTGAACAATACTTATCGGGTTCGAGATCCATTTTTACTCCGGTTGTTCTTGAGGGTACGTTTGTTACAAATATCATTTCAATTTTTAACTTTCATTCATATTCCTCGAGCTGACAATTGGATGGCAGACTCATTAGCTAATCAAGCAATTGATTGGCACATTAATCATTCCATACAATAAAATTTAATCATAAAAAACATCATACATTTTGATACATTTGTCACATCACATCAAACATCGTTGTATATATATCATCAGAGTGTTCAAAAAACTATACAAAATTTGGATCCATAAGTCATACAAAAATTTGGGCTTATGCCCGATCATGTTCAGTCTCAAAAAATATATAGTCATCTGATACATCATATCTATCTACTCCTGAGGTCCCTGCCCAGAAGTTGTGTTCCTATAGAACACGATCGCAGTGGCGACTCGGCGGAATAACCGTACCCAGTCACGGGGTACTCCTACCACCCGTCTCTGGATGGCTTCAGGCAGATCTTCCACTGCAACCATAGGTACCTGGCGGGTTAACCCCTCCAAGTTCCTTTGTACAACCTGGAGGGTCCTGTTTGAATCTACTGTATCCGCCTCACCCCTGCGACGCTTATGTCGCGGGTAACCCTCAGATCGAACTGGTCCAATATCTGTTTCATGATCATTTTAAAATTGTAAGTCATTTGAATCCAATCAAAAAACATGTTTGTTTTTCACATTTTTTCATACATATTGAAAAAATCCAAAAAAAATTATATAAGTCAAAAAATTGCAAACTTACCGACTGTGCCCCATGCCGCGCCTGGTGGAAGGACAAGATCTGGATCGCCACGAAAGTCCATCCCGACATAGGGATAGTCATCCACAGCGATGATTTGTTCTCTCCACCATTGGAAGAACTCATCATCCCAAGTGGTCCGGGGAACTTCACTTCCCCCCAATCTCTTCATCATGTCTGCCCAGTGGGCAATTCTTGGGTCTCTCGGGCTGCTGATGGTAGAGATCACTCTGGGTCTCAGCGCTGGAATCTTCTCGAAGAAGAATGTCATCAAAATTGTACCATATCCAAAATGTTTTGTCTTTTCTTTTCGGATAGAAGTCAATTGTTGCTTCATGTTCATCAGTAGAGCTGTGCACCAATCATATACATGAGTTAAGCATTCCACTGCTATACTCATTTGCGTCCTGGATGCCTGGTGTAGAGAAGCTGATCCTGCTACTCTCCCAATGGTAAAAAGGAGGATTTTCATGTGCAAGTCTCTTAAATCTTTGATTGCAATTTGAGTTCCAACTTTCTTGGAACCCTCTACGCAGTATACGTGGACGTAATCTTCCACGGTTAGCCCTCCCAAAGGCTTACCATGCAAGTCTACTGGCTCCCCCCTCCGGGAGAGTCCAGTAATAAAATAGATATCTTCCACTTCGATGCATATAGGCATCTGATCTATGATGAAGCAGTCTTCTTCCGGTTCCCAATAGTTCACAAGCATTTCGAGCAACCGGACATTACTCTTCATATTTGGCATTTTGAAAAACTTGAGCAATCCGCAATTCCGGAGAATATTTAGTGATGCTCGATCCCGCATGACTTCTTGATCAATAGCACTGTGTTCACGCTCTCTCCATGATATGGTCATCCTGCAAAATTTCAATAATTCGTTCATTAGCTACGCATTTTTCATTTTTGGGTTGCGCATACGCAACTTTCTCTGTGCACAGTCGCGTGTATACGCGACTTGGTCATTATAAACCCGCGTATGCGCAAACCCGTGATTTTTAGCAAGAGATTCTACGGTGAAAATTCCTAAATTTTAATTTATGAATGGACAAAATGAATAGCAAGGATGGTTTATGAGCTTACCTAACAAATTCGGTGCGATTTGACGGTCGGTTGCTCCTGTTTTGACGAAAGAAGTTTTTTTTCTCCAGAGCACTTTTTTCCAAATCAGCAATGTAACAATGAACCAAATATGAGGTAATTTGTCTATTTATGCCCAAAAAGTTGAAAATTTTCGCAAAAATTTGTTATGCTTATTTTTTCAATCTATCTTAAGTTGCATAACCCGGATGCTTGGAAGTGCCCAGATTGGTATGTTTTCAGGTACATTTTGACGAATTTGAGATTTTTCCCGGTTTTTGATCCATGACTGCTGACCCGTCATGGCAGGTATATGATCTTCACTAGCATATAGGTTAGGGAATCCACTTTCCGTTGCATTCTGCATACTAGCCTCCATTCTGATCACTTGCCATAGGGTCGATCCCATCAGGTCATGAGTATTACACCCATTTCACTCGCCGATTATTTAATCATGACTTGGTGGTAGAGCCTTCCTTTACATGGGCTTCCTAGTTAATTCCTCGCTATCACTTGTTGCCCATGCTGTGTTTTATGTAGGCTCGGGAGTCCTCTTTTGTCCCACCATGACTTATGTGTTGAATCTTCATTCTTCTTCTTCCTCACTATCATTTTTTCTGGCTATTACCCTAGAGGCTCCCTAGTGTTGTTGAGTTGTATTACTGCATTGCATATTGGCTACTTGTTTATCCTGGCCTTTAGCCGGCTTCATTTGGACTCAATGTTTAAGCCAACTTTTGACCTTGTATATCTGTACAAGTTAACCATTGCATGCACTTGGCTATCGCGACTTGACACCCTTTTACCCATGGATGGAACATTCCTCTGAGTATCGCTTACCAGTTTCCGCCACCTTGCATTGAGCATAGGATCGTTCCAATCCTAGGAACTAGTGCATCTGTTTCTTGATACTTGTTCTATCCATTGTACCATAGCATTCTTTTATTCTTTTTCAGGCTTATTATATGAAAAAGACAAAAAAATCAAATATAACAAAAAGAGCGGGAACGGGATGTAACTTCATAATTTGATGGCAGTACAGTGTCAGTTTGTCACCCTTGAACAAATCATATACACTTATATATCTTTCCTCCATTTTGGGATGGTTTTAGTTTTGACCTAGGTTCAACCTTTACCTTGTTTCACTTGTCAGTCCTCCCCCGGTTGGTTATCTCTTCCAATCATATGGAGAGTTTGTTCTGCCTCCTGCATAACAGACTTATACAGTGTCACTTTTTACTGCCATGGTCATCACGAGTCATGCTTTTGTTCAAGGGAAGTCTAACCAGAGTCGGCCATTTTGCGGTGTCTCTTGACTCATTATTTAGTCGGCCTTCCCGGTCTTGTCAGTATCTTGTTCTATCACATCAGATGTTTTGGTCCTCTGCTCGTGCTGGTTTGAGAAGGTCTCCATTGACTTCTTGTTGGCGGGTTTGTCTCTTATCGACTACGACACATTGCTCTGAGAGCAAACCTAGAGCCGCACCCTGGCCCTATTTCCATCATTGATAGGTGACCTTGTGCTCAGCATTTGATCATGATTATGGGTCTTTGACTGAGTGGTTTCCCCTGTGTTCGACGTCAGCATACATTATCACACTTGGGATTCGTGCAGTACCTTGATTTCCATTTGACCCTATTGGTGGATATCTCGCCTCTGTGTCAGCTTTCATTATTGGTTGGTTCAGAGGGTTTCTTCCGTGCACTAGCTTCATCTTGTGCATGTCAGAAACGTACTTTGGTTTGGTTCCGTCACTTTGCTTCATCTGATTCCTTCCAAATCTTGGCCTGCGGGTTACACTCGCGCTGGACTGATGTGGGATGCCTTAATGCCTTCCTTCCAGCAGATCTTTTCCCATCGACTCCGACTCATTGCTCTGGGAATAAGGTCTAGAGTCTTTTTGTCGGTACCTTAGGGTTTGCAGTCATCAGTGGCAGACTCTTCGCTATCGACAGTGGGGATTCATCATTGCCTCCTGATTGGTAGATTCTTTCAAGTGTTCGACTTCAACTCATTCATTCGCACTTGTCAGATTGTACTGGGGCACCTTGACACTCATTTTCATTATTGGTGGGTTGTCTCGCATTGGTTAATGGTATACATCATTGACCGGTAATCCAACGATTTCTCACATGGTCGACTTCAGCTCATTTATTCCCATTGTGTAGAATTGTGCCATAGTGATCGGTGAAGACCTTGGGTTGCATCAGCATTTCTCGGTTCACTTTTGACAGTCCATTCAGTTTCTGCCAGTGATGCCGTTCACCCTTATATGTTGAAGTGTCAGTACAACAACATCCTATATGTTGGCTCCCGAGTTGCGTGATTGTACCGTTTATTCCACTTTTATGATTTGGTACTTGGAGATTCAGTTACTTATATGATCAGACATCCAGTTTCAGCATCATTGATCAGCTTTCTATATGTGATACTTAGACATTGATTCTGACTTGTACTTCCGAGCCATGCTCAGATGATTCATTGTGTACTTTCAGTTCAGCTATACTTGTATACATTTTGGATCTATTATGTACTTTCGATATGATGTATTTTTGACTGAGCATGGGTATGCCCGCCTCAGCATGAGTTGACTCTCTATTTTCTTTCATTGGTTTTTGGCAGGCTGAAATCTGGTGAAGTCCTCTCTTGTCCTTACGAAGTTCTTTCTATGTGCATAATACATTTCGGCCATCATGTACCCCTTCTGACCTCATATATTAGGGGGCATCTGTTATAGCATCATTTTTCACCCTCAGGTGATTCATGATTGTCTTTATGGCTTTGGGCACCCATTCCTACAGACTTGAACAAATTCATTAAAAAACAGTGTTAAAATTCCCATACGCGGGTATGCCCAGACTTTTCCGCGTGTATACGCGAGTCCACATGTACTTTTCCACGTATGCCATTAAAATCATTAAAAAATATATAAAAATTCCCTATTTTCGGGCTGGGTTGATGGTTACTCCAGTAGTTCAACCACCCCAGCACGTGGCCAACTGTTTCCAACTGATTGAAACTACTTTGAGGGAGTATAAATCCCCTCATGTGCATGGCCTAAGGGAGAGAGAAATTTTATAGACATTATACTCTGTTGGAATCCCAATTCAAGTCTGAATTCCCGTGCCTCCTGCACTTTCCCAGATTTATACAGGAAACCCTTGTTTCCTGGAGATGTTCATCCATTTATATGCCATCTCGAGTGCACAAGTCCTGAAAGTATCTTAGCGAGGCAAGGGTGGAACGGATCCGGACGACGTTCTGTTCGAAGATCGTGGAAGGATTCAGGTGATCTCTCCACTTTTACTACTGTACATGCTGTTCGTAATAATGAAGAACCATCTTGTTCTTGAACTTATGTGTTAATGTTTACTTATATGTGTGAAAAGATGATCATTTAAGCATTTATTATGGTTTATATAATGTTTCACATGGATTGCACTAACGTTTAGGAGAAGTATATGTTGTACAACTAGGTTTCCGTGCACGTTCTTTCTTGTTTTCCAGGTTGAAGGAGGAAGAAGGGTTGCTGGGGGTTTGGACCCCGCAGGATCTACATCTAACGTAGGACTACGGGTGAGTTATGCTATCATTGTTAACTAGTTTTTTGCATTCAAGTATGGTTGTGTGTGAGTCCTGTTCTTTCTTGTTTTCGAGGTTGAAGGAGGAAGGAGAGTTGATGGGGGTTTGGACCCTGCGGGATCTACATTGAACGTAGGACTACGGGTGACTTCTGCTATCGTTTTTAACTAGTTTTTTGCATTCAAGTATGGTTGTGTGTGAGTCCTTCTGAATAGCATGCCCTGCTCTGTGGAGGTTTAGACCCAAAAAACCTCTAGGGTGATTTTCCCCGAAACACCGTGTGACGTCGCATGACCAAGGCTACGCGGGTCGGGCTGTTTTGTGCGACGATGCCCATGTCAGAATTGCTAACTTGTGACCGCCAAAATGTCTTAATTTGCACGTTTGGGTGGCCCATTTGCCGTTTTCTCCCTTGTTCCTCTGGGCGGCCGGGCACGCCATGTCGCGGCCTATGACGCCTTACAACCAAGGGCGCCTGGGTCGGGCCGTTTCGTGCGAGGGTGCTCATGTCAGATTTGCTAACTCGTGACCGCCCAGGTGCTAGCTTGTGCACGTTCAAGTGGCCCGTTCCCCATTTTCTACCTTGTGCCTCCTTGCAGTCGGGCGCGCAGTGTCGCACCGTGTGACGCCGCACGACCAAGGGCGCCTGGATCGGGCCGTTTCATGCGAGGGCACCCGTGTCACATTTTCTAACTTGTGACCACCCGGGTGCTAACTTGTGCACGTTCGGGCAACCCGTTTACTGTTTGCTACCTTGTGCCTCCATGTGGCTGGGTGCACCGTGTGACGCCGCACGACCAAGTGTGACCGAGTCTGATCGTTTCCTGTGAGGGCGCCCATGTCACATTTGCTAACTTGTGACCATTTGGGTGCCAGCTTGTGCACGTTTGGGCAGCCCATTTGGCATTTTCCACCTTGTGCCTCCGTGCGGCCGGGCGTGTCGTGTCGCACCGTGTGACGCCGCATGACCAAGGGCGCCCAGGTCTGGTCGTTTCGTGCGAGGGTGCCTGTGTCAGATTTTCTAACTTGTGACTGCCTGGGTTCCTTGTGCACATTCGGGTAGCCCGTTTACCGTATCCTACCTTGTTCCTCCGCGCGGTCGGGCGCACCATGTTGCGCCTTATGATGTCACATGACGAAGGGCGCCCGGGTTGGGCCATTACGTGCGAGGGCACCCGTTTCAGATTTGCTAACTTGTGACCGCTAGGGTGCCAGCTTGTGCACGTTCAGGCAGCCCATTTTCCGTTTTCTACCTTCTGCCTTCGTGTGGCCAGGCATTCCGTGTCGCGCCGTGTGACGCCGCATGACCAAGGGCGCCCGAGTCGGGCTGTTTCATGCGAGGGCGCCTGTGTCAGATTTTCTAACTTGTGACCACCCGGGTGCCTTAATGTGCACATTTGGGTGGCCCGTTTTCCGTTTGCTACCTTGTGTCTTCGGGCAGCCGGGCGCGCCGTGTGACGCCGTATGACCAAGGGTGCCCGGGTCGGGCTGTACCATCCGAGGGCACCCGTGTCAGATTTTCTAATTTGTGACCACCCGAGTGTCTTAATTAACACGTTTGGGTGACCCATTTTCCGTTTGCTACCTTGTTCCTCTAGGCAGCCTGGCGCACCATGTCGCGACGTGTGATGCCTCACGACTCGTGTTAGATTTGCTAACTTGTGACTGCCCAGGTGCTAGCTTGTGCACGTTTGAGCAGCCCGTTTGTCGTTTGCTACCTTGTGTCTTCGTGTGGCTGTGGGACATAAGGTAGAAAATAGTTAACACATATTCGACGTAAGCCCCCAATCCCTAATCCCTTAACTACTAGCTCATTATTCAACCCCTAACCGTTAAATGCACCTAAATCCCCTAACCCCTAACCCCCAATCCCCTAAGCCCTTCAAATTCGAAGAATTAGCTTTGAAGAAGTAATTGTTTTCTGCAATATGGTTTGTAAGTTATTTAAATAAAGGTATCTTCTCTAGAGTTCTTTTTTAGATCCACAATTTCATTTACTAATTTTTGAACAAGGCGTATGACACTCTTCATGTCTATGGGATTTTTATCTTGAAGCTCAGTATCTATACGAGTATTTTCTGCTTCAATAGTTTCCTGATGGAGAAAATCGCAATACAATGTTTAGGACACATTATTATGTTATTGTTGCTTCAAGGGTTTGCTGAACAGACCCCAAATCGTTCATTTCCTTGCTACTTATCAGGTTCTTACTTCTATAGAATTCACTATATACTTAGATCAATAAAGAGATTTTTAAGGTGTTTAATTCATTTATGTATTCAAAAATTGATTATAAACAATAAGAAATCACAATCTTGATATTGTCAGGTTTTAATCAAAAAAAAAAATTCATCTATTAATTAGACTAAACTATTATTTATTATAGAAAATGCAATTAATTTGAATGAATGAATACATAGATTACTATCATTAAAGAAAAAAATGTGAATTTCACTTTTAAGGTAATACTTAAAAATAAGGAAAAAATAATACATAAATTATAAAGAAAAAATATATAAAAAAAGAGATTAAAACTCCTAATATTTAAAATACAACATAATTTAATTGTGTAAAGTTTAAAACTCCTTTTAATAAAACATGATGATTTTGTAGAGTAGAAGAATTACTATATGCAAAAATCACTGCATTATTTACTCATATAATTTTAATTTCTTCTCAAAAATATATGTTCTATTTTTTTGATTGTAAATATTTAAACAATCAAAATAAACAAACATTTAATTATTTAGAAATTATTTTAATTATTTAAAAATTATTATAATTATTAAAAATATATATATATATTTAAATTAATTTGAGTGGCCTTAAAGAAAAACAAATGTTTTTTATTTCAAAATGTCAAAAATTTTCAATATCAAAAGTTTTAATTTCCCTCGTTCATTTCCCTCCGGTTGCATAGTTTGTCCAAGGAAGGAGGGAGGATGCGGCCATACTCTTGCCAGTTTTGAGGAAGGATGCGGCCATACTATTGCAGGTTTGGAGGAATGATGAGGTAGATTTGTGCCCCGAGCCGTGCTCCTGGATCTGGAGCCTGGCACCATGGACAGTGTGAGGATCTCTACATTGCTCTCAAATCCACAACTCCAAAAATAGGTACTCTTATTATGCAACCCATTAGCAACCCAATCTGATGAAAAAAATGCACAGTGGCCTCTGTGGGAGCTTATAAGCCTGATCCAGGTTTGGATCTGCCTCCCTAGGGAAACAATACTCAACTGTGATTCTTGATCCAGTTTCCCAGACAGTGTAATAGCCTTGTTGAAGCAAGCTCTAAGCCCTAATCTACCCTAAGTTTATAGATGAAGAATATATATGAAACCCTAAGCGCATCTATTTTCTTCAGTGAGTGTTAGACATTCAAATTATATCTGGTATGCAACTGCAAGTATTCTCAATCCTTGTTATAGATAAATGAAAAGATATTTTCTTCAATGAGTGTTAGACATTCAAATTATATCTGGTATGCAACTGCAAGTATTCTCAATCCTTGTTATATGGTTCACAAAATGTGAATATGGAAAATTCTGGTTGTGCTCTGAGCATATTCACTTATTGTCCACTTCTACAGGTCTTGGAACAACTTCTGTTATTGTCGTGGATAAGTCAATAGATGTAGTATTTCGCTTCTTTCCTGAGATAATTATGTTCGAGGAGATGGTTATTTTGAGATCTAAATCTTCATGAATACTTATGTGGGAGGTATTTTTTTGTTTGTATTCCCCTCAACTTGTCGGCTTCCTGGAATTTTTGTTCTGCAAAGTGACTCTTTATATTTTCTGTTTGAATTTCCTAATAAGCTGCCTCTGGGGCACTTCTTGATATTTTCTTAGACCATTGGCATTTTTTATGGCTCTGTTGCTAGGCTTTTTAAGTTTTGTTTTGTGGATCATCCGTCTGGACATTGGGAAACGATCGATGCAAATGTAAACGCCTTTTTTTTAATGAAGGTCATTGTGTTTTTTTCTTCTGAAAAAATGTCAACAGATGGAGTAGATGCAATAGTTCATCTTTCCTATTTTTTTAATTATTAAAGCTGTGAAGACGAGCGGGTCAAATGAAATGAAAATTTAAGAGATGTTTTTTCAATTGATTGGAGGATTCGTCGCTAATATACAATGTGATGAAGTATGTAGCTATGATTTATGGTGTTCTTATCAAAGAAAGGATGAGTAGTCTTAAAATCAGTTTAAATAAATATTGAAAATTGGACAGGTCAGATCCCTCCTTACCAAAAGACGTCCTTTTACATATTCAAATAATTATAAATATAAAGCCAATATTTTCATTCTGGCATGGAATATCAGTCAAGGAATAAGAAATAATTTTCATATGAAGAAGAAAAACAACTGAAGAAAAGGGGGAGATTTGAATCTGAGGTAGGAGGATAAAGACATTTGGAACCTTTTGGAGAAACATCTATATTTTTGTTATATTTCCTGTTGACAGAATTATAACTCTGGCTCTTTTGCAGAACCCTAGAAACTTGGACCTGTAACCTACTTGTGACTTGTGGCAGTTAATAATTCAGATATGTTGCACATTCATACCTGTGGCACACCTTGTATCTATTTCAGAGAAGTCCAAGCCTATGACCAGTGACTATACCTTGGACCTGTGCGAATATCTTAGCCATGAGTTAAAATATTTTGGACCTGTGGTTTAGTGCAGACCTGTTCCTAATAGGTATTCCATGCCTCATCAAGACCCGAGTAGCTGCTAAGGTACTCTATTGTTACTAGTATATACTAAGGCTTGTGCATGGAATAGGTCACCTGGCTGAAATTAGAATATTGTTGTCTTTGTTTCATTCATGAGGACCTCCTCGAGGATGGTGCCCTCTTATTATGTAGTAGGGTAAAGCCACTCATACTGAATGAATGTTTACAATACCTGACAACAATTCTATACTCTATATTTCTGTAGGTATGATGGTCTAAATCCGAGTGCAATAATTTGAGTAATTCATAGACATTGCCTCAAACTGAGGATACAAAAAATTAGTGTGCTTGAGCTTGAAAATCTAGTCCTGCGGAATGTTTTGAGTAATTGTTATGTGTTAATTTTTTTACCAAGAGTAGGTAAGCGCAACAAGCAAGAGCAGTAGCACCCCAAAGCCCTGGGCAGAACATGGGTTTACTCCTTATTTGAAATTGTTTCCTTAGGTGACCAACACATCACCAGGATGATTTAAATGAATAGTTCTTTCTATTTCCTCATTGAGTAGAACATGCTAATATGATTTTGGAATACATTAGTCTACTCTATCACTTAATGAAGTGAGTAGAATATACTAGTACGTCCTACTGCTTGAATAGGGTGGAAGTAATGGGTTAGCATGTTATAGTGTGCTATCACAGGCATTATTTTCTAATACACGACTGATATGATAACAACAATATTCATCTCCAATACAGGATTGAACTAATATGTGCAGTCTTTTTTCCTCATTGGGCATAATATTAGCTGCTTGTGTTGTTTTGGCTCACCCTCTTTGTTCCTAGCTTATTTCCTTTGTTCATTATACATACTAAATGGTTGTGGATTTGTGTATTATATTGACTACTGATCCATTACTGTTTAGTGTTTTATCTTTGGTGAATGTGTTTGTTTTGAAAGTTTAGGTTTCATAGTAAATCATCAACGGGCTCTGAAATAAGGCACATTGAAATCTTGGATACATGTTTCATGCCAAAATCAGTTGTATCTTCCATAAATACACAATCTTGGACCACTCTATATAAATCTGCTTCTCAGACAATATTACATCTCCCTCATTATACATGTGGTGTTATTACATGCATAGCAAAGGCATCGTTTTGGAAATCATTTTATAAGTCACTAGATATTGTGGGTACAAGGATCTAGGGTTTCCACATGTAACTGTGTTGCCTGGAGACTCACTCTACCTGTCCTTAAATTTGTAAATATAGTAGTATGAAAATGCTTCTTTCATTTTGTATGCATAAGATAATTTTTCCTCAAAGTCCATAATTGTTTTTAAGTTTTATCCATCCCAGTTTTGTTGTGAATGCACAGGTTTTTGGCTCAACACAGATTTGTTATATCTTTGTACTTTTCCTTTACTAACTATTTGAAATTTCTAGTTATATTTAGAGGTGTCTTTTAAGGGATGAGGGGAATTACTTGGATTTAGTGCTGCCCACTCTCAATAGAGGCTTACAGTAAACTATGACACATTGTGATGTATATCAGTGGTAGTTGGGGTAGCAACAAAATCAGTTTCATTCTTTAGTAGATTTATTCTTCTTGGAAAGCTTTCAGCTGACAAAAAAAAGGGAATGAAACACACAACCATTCCCCTTCCTTTTATTGGACCACCTCCTTTCTTTTTATGAGAGCATATACAGGCTAAAGTTACTAGAAGTGGTCAAAAGTGAGTTTGGTTAGCTGGAAAAGTCCAACTATTCTTAGCCCTCAACAATGTTTAAATACTTCATAGGCATGATAACCCCTCCTAGACTGTGCTACGTAAGTGGGTTTTGTAGAATTTTATGCACTTAGGGTTAGACTCAATTTTGATGTAATTAGGATTATATTCAAGTGCTGGCCAAATTGGTAAAATAGGATTAATTAGGATTATATGAAATGATTCAATTTGGCATGTGAATCTCACATCTAAGGGCCATTAAAATCCCATGGATGGAGACTGATCAAGATTCAACATTGCTGTTACTATTAGTGGAGTTGGGTATGGAACAAGTACACTAAAAATACTGGCAACAATAGTGACATCATAGATTCAGAATCTTAATCTCTATATTAAATGAGCATTAGAATGTAACTTGATTTTAGTGAAATCTCTAACACGTTTGTTCTAAATAGGACCTGAAATGATCACTTGTAAAGATGTTTGAGGCTCAAGGTTGTATGACACTGCAACAAATGACTTGTTGAGTACATGATGACATTAGGTCATTCTGAAACTGAATATATGCTACTTCGGTATGAAGATTGATTGAAAAAACTGTGTTTTCTAAATAATGTTTCCAATGAAACCTGAAATGGCTCTTGTTATGCTGAAAACATGTGTCATCTTTAATATACTATCAATTTTAGTGACAAGGGTAGCTAAACCACATGAAAATGCTTCGAAGATGTTACAGATGCATTGAAGCTCTAGAAATTTAGCCCCTCACTATGTTATCTACCAAAAGCAAAGCTAAGAAATGCCTCTCGGTTGATATCAATTTTAAGTACATGGATCATGTCTCATACATCTATGCAAAAGGTAGAATCTACTTTTATCATAGTATTTTGATGTCATGCTTAGAAGGTTGTTAACATCTTAATATTTATTTGTGGTTCTTAGAAGCCTAATGTTTATGTGCCCAATGCATTCCTTTTATATTGATGGACCTTCTAACAATTAAAAATATAGATTAACTCTCTAGCATTCCACAATGCTAGAACATAATCAAATCAAATCGAAGAGAAGTCTATTTTCAGAATCGAAGAGAAGTCGATGTTCAAATAGCCTCTGTTCAAATATTTCTCAATATATTGTTCATTATTTCTCAGTATATTTCTCAGTTCGTATTTCTCAGTATATTTTTTATTTTTTCATTAAAAAAAACAGGGTATAGCACATGGGGTTTCCAAATTTCAATAACAAAATCCAATAAAAACACCTAACCACAACAAATATCTTGGCAGAAATATTTCTGAGGAAAAATGAATGTTCCCTAGTCGTTTGCAGCAGACGAGGAACATCACGGATCGAAGTTTTCTTGGAGTTATCTCTTTGTGTAAGTGTTTCAATCATTTCAAACTTTGTCTTCTATTTAAAATGAATATTTAAAATTTGTTTATTCCAAGAGTGATACATATGTCTGGTGTATATTTTCCTCATTGAATTAGTAGATAATGAAGAGTGATAAATCTGCACACTTTCTCATGTTTGTTTTACTGGCAGAATGATAGATCTGTACACTTCTCAAGTTTTTTTACTGGCGGGATGATAGATTTGTATACCTTTTCTTCAATAGGTCAGTAAAGATAAGGGATAAGGATAAGGGATCTATATACCTTTTCTTCAATAGGTCAGTAAAGATAAGGGATAAGGATAAGGGATATGTATACCTTTTCTTCACTGTTTTCTAATTCTGTGTTGTGATGAATTTCCATATTGTTGCAGCCGAAGATGGTTATTTAGGAGGAATATTATGAAGACTAGGGTTACCACATCTTATACTTCCTTGTATTCCTAGATTCATGTGGAGAAATTTAGTGTTACAAGTGAATGGGATGAAAGTACCACTATTGTGGCATCATGAATTTCAGGTAGAAAAAGGTGTCTTGACTCATATTTTCAGTCCATTTGATAGAGCCAAACAATTGTATCTCATCAAATTCTAGTTAATATAGTGCTAGAGTTTATACCTGGGCGTAATTTTTCTCTAGTCACAAATTTAAAATGCCTGTGTTAATTTATTGTCTGGATTCATTTTCATCATTGTTTCTATTAATCATCTGTGGTTGGGGTTGATTGCTCATATGATTTGCTGTAGCAGTTCCCTTGGCAAGGGTATTTGTGGTGCCCAGGATAACCTTGCTGCCTACAATTTCCTCTTCTCATGTGCATATAAAACTTCAATTACATTTAAAATCCATAATCTTCAAACCCCAGGGTTTGTTTCACAAAGGGAAACCTTTTTCAAAAGTCTTAGGAAAAGACTTTAGTTAACCAACCACCCATTCTTAAATTTCAAATCTTATAATGAAGCCAAATCTTATCAAAATATATGAACCTTCACGTATTAAATTAAATACTACCCCATGTGAATATTCAACCATACATATATATCTCCATATATATTCTCCCCGAATAATGTGTTAAGAACATGAGTACAAAGCCTTGACTTTATATAAGGCACCCGCAATATATATATATGGTTCTCACTCACAAGACTTCACATACCTTTGTAAAATTTCGATTCAATGGATTAATATTACCTCTGGTCCGTACTTCGCCCTTTATTAAACTTTATATGGTAAAGTTTATAACCTCACCCTTTGTCGACTCATACTTATGAACTCAACATTAAAATCAACGTGAATTCTCCCTCGGCCCCACAGAACCAGACTTCATTTAATTAACGAACCTCATTAACTAATTGTTGGATGGATCTAACGATCCCCAACTCATCGTGCTCCGATGTGGGGTTTTCCGCCGTCAATTTGCACCTTACTAACCTCCACACAGGTTCCAATTACTCATACCATCGGATCTCCCTCGCTCTAGATCAAACGGTCTCAACGCATATCACGTTTTTTTCTAGTCCAAAAGTTTAATGCCTCAAAAAAATGCGATGAGCATGGTTTTTATAAACCGCTCTTGGCTTACGTGTCAACCATAGGAAGACATCACATTTTTTCCACAAAATTTCTATACCACTTTTGCAACATGCGAGACCGCTGGTATTATCCTCCGAAACCACCTCTACTGTTTCACGTCCAGTTCTGTCTATTGACTCGAGGTTCCGCTTTCACCAAGGGTTTTTTTTACAATCCTTGACTTCACATCTTTAATCCACACAGGGTTTTGATGAACCTTTGTGTCCATTATTCGCTATGCATCCAATCCGACACCACCACCATAGATTAAGAGCTTCTTTCAACTACGCCAGAAGCCTATTTTTATTGTAACTCTTTGTTCATGGGTTTGATTAAACCACATCTCATCTATTCGACAAATTTATAGTTCACCACAATTATAGTCACTTCAGAGCTGTACTCATAAGGATACAATCCCCAGCATCATCGAATTTCGTTCGATTCTGTAGCCATACCATCACACATTACTGTGATCTCAGATCGGCCCTCATTTCACAACTTATACAATATAACCAACATCGAGTTAACCCCAGAATTTCACAGTCCCCTAATTACATAACAGAATTTGTAACAGGATGCCTTATTCAATACTCATTCGGTCAAGCAATTCTATTCCTCGTTCTAAAAGGCCTATGGAATTCAATGTAATAACATAAATCTGAGTTTCCTACCCATTCTAGAATCAATTCATTACAACATAAATCCTCAGCATACTCAAATTGCTCATGAAACAAAACATTGGCATTAACCCTTAAGACAAAGGTTTGGCACGCATGTTTCATACAAGCTCTCATTGAAACTCAAGCTTACCATGCAGAGTTAAATCAATTAACACTGGAGCAAATCCTTTGACATATATACATGACTTTACTTACAGAACTTCTGGTCTTCGGCCAGATCTTCAATTACAGTGGCCTTCTACAACCTACTCTGCCTCTGAACTATTATAAACTCTCCAGACCTACCTATTTAATGCCTTTTGGCTTACATTTGTACAAATAGATGAGGAATCGATTCATTTTCTTAACATTTCAACAAATTCTAACTTTATACAAAATCCCTAATGTAACTAAACTGATCCTAGTCTCTTCACATTCCTAACTACTCATTTCTCTCATGTTCTCTGCGGTTAGAGAACATTTACAATTCTCACTTTTTATTCAAAAATACTAATAATTAGAAGAGGATTTAGAAATATGAGACCCTTACATCTCATAAAAATACAAAGTGCTTCATTGTGCCTAATGCCCCTGAATCAATTTGCCACAACATTTTTCAAGAAACACACCATTCTGCCTACTGCTATTCTGTTTCATCATTTATGGGCAAAGCTTTATCCAAACTTCAAAGGATAACATAGCATGATCACAGATGAACCATGGGACAACTTTTTGGCATTTAGAATTTTATATTTCTTTATTTTATTGGGTTGTAAGTCATTTCAAATTTTTTTCACATACAAGATATGCATACATATTGTGTAGAAAGTTGTGCTAAAGAGGTGGCATATGAAGCCTTGGTCAAGACTCAAAATTATCTGGGAGTGAAATATAGATTCAGTGTTATGTATTGGATAAAAATTAAATCAGAATTATTTGAGACTAAAATCTATAATAGAAGTGTTATTTGTTAGATGAACCTGTAATATTCAATTTCTCTCGTACAATAATATGCCATTACCTGCTACCTATAATGGCACTTGAACAAATGGATGGATAACTACTTTTCCATACCTGCAAACAAGTTAGTGAGGAATGTTGTGCTAAAATAAGAAAGCTTAGGGAGCTTTAGTGAAAATTATCTAAAACTAAAGTAAATATTGGGACTGTCATGGAACAGAGTTAACATGTAATTCCATTCGCTGCTACCTATAATGGAACTTGAACAAATGGATGAATGATGATTTTCCATACCTGAAAACAAGTTAGTGAGGAATGTTGTGCTAAAAGGAGGAAGCTTAGGGAGCTTTAGTGAAAATAATCTCAAAATAAAGTAAAGATCACAAGTGTCATGGTACAGAATGAACTTGTAAATGTGTAATCCCTTTGTGAAGCATGTAATATGCCATATCCTGCCACCTATAATCTTCTTGAACACTTAGATGTATGACTATTTTCCATACCTGCAAAGCACGCTCTATATAGGTGCACTGATTAGCTCCAATACATGCCAAGTTAGTCTATTTGAAAATTTTGAAAGGACTCATCCCTTTTATTTTCATGTGGTTGTCTTACTAATGTGTAAAGTTTAAATGAATAAATCTATGAGATGGAAATATAATTATAATTTATAACCCTTTCTTGTAGCTTTGTTCTATCAATATATACTATTTTAGATTGAATACATACATAATAGAATGCAGTGACACTTACCAAGAGTAAGCTTTCATATATGGATAATACACTGTAGTCATTGATAACTATTATGAATTAACAATTGTAATTTTCCTTAGCAAGTTATTTGTCATAGCTCATGCAAATTGTTTTGAGTGCACCAAAAAAGTTAATAGTTGTTGGTTTAGGACTTTGAAGGGTTTATATTGCAAACCCTACCAGATACCTCCCGTCATAAATTTAAGAGTACAGTAAATCCCATAATTTTTTTGATCTAATGTGATAGAAAAGGACAAATGGTTGGTTACCAAGTTGAGCTAATAACATCTGTGACCATAAAGTGAACACAATGCAAAAATAAATTGTCAGGCGTGGATAGGAAGGAGATTAAATGTGTTAGGAGATGGTGAATGGTCGGTTAACAGGTTGAGCTAACGATGTAATTGACCATAAAGCTAGCCCATTGAAAAAAAGAAATTAGCATTCTTAGATTTGAAAATCAAACAAATTTTTATAAGTATATTTCTTCGCAAAGGTGGCAAACACAATATAGTCCAGAAGCCAGCTAATTATAATGGAAAATTAGTAGTGGATGGAATGGGAGATGAGCTTAGTAATCTTGCATATAGGGGCAAGCTTGTGTATTATCTACGAGGGAAGAATAGGTGAAATCATTGAAATTCTAATACCCAGACAAACTTTTCTCCAATTACTTTGTATACCTTTAAGCTTTCAACATAGTGAAGTTATCATAGCTACGCAGAGTAAGAATATTTTACTCGAGGCAAACTGTGGTGATTTACTAGATAGCAGTGGGACCTCAAAAGTTTTCTTAGCTGGCTTATTGACATCCATTATTTTTATTGAACTTCAGTAACATAATTAATAGGGTCAGAGACAAGAAACTGAGATATGGAACTCAAGGACAACTGATATCGATTATGAATTAACAGTTGTAATTTAAAGCAATGCTAAAGGTACATGCAAACAAAATATATACAGGGGTTGTGGTTTATGGCCATGAATATTATTATGGCGTTGGTATTCAACATACTCCAGTTGGATGGACCATGGGCTATTTCATATTTTTTTTTTAAATTCAACCCGTCGTCGCTATACCAATGCTCTGTAAACGTCGGTCTTCCGACGCCTTGTAATTTTTCCTATTTCATCGATCTTGTGACCATTTAAAAGCGTGGTTAGCCATAGATTAAATGTCGGTCTTCCGACGCCTTGAAAGTTTTCCTATTTCGTTGGTCTTGCGATCCTTTAAAAGCGTGGTTAGCCATAGAGTATTGCGACGCTTTGGAAGCGTCGGTATTCTGATGTTTTCCATAGGCGTCGGTATTGTTATGCTTTTTAAGCGTCAGCATTGCGACACTTTGTAAGCATTGGTATTGCGACGCTTTGAAAGCGTCAGTATTGCGACACTTTGGAAAATGTCTTAAGAGCGACGGCTAGTGTCGGTATTGCGACACTTTGGCAAAGCATCGTAATTGCGATGTAATGGCTAACCACGTTTTTTCCGGCCTCGTATTGTCGCTCTTGCGATGAATATGTGTCGGAATAGCGACGAAGTGGCCGTTGGAAATTGGGCCAAATTTTCTAGTGCCATTCATCTGCAAACATTTGTCTCCATTCGCGTTGACCATCCCTGAGTCAATCCTTGCAAAAAATTTCTTCAAAACTTGATCTATGGTTTCATGTCGTGATCTTGCTTACGACGGATTACTTTCTATCGATGACAGCTCATCATCTAGGAAATTGATCTAGAATCCATTAGTACCTTGGAATCTACATGCCTTAATGGCAGGTTGCATGGTTGACCTTCGATCGAACGATTCCGTGAAATGTTCAACCTCAGATCACTTGTTCACATTTCATGGATTGTACTGAGTAATTTGAAATCCATTGTCATTTTGGTGGTTTCTCTCACACTTTTTAACAGTTCACATCATTGACTAGTAATCAAGTGGTTTCTACCATGTTCGACTTCAACACATTTAATCGCATGGATAAAATCGTACTAGTTCAGAAAAAAAAAAATCAAGACCCTGGATCTAATTTCTACCATCTAGGCTGCGAGGAGTTTTATTATTCATTATGCAATAGACTATTCATTACAGATGGTTGCGTCCATGCTGTGTCTACAATATTGATGTAATATTAGAATCATTTCTGTATCAGAACAAGTTTAGTTAGTTTTTTATCTAAGTATGGGAATGCCTACCTCAGTGATGATATATATATATATATATATATATATATATATATATATATATATATATATATATGTTTTTCATTGAATGTTTTTACAGGGTTCCGACTGAGGTGTCCACAGGCTAATCCTTGAAATGATAAAGCACATCACTCTTTGAATGCTCTCAGACTTTGCACTTTAGGGGGAAATTTTTTACACTAAAATTTGTCACCATGACGTTTTACTACTACCTTATAAGTCTACAACATCAAAGTTCCTAAAATCAAGCCTTGAAATTGAGAGAAAAGCTCATAAAAGTCTTAAAAACATTTGTACCACACTTTCTCTTAACATTGCCTACGATGCCACACCTTTTTATTCTAAAGCATGTGGAGCTAAAAAAAAAATTTCTTCATTAAGGGTGCGGACCCCTGTAAAAGGTAAAATGAAGGTGGAAAGTAACATTTAGAAGCCCAACAGTCAAATCTGGAATCTTCTAGAAGAAATTATCCAGACGAAGGTTCGCTCCTATCATGTATGTTCATTCCTCCATTATGGGAGCCTACCCCTTGGTTTATTGAGCTCAATACCTTCAAAAGAGAATTCTATCCCCTCTTATGTGGAGCTGTAACCTCCTCTCTTTTCCTATAAATTGAAGCCATAGTGTAGCTTCAAAGGGAGTTAGACTTTGAGAATTTTTGAGGAGAAATGTTGTATAAACTTAGACTCTCTTAATTGATCATTATGTGGGAATGATTACAAACCCATGTGAATTTTAGCTGAGAGAGTGAAAAGCTTGTCAAAGTAAAGGAAACGCCTGTTTCGGACCCCAGGAAGGCCTGTACGACATCAAGGCGGACATGGTTGTAAGGCTCTTTCTTCATCAAAGATAATACGAATGAATCTTGTTTTCTCAATGAGTTCTTTAATTAAGTAGCTTTTTTAATCATGTTTTATTAATGAGTTATTTAATTAATTAGCTTACTTCTTGAATTCCTTGATCATCTCGATAGATATATGATTCGTGAATTTGTTTATACTATGTAGGTGCTATTAATTTTTTTCCATGTTTGTGATTGCAGATATTTGAAGACGACTCTTTCAATCAACTAGAAGGAAGATCATTACAAATATTTTTGGACTACAGGTAGGTCTTCAAAACCTCTGTTGTAGCTAATTCTGAATCAAATATTATCTAGAGAAGATAGTTTTTGTTTGGCTGTTTGTTGCTAGCTATCTGTAGGACGCTTGGGATGTCTGTCTTTTCTGCAATAATGACTTATCCATCCAACACTTCTAAAGGGGCCATAAACATCTTCATGAGAGAATATTCAGGGAACTAAACCTTAAGACTGTGTATATGCATATGGAACCTAACCAAATGAAGAGCAGCATTGTCTTTCTTTTCATCTTTAAATATTGGAATATCATCCAACCATTCAACCTTTGGCATAGGATTTGGAAAACCAGGGATATGAGACCTATTCATAGGGACATACCTGGCATTTATTCTTGCAATGGAACTCATCTTCAAACTTCATCAAGCTAATGATATTTAAGCAGTGGAGTCACCTTCCAATTTGATTATTTGATGTGTGGAGTCGCCAAGGTAGATGCAGCCTCGAAAAGCTTCCCGAGCTCCTGCTACCTTCAAAAGTTTATCTTCTTGATTTTGGGAATGAGTAATATTCAGGCTCACGACAGACGGACCAAAATGTTATCACAAAATCAGGCCTGATAGGATGCTCATCAAGTAAACCTTGTGTAACTGTTTCAGACCAATATTTTAGCTAAGGCTTAGTCTCCTCAACCTGAGACGGCTCTCTCAAGGGTTTATGATTTTTGATTAATGGATAGATGACTAACTCTATATGGAAAAAAGAGAGATGATATACATGGTTGTATCAAATATCAGCAAAAATTCATTGGGCCATGGAGTCAAGATAATCTTCAAAAAAATATCACAATATATTAAGGATGGAAGTCAAGGCATTTGGAGTCTAAGTCAATGAATAAAATGGCAACACAGTGAAACACATAGTCCATTTTCATATGAAGGAAGTTAGAGCATTGTTAAATGAATTGTAAGTATCACATACAAATACCACTGCAAATAGAGACATTGAAGAAATCCATTACAATAATGATGAACATAAACTCCTTATGAATATTGAGTTGTCAAAATAGATCTCTGTATTAAGTGAAGAAGAAACAGTGACACACAATAACACATAGTACTTGCTAATAAAAATGCCCAACCCTTTGTAGATTTCAACCTCATGCTCTTTATAGAAAATTTACAATATAGGAATCCCTTATCCTCCACTATGGAGTTCGAATTCATAGTGTTTGACACCTTTCCTAATCATGAAACATGATATTTATTACAAATTGATAGCTAGAACCCTAATGAGCAGTCCTATTTCAAATAGGACTAACTCTTTAATTTTATTCCTAACAACCTTATCTAGTATTGATTACATATTTTTCCGCTTGCAATCCCATGAAGTCAAATTTGGATGGTGATATTTAACTTGATGTAACCATGCCGTTGATGATAATTTTCTCGTAGAATCTAGGAAACATGTTTTCTTGTTTTTAGGCTTAGGATCCTTTTAGTTTATTGAGATATTATAACCACTTATAACTGATAACTTTGAGGCTCATTTATTTTATGAACATTATTATCATAAGTCCCAAGTCATCCCTTCATGCTAGCTATGCAAAATCCACTTTGAACTTCTCAAAACAGTGAAAATAGATCTGCGCTATGAAAGTAGCACAGTTTCGTAGCGTAGTGTTTTCACTCCTTTCTTCAACATATTTCAATATTTTTTCTTTCATGATAGCCTTTATCTTCACTTGACACACTCCCACAATAATTTTCAAAACCAAACTTACAAAAATTCCTTCAAAATTTGCTGTGAAAAATGATGAAAGGACTGCTTCAACAAATTATTTATGTTTCTTTCCTGAAAATTAGGTCGTTGAACAGAGCCTATATCTTCTCATTCGTGATGTATTTTGAGAAACTGAAAGAGGTTTTTGGAGGCCATTCTGTGTTAAATAAAAATATCTCTTGGCTTTCTGAAATACTTCACCTACTTTCTGAAAGAAAGGCTGATTTAAAGGGATTTGAAAAGGAGGTATCAGATCTAGAAAAAGGAAGGCTGAAACTCTAAAAAACAGACGGCTGAAACAGCTAAAACTCTTCCACAAAGAGTGGAGGGTTCTGAAGCCCTAGGGGGCTAGGTTCCCACTTAGATGAGTAAAATCAGATCAGAACTAGGTCAAAGCGGGCTGAGACAGAGGCTAGAAAACCCTGACAGAAGCTTCAGCAAAACCCAGAAAAATTGCAAAAAACCACTGAAAAATTGGCAGGTTGTAGGTTCTGACCTGTTTTCAGTGCAGGTCGCAGAAAAGAGGCTGAAAAGTGCGACCTGGAGGTCCAGGTCGTAGTTTTTGGGTTGAAAAGTGCGACCTCCCGTTCCGGTTGTCTCGGCGGCAGATTTTCGGAAAAGTTGTTGTCTCAGTTGTGGCTGATGTCGCTTACCTGCGCAATAGGGCCAGAAACACACGGAAGTTAAAAATTTTAATTTTTTAGGGTTTTATGTGAGAAAAACAACATAAAAATAGGAAAAATAAATAGCTGAAAAGAAACCCAAGGGTCTGAAGTAGCTGGATATGCAGGAATATGAAAAACGACAGTGGTCATAATTTAAAACCCGTGTGGAATCGCCATTTGTTATTATGAATCCTTTGTCGAAGTGTACGAAAAAGGACCACTATAGCTACGCATAACTAATAGCCATAACAACAAAAGTGGCTGCCAATATCTTTAGATCTGTGGTTAGTTGAACAAGAAAAGAGCTGCAAAAACCAGATCTATGCATGGAAAGACATTAAGCAGTAAAAACAAGGGTTTGCTCCATATACCAATAGATAAGACAAGAACAATTTTTGAAAGAATTTTTGTATTAATTGGGCACCTGGGAGGAAAACAAGAAGGCGTATCCAATTCTCCTCAGTGGGATGGGTTCTTGGAAGTCCTCAGCACTTCAGATCTAAGATTTCTCTCTCTTGTTGGTGTAGAAACCCCAATGCAAAGAATAGAGCTCAATGGGAGCTCACACAACAAATGATGGAAAAATGGGACCAAGTGTATAGATCCAGAGTGATCTAATAGGCAACAAAAGGTGAAGAATGGTAGGAAAAACCCTCCTATTTATAACAAAATATTGGGTCATTCTAGATCTTCGTGCATGATTAAAATAATGTTAACCAAATCTAGATCCACCTTTTATGGAATATTTTATTATATTTGTTGGAGGGAAAAGGTATTTGACTTGGGTCAAATCCCTTGATTTGTCAAAAATAAATAAATAAATGATTTATTTATCTTTTTAAGGAAGCTGTTAGAAGATAATCAAATAAATAATGATTTATTTAATTATTTGTGGGTGATTTGGTCATATTTAACAAGGAATATTATCTAAATAAGATTTAAATAATTATTCCTAGAAAATAATAAGATAAATAAAGGTTTATCTAATTAATTTCTTTGTTTTTGGGTTGAACATGACTGGGAATAATAATTAAAGTATGGTTTAATTAATTATTCCATGAGGAAAATCAAACAAATATAGGTTTGTTTAATATTTCCTTTTGGGGTTTCTTGTTTAGACCATAAACAACCTAATAAATGTGGTTTATTAAGTTATTTAACATAGTGACGGCAATTTTACTTAGGGTAAAATTGGTCTTACATGGTGTACTTGGGTCCATCTAATGATAATAGGTTAGATGACCAAAAAATGGTGTAACAGATTACCCCCCAGCGTGCGAGTGTCAGGAGAAAATCGTATGACCGAAGTACGTTGTAAGAACTCAATCACTAGACAACAAAAGGGAAGTCAGAGAGAGAAATGCAAGGTAGATAGTGTGCTGAAGAACTAGACCCCGAGGAGACGAGACTCGCAGGTGCAACAAGTCTCTTTTTATGAGAGGGTACCTGTGCTGAAGGCGGCGGGGGAGGCATACCTATGCCCGCCGAGACAAAGTACAAAAGAATAGTGTGTCCAATAAACAAGGGACCGAACCATAAAGTACAGCCGGCATAATCATGAGCCAGATAAAAATACAATGAGGAATCCCACATACATGTTGTGCCTGGGATAACAGCCAGGACTGATACAATAATATCTGAGTACATGAGATACAAATACAACCCAAATGCCCCCTGTAAATGGGGAAGGGCTCACAAAATCTGACCGATACATGCAAATCAAAGAGGCGTTGCAAGTGGCTAAGGCCAACATCATCAAATATCTGGAGCTGCATCGAAGGCTGCAAGGAGGAGGTCATCCGGGCATGTGGGGGGCTACCTGCAGGGCCACCCCCTCATGAGGGTTGATACATCTCACACACACCCGGGAATCATCAAGAGCTGCTGCTGTATCACTGAACCATCAAGTATACGGATCTCGGTCATGTTGAAAGGAGCTGGAGTGGAGAAACAATCAAGTCAAAGGGAAATGAGAGATCCCTTTGCCTGATCCGAGGCACCGAACAAGAGTGGAAGATGGAACCAAGGTACACCGCCCTCTAGACCTGCCTTCTGGAATGAATGAGCTGATGTCGACAGAAGGAGGTCCGCCATAGGTGAGGCAATGATATATCCTCAACTAAGGCACGAGATAAAATAGTAGAGCGACGGACAGACTGACACTAATGATGATAGTGAAATGGAAAGGACTGAGTAGCGAATGGACGACTTCCCTTGTTAGAGCATAAAGGGCATGAATGACATGGCAGCGACTGACACAATATCATAAGGGATAGGGGATAGTGAGACTGAAGGTCAGAATGTGTGACACAAGAGAGAGACCAAGCAATGAAGGATGGAGGGCTATAGCGGGGTACAAAGGGACTTGGGATAGACTCCATGAATGTGATGATGACTCAACTTGGATGCTCTAAACAAGGGCGACTCGATGGTGCTGCCACACAGTAAAGGCCCAATAGGGGACCATGAAAACATGAGTACAATATGGTAACTCATGATGAAAATCGACACGAACAAAGGCAAGTAAGGAGGCAAAATGGTGCCCCAAGTACAAGTGTCGTAAGTGAGGAAATTCGATTTTAAGGAGAGGTGAAGTGACCCTTCTTGGACAAAATGTGTCCTGGTGAAGTATAAAATCACAAAAAACTAACAGATACCCATTTTAGGGCTCGGTGAGAGCTTTCCAACGGTGCAGACAGTTTTTCAAACGGGGCTACGGTATGGTCGCAACAGTCGAAAGAAGAAACAGGGGTTCTATTTTAATAAGGCAGTTTTCCCTCCAAATTCACTCATTTGCTATTGTTTCTGTGGTGAATGTAAAGAGGAGAGAAGGCCCTAAATCTTGTGGCGAGCGTAGCAGACAAACCGACCATTGGAATCAAGATCCTTCAGTTGCAGGTAAGAGGCCTAAGCTTACTCTTTCATTTTGATGGATTGAAAGTTCATTTTAGGGCCCAAAATCTCAGAAACAGACCCTCCTTCATCTCTACGGCCGGGTCGCACTTTTTGGCCCAAAAAGTGCGACCTGGGAAGCAGGTTTCAGGGAAAAAACTACGACCTGTCCCAGAATTGGGCAGAAAACTGCGACCTAGGAGATGAGGGGGTTTTGGTGCTGTTTAATGGCTGAGAGTTGGGTTTTTGTGTTTGGTGATGGTATTCCCGATATGTATGCTGAAAAAGATTATGTTTTTGTGCAGGTATGGCAGATTTATGGGTTAACTAGAGAGAGAGAGACCTGGGTACATTACGGGCAGAGATCTAGGCGGATCAGGGTGTTCGTCGTGTGTTGGCCAGGTTTGGGGTTCTAAAGTTTTTGGAGAACCCTTTGATGAGAGCAGGAGAGCCTTTGTTGGCCTGGATTATCAGTTACTGGGATCCAGAGCATGAGGTCTTTGTAGTGCAGGGGCACAGGATCGAACTGACAGTCCAGGATGTGTATTTCCTGACGGGTCTCCCGCCAGTGGGGATGGTGGGAAACATGCAGCCAGTATTACCGCGGGGGCGGCATATCATGGAGTTTGTGGAGCGACATTGTCGACCGGGTCTCCAAGTCAAGGGGACTCGGATACCGATTGGGGATCTAGAGAGACTAGAAACCCGTGCAGTGACCGCAGCTGTGCTGCGTATCCTGGGCAACCAAGCGCTCCATCACATCACTGGGGGGCAGATGATGATTGTGGAGAGTGTGTTGAGTGGGACCTACTATGGGTGGGCCCAAATGATTATGGTGTCACTAAAACGACAGTTGTCGCTCTGCAAGCGGCAAGTGAACCACGATTGCTCGTATGGGACTTTATTGTGTGCCTGCTTCTTTGAGAAGATCCCGACCTTGCGGCCTCGTATACAGCTTCCAGATGGGGGCCCGAGAGAGCCCAAGATGCGCCGGTGGGGGCAGCTACTGTGCAGAGGAGGAGGAGGGGCGGTCAAGCGAGTGTTTCAACCTGAGTTTTTTTCCCATTGGGATCAGATGCCGTTATACATAGACGACTATCCCTATAGTGGGATGAGTTATTGTGGGGATCCAGACCTACCACTTCCACCTGGTCGAGTATGGGGGCCCGATGGTAAGTGATAAGTAACTATTCTTGTATGGGCATGTTAAAGTTATTAAATAGTAGATATGGTACTGATTCATGTACTTTTGGTATGCAGATATAGCTCTGGTAAAACTGGCCGGATATATGGGACGCTCGGCAGCCTCTGGAGCTGCAGGGCCGAGTGGGTCGAGAGCAGCGCACAATGAGGATGTGGCCGCCCTTCTGGAGGACATCTGCTGTAGATGCGAGACGTTGCTGACCGGAGTTTCAGAGTGCGGGTGGCAAGACTTAGACGACCAGTACGTGGAGGCATGCATTGGTCTTCCCTCAGAATAGCGAGGTGTCATGCGGTGCATGGCGATGGTTGGTCAAGGCATACGTGATCTACAGGCTGCAGGGGCAGAGCCATTGGCTCGGGATCCGCCAGATAGTGAGTAGGTGTGGGGCATGTGGTGCCCCCTAGTGTGTATGTAGGGGCAGGTGGTGCCCCCAGTTTTGAGTTTTTTGTAACATGCTATGGGCATGTCATATGTATCAGAGTAGATGGACTCTAAACACATGTTTTTGTGACACATATTATGGATATGCATCATTTTTAATGATTATGAATGTTATTGTCTTGTATGAAATGTGTGTGATAAATGCCAATCTAGAACATGGTTTGTAATACTATCTACATAGTGATTTTGTTCTCGAGGTACATGGTTGAAAGTTATGGTTTCAAATGCACGTATCAAGAGTTTCACTCGTAAATAGCGTCTAAACAGCACAGGGTTATGCACACGATAAACACCATTTAGTTGCATGACAAGAAGTAGGGAATCCAAACGAACGTGCAGATGGAGGATGCGATGGAAGAGGGCATCGGCTAAGAGACCACGCACCGCATCATATTCGGCCTGATTGTTGGTGGCAGAACCAATGCAGACCCCGTTGGAGAGAAAAAGGGCATGCAAGGGGGTGAAGATGGCCCAACCTGCCGAGGCTAGATTCCGGGAGTAACAACTTGCACCATCGGCGTAACCGATAAAGGGTGTGGAGGGGGGGTCCTGCGGAATGGTGTTACAAGACAACAAATGAAGGGAGGAGAGACAATGATGGCAGCGTGAGTGTATAGAAGACATTGAGCGGAAACTGCGGGAAGGAGAGCAAGGAGCAGAATGACTATGACTCATATACGAACTAGAGGGTGGTATATGAGGGTTATCGGAAGTATGGCGAGGACTCGGGCTGCGGAGGTCCACAGAGATACGGGTGGAGTGATCTCGTGTATGGGTAGAAAAGAGGGGGTCAGGTGAAACAACAGGGGAGGATGCAGGGGGACTGGGCTCCAAGTGTCTCGCAGAGGAGGATAGGTAAAGAATGGTCGTAGTAGACTCCGCCATCTGAACATCAGGGGGGGGAATGTCGATGGGAGCGGGGGGATCCTAAGGCTGGCCCGAAGCATACTGCGCGAGTATGGGAGAGGCGGATTGATTTTGTTCAACCTCATACTCTCGGACTACCTCTAAAGAGGCGCGGTAATGCGTCAGGTGAGGACAATGGTGGGAGTAATGGCCATGAACACCGCACAAAGCACAGGGTTTGTTGGTGCAGAGAGTCTTGGGGTTCTTGGTTACGGACGAAGAAGGAATGGAGGCTTCAGGGACCGTAGACTCGGGGAACGCGACTTTAACCATGGGCTGAATACGGGGCAACTCGGGACAAGCATGGGTGGCATGACCGGTGACATCACACAAGGCACAAGGCTTTGCGGGCAGAGGAGGGGCCGGGTCAGTCGTGGTGGTCTTGTCTTTGGGTGCCCCCTTGCGAGCTTTGCCTTTCTTCCCGGGAGCCGGCACGACAGGAGAAGGGTCCTGTGGAGGTGCTGGGGGCACAGTGGCAACGGAGGAAGCGAGGGGGACAGGTTGAACCGGTGTCAAAGGAATGTAGGGTTTGGGGTGAGCAGGAGGGGTAGCGGCGGGAGGATCCAGGTACCAGATCGGTATACCCAAGGTCAGGTTAGGGAGAGAGAGGGTGGCCATGACGGGGACAGAATATACTCCAGGAGGGGGAGCCAGGAAAGGTATCTGCCCAGCAGGGTAATGACCAGGAGGGACGGCTCCGAGATGGTTAAGGCCTGGGGGAACCGATCCAGGAGGATAAAGGGGTTCAGGGATACTAGCTGTAGGGGGAGGGCCAGAAGGAGGAGGTCCGGCTGGCTGAGATGAATGGCTAGGAGCGGGTTGCGGAGGGCGAGGGGGAGGTTTCTGACTAGCTGAAGCAGGCCGCTTAAGGGAAAACTGAGATGATTGCATCATGCAAACATTCGATAAGCTGGGACCAGTGATAGGATGAGGGGGGAGGTTAGGAAAAGTTTCAAGCAGGGATGAATCTTTGTAAACGCCAGGGGAGACACTGGTCAAGGAATCGACGGTTTTCTTGTTGGCTACATAAGAGATGGTCGTCTCAGGTGAGGTCTGAGATTTTGGCTCATGATATGTCAACTTGTCAATGGTGACTATCTTTCCATTATGGGAGAAAGAAATCTTACGGAAAACCGCGTATGGAATACCAGACATAGCATAGGTGTAGCTTCGCCCCAATATAATGTTGTAGTCTAGCGGGGAGTCTATGACTTTGACGTCAACGCAAACAGTCTTACCAGCGAGGGTGATAGGACAATTACGAAATAGGCCAATGGGCTAGGAGGCATGGCTGTCCCACGCTCGAAGGGTGATCGTGGAAGGGGCCAACTTAGGGTATCCGAGTTTCTTCCAAACCGAAGTGGACATCACGCAGGTGGATGCTCCCTCATCAATTATACACCAAGAAATCTTGGCGTTCCGGATTTTGACTGGGATTTGGAAGGCGACAGAAGGAGGAAGAGGAGGATGGTCCGATTGAGTGGCGTCGAAAACAATCATTTGGTCATCAGCAGGATCTACAGCGCCCACGACAGATAGTAGAGCCTTCTTTTGGGAAGGGCACGATTGGAGGAGTTCCAGTGTGGAAATGGCAGCAGGAGATTGCGCCAAATCATCTACTATACTATACGAATGAGCAGCTCGACCGGAAGCAGCGTTTCGACGTAGGGGTCCCTTAGGAATCTTGGTATGAACCTCAACTTTGGGTTGAGGGATATGTAAGGGGCCACTGGATGTCGAAAGAGACTCTGTAGAACCTGAAGAAGGAGGCTCAGGGTCAGACTGAGCAGGAGGCTTGGGGCACTGGCGAGACCGAGTTTGAAGGTGAAGGTTGATGGTGGGGGATGGATCAGAGGTCATCATGAGGATCTGGTAAACGGAGGAACCAGAAATGGAAGGTGGGGTGGAGACCCGCCCGTCAGGTGGTTGGGTAGCCACGAATCCTTGCTGAGGGAAAGGATCAGTAAACACAGTCGGTTGAGTAGTGGCCACATTAGGGGGAGCGTGAGGGGAGGCATGTTGTCCGTGCAATGTGGCTTGAGACTCCCACATCTTCCGCATCTGTGGTAAAAGGGGACAATCGTGGGTGTAATGACCATAAACACCGCAACATGAACAAGGCTTGTTGGTACGAAGAGGCCTGTCCGGCTTGGGCTGAGTGCCCGGTTGCTGGTTAGCAGTGTTAGGGTCAAAACCTTGAGGATTGGGTCCACGAGTACCAGGGGCAGATTGATTTGGATTGCCTCTCCACCTTCTTTGAGAAGAAGGGGGATTAGTCGCACCCTGCTGTGCAAATACTTGCCCTGAAGGGGGCTGTAGGTGTTGTTGCTGGGGTTGAGGAGGCAAGGGAGGTGGAAGCACATATGCTGGAGGAGCTGGCACACCAGGCTGCAGATAAGGGTAATGGCTAGGTTGGGCAACATTGAGGTAAGCAGGAGGTTGGGAAAAAGGAGGAGGCATGCCGTATCCTGGGTACATGCTACCGGGAGGGGGAAGAGTGCTAGAGGTGTTGGCCCCTCCGTGAGGGAGACCGTAGCCCATAGGAGGTTGAGTATACGGATGGGAAATGGCTCCAACAATACCATCGGCGGAATGAGATGCCCCCGGGGTGTTAGCGCCACCGGGCCTGGGGAGGTCAGGAAGGACGGTATAAACATAACCAGACTGGGCGTAGATCAGGTCATATTTCAAGGCTATTTGGAGGGCGGCTTCTTCGGTTTGAGGGAAATGGGAGGCGACATCTTTGCCGATGGGAGCTAGGAGAGAGTGAAGGAACCAGTCCATATAGATCCGATCTTCGAAGGGGGGAGCTCGACATAAGTTGCGTCTACGTCGCCATTCCTGAACATGGGTGGAAAGGCGGGTCAAAGATGTTTGCTTAAATGAAGTCAAGAGCTCCGTACCGGTATCGTATCGGAGAGGGAGCTGGAAGTAAGATAAAAAGGCTTGGGCAATGGTCGCGAAGGTGGTATGGGAAGAGGTGGCTTGGTCGACATACCATTTAGAAGCTTCGCCGGTAAGCGTGCATTAGAACAAACGAAGACGGATGGAGTCATCGGTAATGAAATTGGAGGAACACCACATGTGGAAAGATCGGTCATGATTGGTTGGATCTTCTCCAGCAAGGCCTTCGAACTTAGGGATGTCAGAGGGGAGCTTGGTTGGCATAGCAGGCCAACCAAAATCGTGGCGGATAGGGTCATTGATCAACTGATTGAAATCGGGGAGGCTGAGGCCTGCAATGTACGGAAGCAAGGGTATGGCCGAGGTAGTTCCTGTGGCGGTTCCACTAGTAGTGGTTCCGGCATTAGGGCCTGGAGCACCGCTAACGTTAGGCCCTGGACTAGACATAGTGAAGGTGACAGGGGGAGAACCAGGAGGAGAAGGAGAACCCAATGAATCAGAAGAGGAGTCGGAGGGCGAACTCGGAGGAGGACTGGCTCGACGACGGCGGGACGGAGCAGGTCGATCGACCGGAAACTGAGGGTGAAGGCCAAGAATTCTCCAGGAAAGGCGCCTTGGGGGCACAATGATGACGGGAAGAAGGAAACCGACAAGGGAAAAAAAGGGACAAAATCAAGTGAGGCCAAGGGCAGAAAATGTGCAGTGAAAATTTATTTTAGAGTCTTTGCCAGGCGGTGTTAACCAGGCACTTCTTCACTTAGGTTCAGTGTGTGGTGTGTGTTAATTTTAATTTTTAAAACCCTTTTCGTTTTGAGAGCAAGAAAAAAGTGTGCTGCGTAACTGAAAATAGATCTGCAGAGAACAGTAGATAATGCTGAAATAACATAAAATTAACAGCTACTAATGCATCTATCTAACCCAAGGATGCGGGTCCCTCAAAACTAGTCTAAAAAAGGGAAAAAATCTAGTCAAAGCACATTGAAAAGAGGCCAATAGATCTAAGGTCAAAAGGGACAGGGATCTAAAGGATAAAGCTGCTGAAAAGAGGTGCAGATCACAGCCAAGAGACAGAGGCAAGGTGGCTGGAAAAAGGGAGGAAATCAGCAAAAAGTGGAAAGGACAGGGAGGAGGTCCTAAAGAGAGGTCCAAACAAAATGACAAGAGGTCTTTTGAAAGGAAGAAAGGCTGATTTAAAGGGATCTGAGGAGGAGGCTTTAGATCTGAAAAAGGGAAGGCTGAAACTCTGAAAAACAGACGGCTGAAACAGCTAAAACTCTTCCAAAAAAAGTGGAGGGTACTGAAGCCCTAGGGGGCTAGGTTCCCACTTAGATGAGTAAAAACATATCATAACTAGGTCAAAGCGGGCTGAGACAGAGGCTGGAAAGCCCTGACAGAAGCTTCAGCAAAACCCAGAAAAATTGCAGAAAAACCACTGAAAAATTGGCAGGTCACAGGTTCTGACCTGTTTTCAGTGCAGGTCGTAGAAACTGGGCAGAAAAGTGCGACCTGGAGGTCCAGGTCGCAGTTTTTGGGCTAAAAAGTGCGACCTCCCGTTCCGGTTGTCTCGGCGGCAGATTTTCGGAAAAGTTGCCGTCTCAGTTGCGGCTGGTGTCGCTTACCTGCGCAATAGGGATAGAAACACACGGAAGTTAAAATTTTTAATGTTTTAGGGTTTTATGTGAGAAAAACAACATAAAAATAGGAAAAATAAACAGCTGAAAAGAAACCCTAGGGTCTGAAGTAGCTGGATATGCAGGAATATGAAAAACAACAGCAGTCGTAATTTAAAACCCGTGTGGAGTCACCATTTGTTAGTATGAATCCTTTGTCGAAGTGTACGAAAAAGGACCACTTTAGCTACGCATAACTAATAGCCCTAACAACAAAAGTGGTTGCCAATATCTTCAAATCTGTGGTTAGTTGAACAAGAAAAGAGCTGCAAGAACCAGATCTATGCATGGAAAGACATTAAGCAGTAAAAACAAGGGTTTGCTCCATATACCAATAGACAAGACAAGAACAATTTTTGAAAGAATTTTTGTATTAATTGGGCACCTGGGAGGAAAACAAGCAGGCGTATCCAATTCTCCTCAGTGGGATGGGTTCTTGGAAGTCCTCAGCACTTCAGATCTAAGATTTCTCTCTCTTGTTGGTGTAGAAAACCCAATGCAGAGAATAGAGCTCAATGGGAGCTCACACAGCAAATGATGGAAAAATGTGACCAAGTGTATAGATCCAGAGTGATCTAATAGGCAACAAAAGGTGAAGAATGGTAGGAAAAATCCTCCTATTTATAACAAAATATTGGGTCATTCTAGATCTTGGTGCATGATTAAAATAATGTTAACCAAATCTAGATCCACCTTTTATGGAATATTTTATTATATTTGTTGGAGGGAAAAGTATTTGACTTGGGTCAAATCCCTTTATTTGTTAATAATAAATAAATAAATGATTTGTTTATCTTTTTAAGGAAGTGGTTGAAGGATAATCAAATAAATGATGATTTATTTAATTATTTGTGGGTGATTTGGTCATATTTAACAAGGAATATTATCTAAATAAGATTTAAATAATTATTCCTAGAAAATAATAAGATAAATAAAGGTTTATCTAATTAATTTCTTTGTTTTGGGTTAAACATGACTAGGAATAATAATTAAAGTATGGTTTAATTAATTATTCATGAGGAAAATCAAACAAATATAGGTTTGTTTAATATTTCCTTTTGGGGTTTCCTGTTTAGACCATAAACAACCTAATAAATGTGGTTTATTAAGTTATTTAACATAGTGAAGGCAATTTTACTTAGGGTAAAATTGGTCTTACATGGTGTACTTGGGTCCATCTAATGATAATAGGTTAGATGACCAAAAAATGGTGTAACAGTTAGGGCAGGGAAATCTATAGAGCTAAAAACAATAGATGATTTGATATCATGCTGCAAAATTTATGGGATCAAAGTACAGTGCTTATTATGTGATTTTTATTTGCATAATCTAATACTTGAAAATGGCTGTGAATCAAACCCTAGCCCTTTTATTGGAGATGTTCAGTTTCAGGCATTCATTTCCTTCGCTGTAAACCAATTAAAATGGCTTAAAGCTTATAACGCTTTTCAAAGATAGTAAAATGGATTAGATCTATGGGTCAGAAGTGAACCTCAGAACCCACTTCAATTTTGGGCTAGACAGAAATGCTTGATGACAAGGGAAGACGTTACCCAAACTCTGGGGCCTATCCATAAATCAGTCATTTTGAATGGAGCAGATTATTTTTCATCCATTAGGAACCAAGCCTACATAGCAGCCAAAGTCCGGTGGAGAACCTCGAATCAGAATGTGCAAAATAGGGAACCATTTAATTATAGAAAATTTGGGCTAGCTCCAGACCGTCTCATTTCCTATAGCAATCTTGTTTTAAAAGAAGGACCATATTGGTTAGGATGTAGATTTCGTAGCCCTATTGTATGGTACCCTGCTTCGGATTACAAAGCTATTTATGAACTTCTTGAAGGACAGACATAACATACTTTTGAGGAATTAGCTGCACTCCATGGTTTTAGGCCTGTGGATGACAAACCTTATTCGGCTTATTCTTTGACTGCTCTCCATGTGAACTATAGTTTTCATGAGGGCATGGAAATGATTAAGCAGGGGGGTATGTTGGGCAGTGAAAGAGGTATGAAATTATCGTATATTTACTCATTCTTTATCATAAATATACTCCTGTTTTCCTTGAAAAGGTAATTTATCATAGGAATTACAATAGAATTGGAAAGGGTTATGAGTACTATGAAAAGATGACTAAAATCTACTTTTTGGTTGACAAACAGGAATTCAGAGAGGTGAATAGCTGTACCAAAGGCGTGGTTGAGAACAATCTAACTTTTGCTCTCATTATTGAATCATATATAGACAAAGGTAAGGAGATCTGAACGAATAGCTCAGAAAAGATAGGGAACAACTTGGCCTCATTCAGCACAAAAAGAACGATGACTAAACACAGAGGAGCGAATCCCTTAGGATCTTTCGATCCCGAGGGATCGCTGTTCAAACTTATCTTGTTCTTTGATTGGTCCGTCGAAGAATTGATATATAAAACCACGTCCTTTAGTGACGGGGGGACGGATCGTGATTATTATTGGGAATCAGTCGAAATACTTTACGTTTTATCTGTTATATTAACTCTTTGTTTGAGAGAAAACCTTTCTGTAAGACTTTGTGTTGGTTTAATACAAAGCACATGTTTTATTTACCTTCTGTAATTATGAATTAGCCCAGCAGTATTTCACTGGCGCTAAGGGCCCGACTCTGGTGGAATTACTTCGCTCTTTGTATTCTAATCTTTGTTTACTGTCGTGTGGAGTGTGTTTAATGTTTGAATTGGTTTATTGTTGATCGAATCAAATACTGAATCATTGTTGTTTCGTTTCTTTACAATAAGCATAATTCACTGTTCTATTATTTCGCTATTATCATAAAAGCTTTATTGACTCATATCTAATTTGAATTGTTGTTCCTTTAGTTTATAATCTGTTATAATTGATGGTTGCGTGGTGAGAAGCTATCGACAGAGTTGAAGCATAGAAATCTAGTGCCTTGAATATGTCATAATTTTAATTGCTGTTCCATTTCTGTCATTACTTATTTATAATCTTTGACTGGTAGACAGAATAGTTGTAGTCACACATTGCTGTTCCTTTTCAGATTGCGTTTTGTTTAAGTTTCTTTCATCAAATATGCTTTCGGTTTGATTTCTTTAAAGATCTCCAAATGTAGAGGATAGAGGCTTTAGCTTCCCAGTCCCCATATTGGTCATCTTGCATCGATTTCTAAGGGAAAGAGTTACTGCTACTGCATCCCTGATCGATGTTCTGCAAATATTGGAGTAGTTTAATCTTTCCATTCATGTCACTGTAATTAGGTTTCTTTTCAAGCATTTGTTACGTTTGATTTCGTTATATTATACTACATATTCATAACATTTCTCTTAGAAAATTGCAAGCCACAGAAAGAGTACACTCTTGGAATAAAAAGACGCTCCCAGATTGATGATTAATGTGGGCTAATTAGGTGTTCAAAAGATACCTTTTTTATGACTCGACATCTGGTATGGAAGGAGTGGCATTCATTGAGGGACATCGATGTTTTGGAGGGAGATTCCATGCATGAAAGTAGTGGCTTTAATTAGTGAGGCCCAAGGTGAGGAAGCTCACCAAGAATAGAAGGAAGAGGATGGAAGCCATTGTGGGCATGATTGGATTATTATTTTATTGATGGTTTGTTTAGACTTGTTGCTCTCTTCAACTCTTTAGCTAAGATTGTAGTGTTGTTTAGCATAGGGTGTTCCTAGTTGGGAATCCCACCTCTTTCCTTAAGAAGCCTCTACGAGGAGTATTGCACTACATTTCCACATTCAGGCATCAGGCCAAGCTTCATCTTTCTTCAAGAGCACAGTTTCTGCTTAGAGTTGTGCTGTGTTGCAGGGTGCAATGGTGGAGGTTTGCATTGGGTGTTTTCTGAGCTAGTTTTACGGTGGAGGAAGGTTTCCTTGCATTGGGAGGCTAGTAAAGAATCCCGTTCGGCTTTATTACTATATTTGGCATCAGACCAAGGTGGTTTCATCCCCTAAACTGTAGTTTCAGTCCATATCTGTGTTAATTTAGGGAGGAGTTGCAGGGGTAGTTGCAGTGTCTGATTTGGGAGGTGATTTCTTCAGTGAAGTGGAAATCATTTCATATGGAGTATATATTGGATAAGATCTACATCATTATACATCAGCTTCAACCATATCTTCTCATTTATGTTGTTGCATCAATTCTTCAACCCTAGGGCTACAACTCACATTTGTATATTTTGTGTATTTTCTAGAAACCCTCTTGGGTTGTCTTGCAAAAGTGATATAGTGCCTTGATATTTTAGTCTAGCATCTCTTGAGGAATATATCAATATTTATATATCATTATATGATCTTCAGTTTTAGTTATGCCCAATATGACTACATTGTAGCAGCTCTCCAGAATTTTTTATAGTAGCAGCAACTCACTTTTTAGAGTGATTATTCGGGGGAGGCTTATTTTCTCCTATTGTATGATTTATGCCTCAATGTGTTATGTTTATTTACTGCTGATTTTCTAAATAAAGTGGCTCCATATTGATATCCTTTGTTTATGCATTCATTTACACTATTAATTCCAGCATTTTTTTCTATATTCATGCTTTTCCCATTTGGGAATATTATAGTTGTATCAGAGCATAATCTTGGCGCAGCGTGTGGATCTCAGACATTATGCTATCAGGAGAATAAGAAGAAGGAGAAAGAGATTATAATTATGGAAGGAATGATTTTTATCTCATCTCTTTTTAGATCTATGAGGGACCTCACCCAAGAGGTCAAGCAAAGAAGAATGGAGAAAAACAATGAAACCACAATAGGGTTTCAAGATGAGGAAGGTCCATGCACTTCCAGTCAGTAGAAGAGAAAAACGGTATTGCATAGAGCTCCAAAGAATTCTACTATGCCATTTTATTTTGAAAAAGAAGATGAAAGGCATGGAGATAGAGGAAACTTAGAACATCATAGTATAAGTGAGTACCTTGTAGAATGTAAATCTCAATCAAGGGCTTTCAAAGAGAATATAAATCTCTCACATTTTATTCAAATCAAGGAAGAGAGGAGGCCTTGCAACATTAGAAGGAGAAGACACAATATATTTATATTCTATACTTTCAATGGGTCATCCACATGCAAAACAAGGGCTTGGAGAAGAAATTTAGGTGCATTCTTTTTGCTACATCCAATAGTAGAAAGAGAAGCTATTGAGATTGCAGCGCTGCACCTTGAGGGTGAAGCAAACATTTGGTGGTTCAGCCATTTGAGACATACAAAGGTGACTGCATATGAAGATTTTACTCAAAGGTTGATCAAGAAGTTTGATAGAAGTAAACCAGGGGAAGAGAAACTTCCACCACCACTTGCTACAAGAGTATTTGCATCAGGAGAAGGAACACTTGCACCTTTTCAAAGTGGTCTTGATCTCTTGAAATTTAGAGTACTGTTAGGTCTCCCGTAGTTTGCAAGATTGGCAAGAACAAACGCTGTAGGGCCTACATTAGAACCACTTTGGAATCCTAGGATCTAGCCCTCCTGGATTCATAGAGGGATCTCTCTATATATAAGTGTTTTCAAAGGATATATCTTTAAGGCTTATGATATGATATTAAGCTAGTTATGAAGTAAAAGGGTTTGTTTGTTTGTTTTGGTTAGGTAGGATATCATCAAAATGAACGAAGTCTTTTGAAGGGTAAAGGTGTGAGCAAGTTGACATAATGGTTCAGCTGATAGGATAGGTAAGAGACAATATCAATCTATTGGGCTATGGAGTCACAGAAGGATTTAATTGCACAACAAGTTTCAAGAGTGGTCCATGGGGCAAGTCATCTATATCAAAGGATCTCTTTAAGTTGATTTTGTGGTATGGGACATTAAGAAGTGTGGTGAAAGAAGCAAACATATAAGAAAACAAAGGGCAACCTAATATCATGTAAGGAATTTGAACCTATCCTGCTTTTGACATACTCTCAAAGGAAAACATTTAAGATAAACAAATAATAACTTAAGATCAAGTAAGGACTTTTAACCTAGCCTGCTTTTGGCATACTCTTAAGGAATATTTTCAAAGCAACTGTTGGAGATAAACTAGAGGACAGGGCTAACCATATACTTCTCTAGTTCAACTTTACTTAGCAGACTTTTCAAGAACTTTCAAAGACAATATCTCAAGTTGTATGTAGGAAACATGGGCTTACCAACACTTCAATAGTTATACTCTATTGAATTATCCTCAAATACACAATTAGCAGAAAACATAAAGATAAAGCTTATCAGTGACATTTAGGGTACTTTGCAGTAAATCCTAATCTATATTTGTTGTTCTTTATCAGAGAAAGTGGACAGTATGGAAAAAATGAGAAAAATAACAATTATAGTAAGAAAAACATCACGATTGACATAGACCAAGATTCCATAAATTAACTTGTATATTTGATGTTCAAACTAGTTACAATATTCAAGTCCAGTAGGTCTTTATAGCTTCAAAATTCTCTTCTCAGCCTATCTTTCTTCAATTAATAACAGAACTTCAGTAGCCTCAACAACTATTTACATTTAATAAGTATTCAACCAACATTTACAATGGGCTCCTCTTATGATATTTATAGAAAAATGAGGAGGTGGAGTGAAAGAAAGGGTTATTTTTTCAATTAATACAAAGTAAATGCGTTTCGGCCTTTGAGAGGCCTAATGGCGAAGATATCTAATGTCTTAACTCTATTAATTGATTTTTACATTTATTTTCATCAACTTCAGTCGCTTTTGTTGACTTTTGAGGCTTTTGGTAGGCTAGAAATTACTTTCTGAGCTGTCTTTGGCAAATATCTCTGACTGTGCATTCAATTTGTACTATTTTGAGGAAAATAAACTGGCAGGTGGCATTTCTGAGGGTTAATTGCCTCACTGATGGGGCATTTGGAGGCTTTCTTTACCAATATGTCTGTTTTGTGGCTTTAAACACTGATTAGGCATCTGATTTTACTTTAAGCCTCCTTTAATCATCTTTATTCTTCAAACTATGTCTTTAACCTTTAATCTTTGGATTAAGCTTTGAAATATTCAGGCTTCTGACTTTAACCTTTTAATCTCTGTCTTCATTGCTGCTTGTACAAGTGGCTTTCTTTTGCTGCGTTGGAGGGTTTACTGTGTAACTGGTGTCCATGAAACATCGATTAGACCTGGAATTTTAACCCTGTGGATCCCTTTTCTGCGTGATTTTTCCCTGAGGATCATCATCCTCGGTCCTTTGTCACTTTATCGTGATTTTGGGATGGCTTCATGTTTTCAGCCACCATTTAAAACCTGCAACATAAAAAAAATATTAAATAAAACCCTATGTTTATTGGTTAACTAATTTAGAGGCTTGGGAGAGATGGAGGAGCGTTTACAGAGAAATGAAGAATGTAGTGGAGGTGGAAAAACCCATGGCGGAAGGTAGAACCAGGGTTTAAATTGAATTATGGTGCGAAGTGGTGATGAGCGGTTTTGCAGAAAACCATAGTGGTATTCACGCAAGGGATGGGTGGTAAATGGTTTTTCCTTAGGGGAACGTGATACAGTTCCCTGGGCGACGTGTGTCCAACAAAAACCATCGTTTTCGAGTTGAAAATGCATGATCAATTTTATTTGTGAAATGAGCGCGAAATCAGATTTAGACTGTCCGATCTGGGGGGAGCCATATCTATGGCTGTAAGTGAGCACGAAAAATGGAAAATATGTGCGGTGAAGGATGGTGGGGCCGAGCTAACGTGGGCTATTGTTTGGTGGATGAAAAAGCAGGAGATGATGCGAGAATCGTTGATCAGGAAAGATCAACGGTTCAGATTTAATGCAAGGTTTGACATATATGGAGGGGAAAAACAAAGGTAAACATCTTTTTGCAAGGGGTGCGGGGGTAAAAAATGGTGAGGGAAGGAAAGGTGGGAGATGCAGCGATAGTTGTTGGATAAATTTTCATCAACAGTGGAGATTTTCTTATGGGGTAAAAGGATAAGAGATGGGAGGGCCCACCTTTATACAAAGGGTGGAAAGGTTTTTTACTTAGGAAAAGGGGTTTATAAGAGTAGCGGAAGGGATCAATGGGAGTCATCGGATTGGGGAGATGGACGGCCGGGATGAAATCGGTGAAGCGAAGATAAAATATGGAAGAAGAGGGGTCAATGGGATGGTGAGAATTCGATGAAGTGAGCGTCATTGATCTAAAACAAGATCAACGGTTAGGATTGGGAAATGAAGGAGGATGAAAAGGGTAGATATGGAATGCAGGAGTAATGTGGGCCATCAGATCAAGGAGATGGATGTTCTGGATTGACTTTGGCGGATCGGCGATCGGCGAAGAAAGTGTCTGGGAAGGAGGTTCTTTGGATTTTTGATGTGTCGATGGCCGATGGGGAGGGACAAATGCGATGGAAAAAGGACTATCGGATCATATTGACGGAGAAAGATTCAGGGGAGAAATGAAACGGAGACTGTCAATGGAGCGAGGACCGTTAGATCTGCGAGATAAATGGCAGAGATTTCATCGGTGGGGGGCGAAAAGCGAAACCCTATGTGATGGAGTGATGCGATGGCTGATTCAATGCGTGATAGGTGTCGGATATCGGGGAATGGATGGATGCAATCTTGTCGAAAGATCGCCCATCGGCAAAAAAAGAAAATGGAAGCGAAAACTTTGGAATCACCGAAGTGCGATGGCGATGGGGGCTTAAGACCTTTAGCCAATGGTCTTGGGCGTTGGTCTTATGGTGAAAAGGGGCTCGGGCTTTAAGCGAAAGGGGCTTAAGGCCATATACTTTGAAAAGAAGGTTTTTGACTGAAAATAAAGGTTTTTTGAGGGATTTTGAGGGTTACGATAGGTTGGAAAATGGGGTTTAAACCATAATAAAAGTATTTTATAAGGTTTAAAGGAGAATTTAAGGAAAAATTAAGGGTAAAAAAATGGGAAAAATGGGTGAAATGAAGGGGTTTTTAGAGGGATTTTTCAAAGGAAAAATGATGAGAAATGGGTCTGAAAAAAACAGTGTTTTTGTAATAGCAGGGCTTTTCTTTCGAGATTTTTAAGTGAAGACCATCAAATGGAATGGATTTCTTTGAGGATAAATCTAGTCATGATTAGGTTGTATGACTAAATAGTAGTGATCTCTCAAGTAGTGGCATTTAAGCTTGCACACTTTCAGATTTTTTATTTCTTTTTTGGCATGGGGTTGTACCTTTCTTCTTTTAATCTGCCCTCTTTTCTCTTTTTCTATTGTTTTTTTATTTTTTTCTTCTTCTTTCAAAGGAAAAAAAACTAACTAACTAAATGCTCATAGGCTGAGCTTTATTGATATTCCTACCTACCCTAATATAACTCTGAAATATTTACATGTTTAGCTGACCAACTCTCTTTTCTAATACATTCAGTCTATTAGGTGGTTCCATGATTGGTATTTTCTCATCTCTTTGAGCATGTTGGACAGACACGGCCACTCCCATCTCACTTTTTCTTTAGCAACAGTGTTAAAAAATTTTGTTGCATTTGGTGATACACTGCTCCTAACAATCTCTATCCCTTCCTCAAATGTCTTCAAAAAAAGGAGAAAAGGGGTCTTGAAATAATACCTGGTTGGGAGTATTTGACAGGTAAGTTTCCACCAGGGTTATTTTTCTTCCACTGGATCAAGAAAAATATTCTTTTGAGAAAGAAAATATTCCTCATCTTAATTGTAATCTGAACTGGAGGACTCATCATATTTGGCAGTGTTGTCCTCTTGTAGTCCCGGCATATTTTGATTCAGTGGACTGAGCTCAGTGAAGAGGTCATTATATTCTTCAGCAGGGTTCCCTTTGATTACCTCAACCCTTTTAGGAGAAGGTTCTTTAATTTCAACCAGCTCAAGAAGTTCTTCATTGTTTTCCTCCTCAACATTTGAGCTGAAAAACTGCTGATTCCCAATCATGTGAAAGCCATTTCTGATGGAGTGGATTGGATTGGTTGATTGTTGCTTTAAAGTTGATGATAGTGAAGTTCATGACACCAATCGACTGCTGGTTTCCCTGCATGATTAGTTTATGTTTGAAGTGCATCATCATCATCAGACTGATAAAAAATTGGACAATCATTAGTATAAAAAATCTCACCAATCAAGCATATTGGGTTATCAGCTTTTTTTTCTTTAAGCTAATGTACAAGTTTATTTTCTGATTCAAGACAACAAGGTTCAATAGGTAGATGAGTAGAACTATTTTTTTCAAATGAAGTTTTGAGGGCTGGTTGTTTCTTTAAAATTTGATCAATTTCTTCTTCTTTCAAAAGAGGAAGGATTTTAATTTGGCTTTTGGACAGAAGTGCAACAATCCTCTTTCTCTTGTGTTGACTGAATTTGAGGCTAGATGTCTTCTTGAGCCTCTTCTAGTGAATCAGTATTTGTGCTTGCAAAGAAACCTTGAGGATTTTCTACTATTTCCTGATGTTCTTCTATTTCAAACAACTCCTCATGACTATTATGATACTCAGTTTGAATACAAGGTTCATGAGTTGTTTCTTCTACATTATCAGGATGCCACTCTCCTCCTAAAATCTGAAATGAGTTATAACATAGAGGGAGAGTCCCTACATGTGTTGATTTTTCTTCTATTTCAGGTTCTATGTTTCCTAGGAGGCTTATTTTTTCCTCAAAGCACTGATCACTTTTTGCATTTGCATTTTTGTTGTGAAGTTCTCTCAACAGTAAAACACAAGTCATAGGTAGGCAATCAGGAATTTCTTGACAACCTTCCTCATCATCTTCTATAAAGTCTTGATCATCATACATGTCTTTCTCATTGTCTAGGTCTTGTAGTGGTTGATTTTGTTATGGATCTAGAAAAAGCATGGGCTGCTCTAGATCATCAATATTTAAATTAGCCTCATACCTATCCATTATCTTTTCAAACATGTACACCATTTTTTCCATCATGGCAAATTGTTTTGCTTTTGGGTCTATATTTGAATCCATATTTGTAAATCATAAAAGAGGTCACTGTGTCTTTTCAACCAGTTCAGAGTCTTCTACCAGTGGACTCATTTGGTCTTTTGGGAGTTGTGGAGTCGCCAGTTGAAGGATTTTTAATTTTTTTCAAGGTTTGGATGTTGTTCACCATCAACAATCAATAATAACCAATCTTGGTGACACTTGTCTCATTTAGGAATAGGGGTTTTTTGAGTTTTGAAGTTATCTATTACTCAATATCTTCCCCAGAAGAGTCGCCAATATGTTAGGTCTCCCGTAGTTTGAAATATTGGCAAGAACAAATGCTCTAGGGCCTACATCAGAACCACTTTGGAATCCTAAGATCTAGCCCTCCTAGATTCAGAGAGGGATATCTCTATATATAAGTGTTTTCAAAGGATATATCTTTAAGGCTTATGATACGATATTAGGCTAGCTATGAAGTCCAAGGGTTTGTTTGTTTGTTTTGGTTGGGTAGGATATCATCAAAATGAAGGAAGTCTTTTGAAGGGTAAAGGTGTGAGCAAGTTGACAGAATGGTTCAGCTGATAGGATAGGTAATCAATCCATTGGGCTATGGAGTCACAAAAGGATTTAATTGCACAACAAGTTTCAAGAGTGGTCCATGGGGCAAGTCATCTATATCAAAGGATATCTTTAAGTTTATTTTGTGGTATGGAACATTAAGAAGTGTGGTGAAAGAAGAAAAAATATAAGAAAACAAAGGACAGCCTAAGATTAGGTAAGGAATTTGAGCCTATCCTACTTTTGACATACTCTCAAAGGAAAAAATTTAAGATAAACAAAGAATAACCTAAGATCAAGTAAGGACTTTTAACCTAGCCTGCTTTTGGCATACTCTTCAGGGATCTTTTTAAAGCAACTGTTGGAGATAAACTAGAGGACATGGCTAACCATAGACTTCTCTAGTTAAAATTTACTTAGCAGACTTTTCAAGAACTTTCAAAGACAATATCTCAATTTGTACTCAAGAAACATGGGCTCACCAACATTTCACTGGTTATACTGAATTGAATTATCCTCAAATACACAATTAGCAGAAAACATAAAGATAAAACTTATCAATGAGATTTAGGGTACTTTGCAGTAAATCCTAATCTATATTTGTTGTTCTTTATCAGAGAAAGTGGATAGTATGGAAAACATGATAAAAATAACAATTATAGTAATATAAACATCACCATTGACATAGACTAGGATCCCATAAATCAGCTTGTATATTTGATGTTCAAACCAGTTACAATCTTCAAGTCCAGTAGGTCTTTACAGCTTCAAACTTCTCTTCTAAGCCTATCTTTCTTCAATTACTAATAGAGATTTAGTAGCCTCAGCAGCTATTTACATTCAATAAGTATTCAACCAACATTTACAATGGGCTCCTCTTATGATATTTATAGAAAAATGAGGAGGTTGAGTGAAAGAAATGGTTATTTCTTCAATTAATATAGAGTAAATACTTTTTGTCCTTTGAGAGGCCTAATGGAGAATATATCTAATGTCTTAACTCTATCAATTGATTTTTACATCAAGTTTCATCAACTTCAGTCACTTTTGTTGACTTTTGAGGCTTTTGGTAGGCTAGAAATTCCTTTCTGAGCCGTCTTTGGCAAATATCTCTAACTGTGCATTCAATTTGTATTATTTTGAGGAAAATAAACTGGCAGGTGGCATTTCTAAGGATTAATTGCCTCACTGATGGGGCATTTGGAGGCTTTCTTTACTTATTTGTCTACTTTTTGGCTTTAAACACTGATTAGGCCTCTAATTTGGCTTTAGGTCTCCTTTAATCATATTTATTCTTAAAATTGTGTCTTTAACCTTTAATCTTTGGATTAAGCCTTGAAATCTTCAGGCTTCAGAATTTAACCTTTTAATCTCTGTCTTCATTGCTGGCTGTATAGGTGGCTTTCTTTTGCTGCGCTGGAGGGTTTACTGTGTAACCGGTGTCCATGAAACATCGATTAGACCTGGAATTTTAACCCTCTGGATCCCTTTTCTATGTGATTTTTTTCTGAGGATCATCATACTCGGTCCTTTGTCACTTTACTGTGACCATATGATGGCTTCATGTTTTCAACCAGCATTTAAAACCTTGAACATAAAAAAATTATTAAATATAACCCTTCATTTAGCGGTTGAATGCTTAAGAGGCTCAGGAGAGATAGAGGAGAATTTACAGAGAAATGAAGAATGCAGCAGAGGTGGAAAAAACCATGGAGGAAGGTAGAACCAGGGTTTAAATTGAATTATGGCACGAAGTGGTGATGAGCGGTTTTGCAAAAAACCAGAGTGATATTCACGCGTGGGATGGGTTGTAAATGGTTTTGCCTCGAGGGAACGTGATACAGGTCCCTGGGCGATGCATGTCCAACAAAAACCACTATTTTTGCGTTGAAAATGCGTGATCAATTTTTTTTGTGAAATGAGCACGAAATCAGATTTAGACTGTCTGATCTAGGGGGAGCCATATCTATGACTATAAGCGAGTATGAAAAATGGAAAAGATGTGAGGTGAAGTGTTGGGAAAAATACTGAGAGGGGGGGGGGGGGGTGAATTATTATTTAGTGCTGACTAAAAACTTTTTACTTTTTCTTTCTTTTAAACCCATATGCTACTTTACTAAACACAAATCGCGTATACACGTGGATATCCTTCAGGAAACTTGCGTATGTCCAGAGATCTAATTATGCATTTAATTCTTACCTTAGATCATTTCATCCTTCATTCATCAGATGTTTAGTAAGAAGTAAACAGGTGCAGTAAGAACAGAATAAATCATCACACATAAGAAACACACATGAACACCAGGATTTAAGGTGGAAACCCAATTTGGGAGAAAACCACTGCTGTCGTCGTCTCAGTCTTCAATATTTATTATGTAAATAAAACTTCTTACAACATTGTACTGGCGCAAACTCATACCAGCACGCAGGCACCCACCTGCAGAAGGCTACAACCTTCTCTCGTTTACCAGCCTCTTCTAGAAGGGAGCTACAACCCCCTGCACTCGTTTACTAGCCTCTCCTGGAAGGGAGCTACTAAGCCCTGCTCTTGTTTACCAGCTACCACTGGAAGGGAGCTACAACCCCCTCACTAAAGGCTTCAACCCTCAGCACCTCTGCAGACCACGTTTCATCAATTTTCACACTGGATCCAACAGCTTCAACACAACCCTTCACTTATCAACAAACATACTCTGCCCAATACTTCAAACAGAACAATGTGACCACTGTAACTAGAATATCAGAGATAACCCAGACTTCAGAATAGATATGTAGATGTAAAATCAACCCTGAACATTCATTGAATCAAATATCATACGCTACTTTTCTTTTCTGAAGCCGCGTACATACGCGCTTTCCTACACACCAAACCACATATACTTATGTGTATTTTATTCTTCAGAAAACCCTATAAGCGACTTTCATTAATATAGACCGCGTATATACGCGCTTTTGCAGAGACAAACTAGCGTATAGATCTTTAAATGGAAAACTTTACAAAACAGATTAGATCTATAAACTTACCCAAATTTCTTCATTATCTTCAGTAGACTTTGCACCAGATCTTCACCATTTCTTCTATTGAAAATCATCCTAGAGATTTATCATCATCAGATCTAGAGATCTTGAACCATCCTCAGATCCATGGGTGCATCATAGATTCAGATCTATCAATTAAGAACAGAGTTCATTCATGCAGATAATCCTTAGAGATATTTATTCATCAACAACCCTTACTCATGCACACCCTTGCACAATGATCTTCTTCTCCTTATATAGATTTTGCCTTTATCAATACCATGAGTCAAAACCACACAAATTCCGATGGTATTCCTGGACGGGATCAAATAGATAATCTAGCGCTCAATACAGTGGGCCAATACCATGGTAATGCCCCTAGGTATCATAGTTTTTAGAGCGCAAAAGGCATACGTGACTTTGAGCGTGCGTATCCGCGTGTATACGCAACTTCGCCTCATAAAAACTGCGTATATGCTAACCCTGAATGTATACGCGGGTTCCCTTCACAAAAGTAGAGTATATACGCGGGTTTCCTTCACAAAAGTAGCGTATACATTGTGACATATTATATTTATCATTTTTCTGGCACTTACTGGAATTGTTTTCTCTGTCACATCTGAACTGATCTGTAGATACATCATTCTTACATCTTTAGCACATAGGTTTCTTATCATAGGCGACTCATCAAGTAGGTTTCCATCAAGGCCAAATTCATCAAGTAGGTTGCCATCAAGGACAACACATTGCATCATATTGCCAACAATCTCCCCCTTTGGACTTGATGGCAACCATGATGGTGTTTGATCACCACAACAGACCATGATGGTGTTTGATCGCCACACCAAATAGATACATTGATTATAACTATTATTCAAACTCCATGATACTCTCCCCCTTTGAAATCAAGGGCAAAAGGGTGGATCAAAACCAACTCTATAGATCTGATGTGTACTGAAGTTACCATGCTTGCTCCCCCTGAGTTCATGCTGAAACTTCAAACATATTTTTTCAATGAAGTACATGACTTTATGACCTTTCCTATCACCAAGGACTCATACTTACATCAAAGATCCAATCAAGTGGAATTACATATATGACTCAAGTACCCAACCAAGTGGGTTTACACATTTTGACTCAACTACCCAAACAAGTGGGTTTACAAATTTGATCAAGTCCTTACATGACTAAAAATTACAATTTTACATCATAGGTCTCAACATGACCTTTTCATCAAATTACAACAATGACCTTTCGTAACAAATACCAAAAATACCTCAAGAGAGATATCATATTTCAGAACCATCATAATGCCAACAATGCATAATTCTCAGCAAGGCTAATGCTCCCCCTGAACCTGTACACCTGTTCTTGAGCCATTTCATTGTTTTCCTTAACAGAAAAACATACGATTCTGTCTCCATTGGAACTCGCATATATACGCGGCTTTAGTTCATGAAAACCGCGTATAGAAAGTGAAATACAGAAAAATTTCACTCCTTCATCACCCCCTTAGCTTCTGCATCCTGAACACTTTCAACAGCAAATCATCAAGGCATCTTCATCAAATATTAGAGAATGAAACAAAAATATGAGAGCTGAAACATCACCAGAGATACTCGTAAGCACCACAGTTGTGCTGAAGAATGCTGACCCGGAAAAATTTGTTAGCAACCACCTATAAGCGGTTTTCTATGTATAAACTCACGTATATATGTGACTGTCTTTCAGGAAACCCGCGTATCCAATTTAATCTTCTGAATTTAAGCAGATCTGATCTCCTGCATGGCAGAGACTACTCCTAGCTTCTTTCTGAGATATTCGAACGCCTCCCTGGGCAGAGGTTTGGTAAATATATCAGCAACTTTTTCTTTGGAGGGAACATACTCCAACTTCACCTTTTGTTCAAGCACTTGTTCACGTAAGAAGTGATACCTGATGGGAATGTGCTTGGTCTTGGAATGCATAACAGGATTCTTTGAGATACTGATGGCACTTGTATTATCACACATAATGGAGATAGGAGGTGAACATTTTATTTGAAAGTCTTGTAAGGTTTGCATCATCCAAAGAAGTTGAGTGCAACATGATGCAACAACCACATATGCTGCTTCTGATGTAGATAAGGCAATAGAGTTTTGCTTCTTGATGAACCAAGATACCAACCGGGGCCCCATATATAATGTGCGACCACTATTTCTTTTCCGATCATCAATATTTCCAGCCCAATCTGCATCAGTGTAAGCATGAAGTGTGAGATCAGCATTCTTTGGATACCATAGTCCAAAGTCTTGAGTTCCTTGTAGATATTTGAATATTCTTTTGATAGCCTGAAGGTGAGACTCTTTTGGATTAGCTTGGAATCGTCCAACAATCCCAACTGCATGCATAATGTCTGGTCTAGTCCCAGTGAGATAAAGTAGACTTCCTATCATAGATTTGTATTCTGGTTGATTCACCGTGGGAGAATCATCATGAGAACTGAGATTACATCCGGTTATCATTGGTGTACTTATAGGTTTGCATTCTTCCATGCCATACTTCTTCAGAATTTGCTTAAGGTATTTTTCTTGTGATAAGAATATTCCATCTGTAGTTTGATGCACTTGCAAGCCAAGAAAGAATGTTAGTTCCCCAAGTAAAGACATTTCAAATTCTTGCTACATAGCTGAAGCGAATTTATAACTCATAGATTCTTCATTACTTCCAAAAATTATATCATCAACATATACAACCACAATCAATAGTTTATCATTTTCATTTTTTGTGTATAAGTTGCTATCAACATACCACTTTGAAAATCCTTGTTGATGAAGATATTTGTCAAGACGATAATACCATGCCCTTGGAGCTTGTTTGAGACCATATAGAGCCTTTTTAAGTCTACAAACAAGAATTTTATCATTTCCCAAAATGAATCCTTCTGGTTGTTCTATATAAACTTCTTCTTCTAGATCACCATTGAGAAAGGCAGATTTAACATCCATTTGATAAACTTTGATTTGTTGGAAGCTTGAAAAAGAAAGAAACATTCTTATGGCTTCAAGTCTAGCTACATGAGAAAAAGTTTCTTCAAAGTATATACCTTCTTGTTGAGCATACCCCTTGCAGACAAGTATAGCTTTATTTATTATAACCTCCCCATTCTCATTTAACTTGTTTTTTAATATCCATTTAGTTCCAATGACATTTTTTTTCATGAGGTCTTGGTACTAATTCCCAAGTGTGATTCGTTTCAATTTGATCAAGCTCTTCATTCATGGCTTGAATCCAACATTCATCTTTGCTAGCTTGATTGACATTGTGTGGTTCAATAGTGGATAGAAATGCCAGATAGCTAGAAGATCCCACAAGAGTCCTTCTTGTTTGTACACCTGATCCCTTATCTCCCAAAATTTGAGATTCTGGATGATTCTTTTGAACATATCTAGATGGAGCTTTTTCAGATAAATCATCTTCAGGTTCTTCATTGAGTTCACTGTCTATATCATTGCTATTTGATGTAGAAGGACATATGTCACCATCATCTTCATTTTTTGTTGGTTTTTCTTCTTTTGGGGCTACAGGAGAATCATCAATAGCAACATCAATACATTCAACAATATTCTGAAGTCTTTTATTGTAACATTTATATGCTCTACTCCTAGAGGAGTAACCCAGAAGTATTCCTTCATCTGCTTTGGATTCAAACTTGCCAAGTTTTTCATCATTGGGTTCACTGTCTATATCATTTATATTTGATTTAGAAGGACATATGTCACGATCATCCTCATTTGTTGTTGGTTTTTATTCTTTTTGGGCTGCAGGAGACTCATCAATAACAACATCAATACATTCAACAATATTCCGAAGTATTTTATTTTAACATTTATATGCTCTACTCCTAGAGGAGTAACCAAGAAGTATTCCTTCATCTGCTCTGGATTCAAACTTGCCAAGTTATTTCATCATAAAAAATCTAAAATGCTTCACAGTGGGAGGATTACCATACTAGAGTTCATACGGAGTTTTATCACTATTTAATCGAACATGTGCCTTGTTAAGAATATTTACTGCTGTATGTGCTGCTTCTCCCCAAAATGTGTCAGGTGTTCCGGAATCATCAAGCATAGCTCTAGCCATTTGTTGAACTATTCTATTCATTCTTTCTGCTACGCCATTTTGTTGTGGAGTGCCAGCTACAGAAAACTGTCTTTTTATGCCATGTTGTTCACAAAATTCAAGGAATTCATTCGATGTATATTCTCCTCCTCGATCAGATCTAAGACACTTGATTTTCATATCTAATTCATTTTCAACTAGTGCTTTGAAGGTCTGAAATTTCTCAAATGATTCATCTTTATGTTTAAGCAACCCAATCCAACACATTCTAGAGAAATCATCAATAAATAAGATATAGTATTGTTCACCACGTGGTGACTTTTTCCTCATAGGTCCACATATGTCAGTATGAATAAGTTCAAGAGGCTTACTTGATGTTCCTTCCTTGGCATTAAACTGTACTCTGGTTTGCTTACCAAATTGACAAGATTTTCATATGATATTTTCGGGTGGAGTAATATTGGGAAGATCACGAACTGCTTTAAGTCTACTTGATTTATTGATCTGAGAGAAGCTCAGATGCCCCAACCTTCTATTCCATAGCCAGTTTTCTGAAGATTTAATCAAGTAACATTGATCATTGCAGCTCTTCAATACATACATATTGCTTGGAGTTCTTTTTCCTTTTATAATTGTTTTACCTGTATCAAGATCACGTACCACACATTCTTTTGAACTAAAGACAACTTCAGTTCCTTGATCACACATTTGACTTACACTTAATAGGTTATGCCTTAATCCATCCACATACATGAAATCATTAGCTTTAACCTTTTCTTTTAGAAACACAGACCCTTTTCCCTTAATTACCGCAAGAGTATCATTTCCAAATGTAACATTCTTTTCCTTTTCTAGAGCACTATATGCAAGAAGTTTGTTTTTGTCACCTGTCATGTGTCTTGAGCATCCACTATCAATGTACCATTGATTTTCTTCACCTTCTGCGAATAACGCTATGCCACAATTTTCAACCTGTAATTGCTTCTTTTTCCATACTTTGGAGCTTGAAGGAAAATTCTGTTTTGGCTGAACTTTGCTCCTGCATTCAGATTCTTCATGGCCAAAGTTATTGCAATAAGCACATTCAACTTCATTCAGAAGAGGAGAAAATTTGTTATAGGTATTCTTCTTTGTTTCAATATCAATCCTTTTCTTTCTTGCTTCTCTTGTCATGATGGTTTTATATGCAACACATTGAATAGCTTTATGACCAAAATTGTGACATGAGAAACATTGCCCATTGAAGAAGAAATTTATGTGATCATGAAATCTTCTACTTGAATTTACCTGTTGATTGGTGTTTCTTTGAAAGATATTCCTGTTAGTGTTCTTTGAATTGAGATTATCATGCTTTACCTATAAATATTCTTTATTCCCTTGCTGAGTGGCAGAATGTTGTAAACCAGTTGTAGCTGCTTTTAGATTATTTGGTGCTGAAGCCTGAGAAGATTCTCCGATATATCCAAGACCTGTATTTATGAGAGGAGAACGGTGTACCTTAATAATCTCATCTAAGGTTTCAGATCCTTTAGAAAATCTAATATTCAGAGTCTTTACTTTCTCATTATTTTCTTAGACTTACTACTTCACACTCCAATTTCTCATTGTGTTTCTCCTTTTCTTCAAGCTGATTTTCCAGAGTCTCTATGGTTATTTTCCTTTCTTCTAAGTGTATTTTGAGTTGATTGTTTTCTTCAAGAAAATCATTGTCCTCTAGAGCATCCACAAAAGTATCCTTTTCTTCTCTAGATTTTTTTTCAAATGCCATGAGAAGCCTAAGATCTTGTTCACATTCTTCCTCACTATCAGATAACCCATCATTGTCTTCATGAGTATAGTAACTTTTTCGAGTGCTAAACCGATTCTTATTCCTTCTTGCTACTTCCTTCCCTTCTGCAGATGTTTCTTTATGAGGACACTTAGCAGGATAATGACCAACTCTTCCACAATCAAAACATTTGAAAGGAATCTTACCTCTGAACCGTCCTGTGCCAAGTTGAAGTTTCTTTACAAAATTTACCTCATCTTCTTCTGAGATATATCCTGATCCTTCTACTTCTTGTACTTCTTTCCCTTCTGTAGCAGCTCTAAAGACAGATTATTTGACTTCATATGGTCCTCCTCTTCTCATTTCATATGCAGTTAGTATGCCATGAAGTTGCACCACAGTAAGATTTTGAAGATCCTATTTTTCTTCAAGAGAAGAAACTTTTGACTCAAATTTTGCCGTTAGAGATCTTAAAATTTTCTCAACCAAAGTAGATTCGGTTATTGTTTCTCCCATATTTCTCATACGATTTACAACATCATCAAGACGTAAAAATAAACTGGCAATACTCTCATCACTATGCATCTTAAAATTTTCATATTCAATTCTGAGAGTTTGGAGTTTTGCACTTTTTACCTTTGCATCACCTTCATAACTTAGAATGATTTTGTCCCATATTTCATTTGCTATATTCAGCTGCATGAATTTGACAAATTCAGATTCTGTTAAACTTCCCATTAGAGCATTGACCGCCTTTGCATTTGATTCATAATTCTTCTTTTCCGTCGGATCTGTTGGTACTGCGGCTGGATATTGATATCCTCCTTCAACAATGGCCCATACATCTGCTCCCAGAAACTGAAGATAGGATCTCATCCTTGTTTTCCAGAAGATTAAAATGTTTCCGTTAAAGAGCGAAGGCCTGATAGATGCTATTACTTCTTGATTGCTCATCTTGCTTGATCTTCCTTCTAGCGGCTAAGATTTTTCAGAAGGACCTGCTCTGATACCAATTGCTGGGAAAAATACTGAGACGGGGGGGGGGGGTGAATCAGTATTTAGTGATGACTGAATTTTTTTTACTTTTCCTTGATTTTAAACTTATACACTACTTTACTAAACACAACTCGCGTATACACGTGGATATCCTTCAGGAAACTTGTGTATGTCCAGAGATCTAATTATGCATTTAATTCTTACCTTAGATCATTGCATAATTCATTCATCAGATGTTTAGTAAGCAGTAAACAGGTGTAGTAAGAACAGAATAAATCATCACACATAAGAAACACACATGAACACCAGGATTTAAGGTGGAAACCCAATTTGGGAGAAAACCACCACTGTCGTCGTCTCAGTCTTCAATATTTATTATGTAAATAAAAATTCTTACAAAATTGTACTGGCATAGACTCATACCAGCACGCAGGCACCCACCTACAGAAGGCTACAACCTTCTCTCGTTTACCATCCTCTTCTGGAAGGGAGATACAACCCCCTGCACTCGTTTACCAGCCTCTCTCGGAAGGGAGCTACTACCCCCTGCTCTCGTTTACCAGCTACCACTGGAAGGGAGCTAAAAACCCCTCACTAAAGGCTTCGACCCTCAGCACCTCTGCAGACCACGTTTCATCAATTTTCACACTGGATCCAATAAATTCAACACAACCCTTCACTTATCAACAAACATACTCTGCCCAATACTTCAAACAGAACAGTGTGACCACTGTAACCAGAATATCAGAGATAACCCAGACTTCAGAATAGATATGCAGATGTAAAATCAACCCTGAACATTCATTGAATCAAATATCATACGCTACTTTTCTTTTCTGAAGCCGCGTACATACGCGCTTTCTTGCACACCAACCCGCATATACTTTTGTGTATTTTATTCTTCAAAAAACCCTATACGTGCCTTTCATTAATATATACCACGTATATACGTGCTTTTGCAGAGACAAACTAGTGTATAGATCTTTAAATGGAAAACTTTACAAAAGAAATCAGATCTATAAACTTACCCAAATTTCTTCATTATCTTCAACAGACTTTGCGCCAGATCTTCACCATTTCTTCTGCTGCAGATCATCCTAGACATTTATCATCATCAGATCTAGAGATCTTGAACCATCCTCAGATCCATGGGTGCATCGTAGATTCAGATCTATCAATTAAGAACAAATTTAATTCATGCAGATAATCCTTAGAGATATTTATTCATCAACAACCCTTACTCATGCACACCCTTGCACAATGATCGTATTCTCCTTATATAGATTTAGCCTTTATCAATACCATGAGTCAAAACCACACAACTTCCGATGGTATTCCTGGATGGGATCAAATAGATAATCCATCGCTCAATACAGTGGGCCAATATCATGGTAATGCCCCTAGGTATCATATTTTTTAGAGCGCAAAAGGCATATGCCACTTTGAGCGTGCGTATCCGCGTGTATACGCAACTTCGCCTCATAAAAACTGTGTATATGCTAACCCTGAATGTATATGCAGGTTCCCTTCACAAAAGTAGAGTATATACACGGGTTGCCTTCACAAAAGTAGCGTATACATTGTGACATATTATATTTATCATTTTTCTGGCACTTACTGGAATTGTTTTCTCTGTCTCATCTGAACTGATCTTTTGATACATCATTCTTACATCTTTAGCACATAGGTTGCTTATCAGACGCAACTCATCAAGTAGGTTTCCATCAAGGCGAACTTCATCAAGTAGGTTTCCATCAACGACAACTTCATCAAGTAGGTTGCCATCAAGGACAACATATTGCATCATATTGCCAATGTGAAGGATGGTGGGGCCGTGCTGGCATGGGCTCTTGTTTGGTGGATGAAAATGTAGGAGATGATGTGTAGATCATTGATCGAGAAGGATCAACAGTTCATATTTAATGCAAGGTTTGACATATACGGAGGGGAAAAACAAAGGAAAACACCTTTTTCAAGGGGCATGGGGGTAAAAAATGGTGAGGGAAGGAAATCTGGGAGATGCAGTGATAGTCGTTGGATCAATTTCGATCAACGGTGGAGATTTTCTTGTGGGATAAAAGGATAAGAGATGGGAGGGCCCACCTTTATACAAAGGCCGAAAAGGTTTTTTACTTAGGAAAAGGGTTTTATAAGAGTGGCGGAAGGGATTAATGGGAGTCGTCGGATCCGGGAGATGGATGGTTGGGATCAAATCGGGGATGCAGAGATAAAAGATGGTGGATGAGGGGTCAGTGGGATGGTGAGAATGTGATGAAGAGAGGTCCATTGATCTAAAATAGGATCAATGGTTAGGATTGGGTGATGAAGGAGGATGAAAAGGGCGGAGATGGAATGCAGGAGTAATGTGGGTCATCAAATCAAGGAGATGGACGGTCTATATTAACTTCGGCGGATAGACGATCGGGGGAGAAAGGGTCTGGGCAGGAGGTTCTTTGGATTTGCGATGTGTTAATGGCCGATGGGGAGGGACAAATGTGATGGACGGAGGACCGTCGGATCGGGATCAGGATCGACGGTGGAGATGCGATCGGGGCTTTGCATATCGGCAGAGAAAGGTTCAGGGGAGCAAGGAAATAGAGACCTCCGATGGAGCGAGGACCGTTAGATCTGTGAGATCAATGGCAGATATTTCATCAGCGAGGGGAGTAGGGAAAATTTTAAGGATGGAAAATTATCTCGAAGTTTAAACCATTGGCGAATTTTACTAATCCCTTATATGAAAACTATAAAATATTTATTGATATATTTGTAAAATTATTCAAATTTATAATGATTTTATATATAGCCTTTATACAATGTTGGTGATTTTTAAGGTAAAATAATTTTATATTGTAAAATTTGGGCGAATAATTTTTAAATAAAATGGAAATTGGCGAAACTATTTTTTTGAAAAACCATGGAAAATTAGCCCACTTGAGAATATTAGCCCCTAAAATTTTCCATGGAGGGGAGAAAAATGAAACCCGACATGATGGAGCGATGCGATGGCCGATGTGATGGCCGATGCGATGCGTAATAGTCATTGGATCTCGGGGAAATGGATAGCTGCAATCTTGTCAAAAGATCGCCTGTCGGCGAAAAAAGAAAATGGAAGCGAAAAATTTGGAATCGCCGAAGTGCAATGGCGATGGGGGCTTCATACCTTTAGATGATGGTCTCGGGCCTTGCTCTTATGGTGAAGAGGGACTCGGGCTTTAATTGAAAGGGGCTTAAGGCCTTATACTTTGAAAATAAGGTTTTTGACTGAAAATGAAGGTTTTTTGAGGGATTTTGAGGGTTACAATAGGTTGGAAAATGGGGTTTAAACCATAATAAAAGGATTTTATAAGGTTTAAAGGGGAATTTAAGGAAAAATGAAGGGTAAAAAAAATGGGAAAAATGGGTGAAATGAAGTGGTTTTTAGAGAGATTTTTCAAAGGAAAAATGATGAAAAATGGGTCTGAAAAAATAGTATTTTCGTAATAGCAGGGCTTTTCTTTGGAGATTTTTAAGTGAAGACTATCAAATGGAATGGACTTCTTCGAGGATAAAGAACACAGAGAGGCTTCAAGAAGTCACATATTTCGCATGAAATTTGTTTCTTGAAGACTAAATAGATTTGTTTTAGCCATCATCAGTTATGACAAAATTTTATTTATGGCTAACAAGTACCATGTGTTATCACTATAAAAAAAAAATTCCAAACTTGGATATTTTTCTTTGTTCCTAGTCATGGTTTTTAGATAGCTGTGAAGTAATGTTAAGTTTTTAGGGGTTAAGTGATAGGGTTAGAGTCTCATTTTCATTCACACAATAAAGTCTAACAACCTTGTTTCATACCTTGATAGTCTCATACCATGTTTAGAGAGTCAAAATTTTAACCATTTAAAAAAAAATTGATTAAGCCACAAAATCATGTTTTCGTAGCGTAGACAGTGTTAAAAAATGCTGATGCGCTATGAAAACGCTACTCTTTTCGAAGTGAAAAACCTTGAAATTGTATTAGGCGCGCTATAAAATCGGGGATTCATAGCATGTCTTGTCAGTTATCAAATCCACCAAAATTTCGTTAATCCTTCATGATTAGGTGTAAGCCATGAGTCTTTTCTGACACATGGAACAATTCATAGCCATCATGACATTTGTTAGAGGTCAGTTGTCTTAGTCATTTTCAAATTTGGAAAGAGCTGGTTTTTTATTTATTTGTCTCATGAAAGAAACATATAATGCATACCCTTTTCCGAATGGTAAGCTTATGGTAAGTAGAAACCAAAGCTTCCCATTCATCAAGCGAGGCTGATTATTACTTTCAAGCGAGGCAGTGTCTCTAATAAATCAAGACAGTTTATCAAGTGAAGTAGTTAACTCTGAAATCAAGCAAGGCTATTGGTTATAGGTTTTCAAGAAACACACAAGAATTTCAAGGAAAGGATCATAGAGGAAAGAAAGAACCATAGGTTAGGTCACTGTTTAAGGATGGAGCCTGAAAGCATAGAAGCTCTAACGAAAGACAAATCAGTTGAGGAGGCCTTCAAGAAGACAATATGTATGAAATTCTGCGAAAATTTGCAGGGGGTCATAATCAAGTGACAAAAGAGATTTCTCTTCATTTCATAGGTTCAAATACAAAATTTGGACTCTTAAACTTGACAATTTCCCCTGAGATCATATCATTAGTGACAAAGATTCCAAGGGGAGAAGAAATATTGTTCAAAAATTTCAGGTTTGAGATGGAACCTTGTAAAATATTTCTGAAGCCAGGGTTTGAAGAGACATATTTAACTAAAGTAGTGCCAAGAAGCTACATCAAGAACACCTATGCCAACCTGCTCTACAACATTCAAAGGTACTTCACCTGTGAGGGAAGATACCATAAAGTGTATTCTTATCATTTCAAACTCTTGTTGCATTTTAATAGAATGATTTCTTCAAATTTTCCTTTCTTCTTGTTTCGAAGTTTGGCTAAGATGGCAGATAAAGTGCAAGTGAAAGCTCAATACTGTGAAATTTCAGTTTTCCATCATGGTCTAGTTAAATTGATAGTTTTACATGAACTTTAGAGGATAAAAATACAATGGTCTACATTCTTGTTTTTGTGTGGATTTGGGGTGGAAACACAAGGAACAAGTGTTAGTCCTAAGACTAAAGAAAATCCACCATCAGAAACCAGTGACCCTGTAGAGACAAGATCAAAAATATTTGTCAAATTGAAACCCAGAAAACAAGTGAAGGAGCCAAAGATCAAAACATCAGTGATCATTCAAGAGACTCCTCAAACTGCACAGAAGAAGACAATTAAAGTTAAATAAATAGTACAGGAAAATTCAACTAGTAAATCAGCCCAAAAAATATTGATTGGAAGTCAAATAGCAAAGGAAAGGGGCAAAACAGTTGTTTCAGAAGAAAGTCCAGTTTTAAAGGGTAATTTGAATGATATTTTATAGGCTATTGATATTGAGGAATCTCCTCTAGTTCAGGCAGACTTTATAAAATTGGATGAAGGGAAATCTAAGAAGATGAAATCTTCCAAAAAGCTAGATTTTGATGATGAAATTTCAGAGTTTGTGTTCAAGCCTAGAAGGCCTTTAACTAGGAAATCAATAAGATTGCAAGAGATAGATATGGAGTTAGATAAAGCAGGGGAGGTTTCAAATGTGTATGAGGAGTCCATAGACCTCTCATCACCAATGCCTGAAGGTGAAAGGAACAGAGTTTTCAACACTCAAAGATAAAAGAGAATTTATGAAGAAATTATAGAAAATTTGAGACTAGCTAATCTTGAAATTGCTAAGATTAAGAAGAAAGCAAGAACACATGTTGTTGAGAAGACAAACTTCAACAGAACAAGGGCTTTGTGGGAGGTTGAAAGAATTTCCAAAACTGAAACAGTCAGCAGTGAAGCTTAGTACTTTACCTAGACTGTCCCTGTAATCAAAGAGGCAAGATTTATGAAAATGATAAATGTTAAATTGAGGGCTACCAACTGGAGACTGAAGAGGAAAATTGAAGATCTTTAAATTCAATTGACAAAGTCTGAAGGTCAACTACAACAAAGATAGAACACGAGCAATAAGTGACAAATCCTTAATACAGTTTTGTTTTTGGGAATGACATCACTTTTTAGGACATTTCAAAGTTCAATTATTTTGATTGATAAGGTCTATTGACATCAAGGAAATTATTAAAAGGTGTAAATACTCTTAAAATCTGAGAATTGTGAAAAGGCTGTGTAAAAAGGACATACACAGCAGTTTCGTAGCATGCTATGAAACTACTGTAGGTGCATTTTTGAATATTTTTATAAAGGTTTTGAGAGGTAAAAGCATTTGGTTTCTGAATTTTTTTGCTGATGGTGGATGGAAAGGGCTCACTGATGAAAGTTCAGATGTCAAGACAAAATAAAATGGATGGTTTAGGGATGTTTACAAGGATACAAATTCTATGCTACGAAAATAGCTGCTATTTTCGTAACGCAACCATATCATCTCCCTTTATACTTTTTCAAGGGATTAGTTTTTATATAGGTGGAAAGGCATGGTTCCATGGAAATGATAACACATGTCACTTATGTTAAAATTCAACATTGCCAGCAAAAGGGTTCGAATATCATTAATGAAGGTAAAAGCTAAATTACAGGAAACATGTTCCCTGTTTTTTAGGGAAAATATGACATGAACCAGCATGATTGCATAACAATATTAGAGGCATCATCAAGGTCAAAGATATGGAGGAATAGCTGTCAGAGATATTATTTAAGTCTTAGATAAGGTTTTTTAGACATAATAAGGAGTTTTACTCCTATTTGTATTAGGACTTCTACAAGAGATAATTAACTGTCAGATGTAATTAAGACTCTGTTTTAGGAGCAGATAGGTGTCAGTCAAAGAAATTCGAATTATATTCAAGATGGATAAGGGAATCCAAGATTGTAATGACGACTCTATAAGAGACATGAGGTCGAATTTCTAAAGGTTGGAAATTTTCATTAACAATCAAACTATGTTATTATAGCAGACTGTGTGTTTTCATCTTAATACAAATATTGGCTTTTTAACTCAGGATTCAAAAAGAGTTTTTGATGTTTGATCTTCCTATGGCCTTCCTCATCTACTTATTTGCAATGGTATGAACATATGTTACTTAGAAATCATTGGAAAATGCTCCAACTACCTTCATATGTTTGTAAACTATGTTTTATTCACTATGTTACTATTTTGTTGATACATCTAAAACTCTAAAATGCCCTGACTTCCATGTTAAGCTAATTTTGATGTTTTGTTGAAACATACCTTAAATCCATAGCCCAATAGATGTTTTTTGATCAGTAATTCAACCAGTTATACACTTTTATCCAATTTATTCCTAGAGTTAGCCATCTAATCCTCAATTCAAAATCTTAAACCTATTGAGAGAGCCCTCTCAAGTTGAGGAGGCTAAGCCTCAACTAAAAGTCTGGTTTGAAATAGTTGCACTGAGTTAGCTTGATCAACAACCTATCAAGTCCTATTTTGGTGATAACACCATGCATTATTCAGAAGATGCATGAGGAGGAGGAATCTTATACCAGCGTTGGTGCAGCAATAGAGGAGAAGCCATCACCATCACCAGCAGTTGGAGGAGTCATTACGCCGGAGAAAGGAACCCTCGTAGCATTACAAGATGTTCCCAAGTTGTACCAAGGTATGCAAATATTTCCATGACCTAGGGTCAAAACACACTGTTGATTTGGAGCAGTGGACTATCACTGCGCAGAGGACCCTTGACTTTCTCAAGGAGGAGATATATAGTCATCCCGATTACTCATTGTTGAGTTGCACACAACACTTTGGGTTGGAGTGTAGAGTTTTGGAGGATAGGATGAGCATTATCCTAGTGAATCCAATGCAAAACTGTATGTTCAACATTGTTCATGATCTCGAGATAGTAGGTGCACCATCATGGATATTGGCAGCACTGTCATTGAGTAATAGTGATGAGTTAGGGGCCCAAAGAATATTGGGACATTCTGATGACCAATACACTTGTGTAGAAGTGGATAGGAAGATGGTTGATGGAGGACATCTTATGATGGATGACATCTCCCATTATTATGATGGATCCTTCTTGATGAGAACTTCATAGCTCGATGAGAAGCTTTTTCCTACATCTTATTTGGATCCTTATGGGTTCAACTTCGTCATTGATGACTCGTCTTCATTTGGAGATCTCCGGGAGATTGCATTTCAACATCCCATGAAATGCAAAGATAGAAATCTGATTTTGGAGGATGGTATTCTCCATTGGAGGGATACCAATTTTGAGCATGGTAGGAGACACCCACATTTGGATGAATGGGTGTGGATGGTGAGAAAGGGGTTGGTGAGCCACTTGCATATCTATGACATAGGGAAGCAGGAGACATGGCTGCACTGGCTACTCTTGAAAGATTTTGGCCATGATGCAACATATATTATTTTAAAGGGTGTGTTAATGGTTGGGACATGGAAGGACACTTGCATCATGTAGAAGTAATGATTTTGGGTGTACTGGGGTGATGTGATATCTTTCATGTCAACCATCATGTTGTTGCTCATAGTTTATATGGTGATGGTGTGGGGAGGCAACAAGAGTCGTTGTTGCTTTGGATGATTTTGGGAGAGTATGGATGGTTTTCTCCCATACTTTGCATGATGTTGCAAGAGCAGATTGTGGCACCACCATGGTGCAAAGGGGCTACTCCCTAGATTTAGAGGATCAGGAGGCACTTCCACTTTGGAAGGAATCTCCCATATATAGCAGCATTATCGTAGATGAATTTTGCATTTGTAATGTCAAATAATGGAGTGATGAGATGACATGAGCCTTATTACAAAGGCCAACATTGTTGTCACTTGGGAGCTTGGGTTGGTTGATGGAGTGTTCCTAGGATCACTTCACATAAGATGCAGTTGATGGGCTAGTAAGAGATGAGAGTAGTGGAGTAGTGGATGGAGACATCTATTTCCATGATATGATATTCTTGACTTGGATCTCCAAGCATAAGAAGAAGGCTTTGCATGCAGCACATGGTGCATTACTTTCCATTCACCAAAGTTTCATGGAGACATAGCAGGCCACTATGAAGAGATCATATATTGATATCATTATTAGCCTACTCTTACTACATGGTAAGATTTTTTTTTTTTCACTTTTTGATCATCTAACATAGTATTTTCATTCTCTTGCCATTTATATACAGTGCATTTCTCCACAGGAAGGAGATATTATATTTGGGCTTCATGGTCTTTGTAAGACCAACATCAATGATAGAGATAGCCATTTCTTATATCTCTTGGGGAAAGTGTGGTGCTATTCTTTGTATGCTCAGTTGATACACAATGCCATTTACTATTTTCTAGTAGATGAGATAACATGCACAACTAGCAAATTTTTGGGAGACAACTTGCCATATTATGTTATGAAATAGCAGTCAACAAAAATGCGTTGTAGCCACTTGGGAAACTGTTGGTACTTTCCAGTACTACATGAAACCTTCACTATCTTCCTCATTTGGATGCCATATGGTGATGATGTCATATTAATCATACATGGGATGGTGTGGGAACACATGATTCATGACAATAGAGAGAGGATATTTGAGGATCTAGCTTTATTTTTTCCTCTTGAAGGAAACATTATTGCAACCCTGTTGTAGCCACTACAGCAACACCCAAAATTTTGGGTATATTTAAAATTTCGGGTCCCCCCTTCTACTTGCCTAGCCGTTAAGGTTTTAACCTGGCCTGTAGATGATGACATCCTCACAACCTGTCCCAAGCCCCTCTTGAGCCTTCTCACCATCATGACGAGATACTCTTACTGGAGTTGCGCCATGTGTGAAGAGATCGCCATGCATACATTTGAATGGAAACCTTCTTGTGTATTGACAATTAAAAACCCTCTCGCCATGGGTCATTAAGCATGTTGTTTGAATAATTCTCTTAAGCTCTTTAGTCTCATATGTTTTATCTATGGACACCATTCTCAAAGAGTAACTGTGATGTTGTAATGTTCCACACAGGTCAACCCCACGGGTAACCAACTCCTCAATTTTGTCACGACATCGGGGGAAATAAAAGTGAGCTAAAAAACAAGGCCAAAGTTGCGAAACAGGGGAGGAGGAGGAGAAAGTGACCAGTACTGTTAAAAGGAGGATGGTGTGATACATGTTTATCAGCAAAAGAAACTTTTATGCCACTGATACAAAAAAGAATTCTTCACTAATGTACATCGGATTCTTAGAATCACTCCATTTGGAAATGTCCGTACCGGATGCCATATCGCATGAACCAGAAGAATTTGCTGTGATTTATCAAATCTAAGATTAAATAGGGACCGGACAAGGTATTTACATTCTGTGATGGAAGATATCTCACCTTAAATTTTTTTTTGAAGATCCTACACAATACCAGCTTAATGTCGATGCATACATAGAGAGGAACACATTTCACCAATTTGACAAGTCCAACCGGAAGTATAGCCCGAGTGAACAAAGCGGAATCAGAGGATTTCCCTCAAGAAATACAATCTCATTCAAAGGCATTTTTGTGTTGAGCAGCAGTGCGAAAGCACACATGTTGGTGTTGGCAAGACAATGGCACGGTTTCAAATATCAAACACACCTTTGGGAAAAAATATTTACTAACCCTAAGCTACATGGTGAGCGCAAATCTATGGACCAAGGTTATGGTTTTAAACATTAAACCAGGGTGCAAAATCAATATGGTTTCAAAACCATGTAAGATGGTGGAGCCGAACCATATGAAGGAAATTACAAATGGGATCGAATATTTATATGGCGAAGCTTCAACCCATGGTAAAACATGGATGGGGAACATGATAACAAGCCTATAGTGGAAATTTTATAATAATCATGGTGCAATTATAGTCAAAAGAAAAGAAGAGTTGTAAACTTACGACAAGTTTTAACCTATGTTTTAAACGGTGCAGAGTTGTGGTTTCAAACCATATCGAATGAAGATTAGTCACACAGGTTAACAAAAGAGCACATCCATCACCCAATGAAATAGGAAGGCACTGGGCATTAGAAAAAAAATTATGATAATTTTGTTAATATCAAAGGACAAAAGTTTCTCACATGATAAACGGAGATGTCGTGCATGATAAATGGAGATGTCGTGCATGATAAACAGAGATGTCGTATTAGAGCACCAGGTTGCAGTTAGGTTTTTTCTATTATTGTAGACACTGTCACAATGAAGCAAAGAATTTTGTTAATGTTAGGCTCCAGCATAGACATGATGTTCTCTCGACACAAAGTCCAAGGGGTCGTTTTTTCACTTTGTGACGCTGAGAAATATGTTCATCGAGTGCGTATTAACTGTGGGGTATGCATGGGGAAGTACGCTTATAAAACTCGCACGCCTTTTGTGAAACTTGCAAGTTTTGATGATGATATTTCAAAATAGCACTACCATCATGATCGATGCAGTATATGTAGAACTAGGGGTGGGGGTAATTTCTTCCACTAGTTAAAATATGGTTGTTGCTATTCGATTATGGTGAAGGATTGTGATCCTTGTGTAGAAGGAGTAATACACCACAACTGTCCCGTTTGTTTCGAGTTTCGTTCAAGTCCACGAGGGATATTAACGTACTACCTTGTGGGCGCACTACTCATATGGACTGTTTCAAAGAAATGAAATGACACTTGCAGCTCTTTTGTCCAGCATGTTCTAAGTTGGTCCTACCAGAACAATAAGATATGGATTTTGTGCAATGATTGTAACGTAACTTCAATATTATCATTTCACTTGGTCGCACAAAAATGCCTGAACCACAATTCGTGTAATCCCTGGCAGACCAGAGGATATCGCACCATAGACACTTTTCGACAATAACGTGTTGCCTTTGTAATATTTACCTGAAGGTTTTGATGGGCAATCGTAAAAGCTGCTACAACGACGAATATGATCTTGCAATAAAGATTCACGTTACAAGTACAAAATCCGCTAACAATTTTGATTGTATGAAAGTGGTTGTACTATCATCTTATAAGTGTATTGCGGTGAACAAATACCAGTCCAGTTAGAGTGGCTCTGAAAATGCGTTGCAGGCTGTTGCCATTTTCCTGACCTGATAGGATAGCTTTTAGTGGATTAGGCAAGAAGAAGAAATGAGAACGATGGGGAGGCTTGTTTTCACGACACGACGTGTTCATCTCAACGCTGATGGAAAAGGCATGCGTGCAAGTGATATATGTGTGTGTATCAGATATACACTCCCCATCACGATGAGAAAAGCATGAATGTTGCAACGCACGATATAGACACAACAGAGGGTAGTCGACTTGGTGGTAGTGGCAACTTGGGGTTGGAGGGCGAGCGAAGATGAAAATGGTCAAATCATTGAGTGTTGTTGGTCATCAAATCACAGATAAACCTCCCAAACATCCGTGCGACTCAGAAAAAGTGTGACTATGCAACCATGGGGAGGTCACAGTTCAGCCCAGGTCGCTGAGTCGCAGCATACCCAAAAATCAATGAAGTGTGACCTGCCAGAATTTGCGACTATGTGACCCTGTGAGGTTGCAAGTTCAGCCCGAGTCGCTAAGTCGCAGATCTATGAGACCAATGCAAAGTGCAACTTGGTGGTAGTAGCGACCCTGAGACCTTTTTGTGGTCTCAACCCAAGTGAATACAAAGTCACGTGACCCCTCCAGGTCGCTGAGTCGCTGATCTATAGGGAAAATAAAAGCTGCGACTTGTAATAAAAGATGCACATGATGCTTCAATAATCTAATCAAGGTGTGGATATTTAACGCAACTAATGGAGAAGCATGGCCCTTAAGTAAATAAGTGGCCATAACCAGAATTTTTCAATAGCTAATGAAGTAAATTCATTTCATAATTTCCTCCGCCTTTGGCTTCTTGTCTTCATCCAATGGATAAGGCCGGCTATATCTGATAAAACGGCTCGGCTTCGTTCGAAGATACAAATATAATGCTTATAAATCTATAACCTGCAAAAGGAGAGAACATCATATATAAGGAATCACCTCCTTATATTAAAAAAATGGTGAGGGCATTCATGGGATATCAGCTCCATGATGAACGTTCAGAAGGTGTTCTGGTCAGGAAGGAGTATACTAATTCGGGTTGGGTAAAAATCATAAAAACCTATACCCCCCTTTTCGTCCAACATATCTGCTATGGGATCAAACTGTCTGGGGCTTCAACAAAGCTTGTCCTGCTTGTAAGTGTTGGGGTTCCCATGTTTTGGCTAGATTGGTAAGACCAAAAGATGAGACAACATCAAACCACTTTCAAACCTCAGGATCTAGCCTTCCTGGGTCCAGAGAGGGATCTCTCTATATAAGAAAAGGTTTTATGTCTTTGAAGCTCAAAGTTTTAAGATGTTAGGCTAGTTATAGAAACAAGGTTTGTTTGTTTGGTTGCTGGTTATTACAAAATAAGGGTTCAATGTAAGACAAGGATGAGAAAAGAGGAGTAAGGCAGAGGTGAAGTATTACAGGGAGCATTCAAAACCATTGGGAAATGGAGTCAGGAAAGGATTTTCTTGCTAATCAATAGGCAGGCTTTCAATTGGGCTATTCATCTAAAACGTTGGATCTTAAAGATGATAGTATGGAATGGGATGGTAAGAGAGGAAGAACAGTAAAGGTTTAGAACACAAAGTTAAAAACCAGCTGGTCGCACAAGGATCCTAGTGGACAGGGCTAACTCTAATCCCCAGTGTTCCCAAATCTTCCAGCTAAATCCTTAACAAGAAACATCTAAGAACAGATTCATTCAATTCATACATCAGAGAGCAGGCAATAACATCCACTACACTGGTTAAATTAACTAAAATCAATTCTTAGATTGCACATTCAGAAGAAAAACATCAATGGAAAGGAGAGCAGAAACATAGGGTACCTAACAAGGGTAAATCCTATGCCAATATTCTGATGCAAGCCAGTCGAAACGAAATGAAATGAATTAAAACACAGAGATAGGAAACCATCACCGCTGCTTTAGATCAGGATCCAAAGAAATGTGCTTGTCATATTAAATAGCAATACCAATCAAGTACAACATTTCCAATAGCTGAACATTCAGCCTGAAAACATCTTCCTCAGCCTATCTTACAACTTTACACAGAGACTGTGTCTCAAAAGAAACTACTTGAAATTCTCTGATAACTGATCAAAAACCTTTACAATGAGTTTCTTCATGAATTTATAGCTCCAGTGGAGCAGAGAAGGTAGGTGAAAAACTAAATGCAGCATTAAAAACTCAGAAGAGGAAGAAAGGACGAAGCCCACTCTGCATAAATTCTGTGTATCAATCTCTGGCACTCTCTTGGGTGAAAGCGTGGTCTTCTCAGGCTTCCATTTACTCCTGTATGTCTCTAATGTACTTGGCTACAGTACTCTGTAGTACTTCTGGTGAATTGATCAAAAACATAGAATCAAGACACTAAGATCTGCCATAATGTGCAACAAATGCTTCTGATAGCCTAGGACTACTGTAGGAGGGGAAAAACTTCTCTTGGACACAATGTATACTGAAACCATAATGTGTACTGTGTCCGTGCTCAGGAAGCAACATTCTCGTGATTTGAAACCCTGATTACATTGTTTTCTGCGCTCTGGACCTCCTGTGTGATCCTTGGGATTTTTGATCTGGTACTCTGCCTTTAGAACTCTGGATTAAGGCTTGAAATCCTCAATACTGCACATTGAAATCCTTGATCATTAGCTGGTATTTCCCCGCTGCTTCATCAATGTCTCAATCTGTAAAATCTGGGTTTTAATGGCGCCGAATAGGTTTTTCGCGGAGATTGAACTGTCCTTGGATAATATTTATGCCGCCGCTACCTTTCCGAGCATTTCCATTGTAGTACCAGCTTCCAAATTCAACTTTCTATGCGCAACACGCCATTACAACAGTACATATCAACCATGGCGGTTTTCTGCCTCTCTGAAACCCTGCAAAACATGAAAACTATTAAGAAAACAATGCATGGGGTCGGATGATGTGGACGACTGCGAGGATGACAGTGGGACTGCAGATGAATGGTGAAAAACGCAGAGGAATGGTGGAGAAGTGCTCTGGTGGGAATATTTGCGGAATGCCGAGAAATTTAACGTAAAAACCTTAATTTTGACCCTTTGAATGAATATATATAAATGGATAGGTGAATATATGATGGAACACGTGGAAATATGACGTGGCAAGACGGGGTTACGGCGAGACTGACAATAAATTTGGGTCGTTCGATCTCGGGAGGAGATCGACGATGGACAACACATCGGAGGGTGATGAACATGGGCCAGGGGTATGGATGACTCTGATTAAACTGCGCGCAACTTTGTGGACCGACAACCGTTGGATGGGCGATGGCAGATCTGATGGCTCACAACGATATTGCTTCTCATCCATGGACGAACTTTAATGCGCGATGGGAGGGTGGTTGTCCAGCAGTACCAATGCCACACGTCAGAAGATGTATGGAATCGCTGGCCCATCGGTAAATACTGCTCACCCCTCAAAGGTGGTGCGATAGATACCGGTGGTTTTGTACAGTGAGCGGGTGCGGCGACCACAGGCGAACGGGGAATATGGACCGTCGCATTTTGAGGTTTTAAATGAACGACTGATATTCGATCAGGCGGTGAACAGGTGAACGGTGGGTGTGATGGATGGGGCGAGGGCGGCGATCGCCGTCCATTCTGTTTAGATCAACGGCTATAATTGCTCCCGATAACCAAATGAGATAAGCACCTTTGTGGACTGGCAGGTGGTTATAGCACCAGGCTACATGGGAGGAAAACGGTTCTGGGGCTGACCGAAGGGGGCTAAGACCAGTAAGGGTAGAAAATGGATTTGTGGCCCATTTTAAGTGCATTTTCATGCCAACCAAGGGTAACGATAGGGGAAATAAGGGGAAATGAATCTACACCAGGGGTGTGTGCATGGTTTAGGGGGGATTTTGGGGGTAACAAGGGGACTTTGAAAAAGGGAAAAAGGGATGAAATGGACAATTCTGCAGGGGTACTAGGGGCTGTTGGGGTTCCCATGTTTTGGCAAGATTGGCAATACCAAAAGATGAGACAACATAGAACCACTTTCGGACCTTAGGATCTAGCCCTCCTAGGTCCAGAGAGGGATCTCTCTATAATAGTCAAGGCATATGGCTTTGAAGCTCAAGTTTAAGATATTAGGCTAGTTATAGGCACATGGTTTGTTTGTTTGATTTAGAGTTTGGTTGTTTAGAATCAGGAAGGAAGGGTTCGTCATAAGACAAGGCCGCGCAACAAAGGATATAGACAGAGGAGAAATAGTCCAGGGAATACCAAGTCCATTGGGCAATGGAGTCAAGAAAGGATTTACTTGCTATTCAACATGCAAGCTTTCAGTTGGGCTAGTCATCTAAAGCCTTGGATCCTAAAGATGACAATAGGAATGAAACATTAAGGACTGAAGATGAAAGGAGAAGAACAATCCAATTTTGTCTATAGATCAGGTCAGAGGTCATTTAACTCTATACCTTCTTGAACACAATCAGGGGCAGCACGAGGGATCTTAGACAGGCTTAATGGAATGGAAATATCCTAGTGAGGCAGGGACAAAGCTCTAGACCTCCCAGTGTTCTCAACACATTTGATCAAATCCCAACAAGAACATCTAAACATGGATTTCCTTAATTCATACATCAGAGAGCAGGCAATAACATCCACTACACTAGTTAAATCCATTGAAATCAATATTCAGATACACATATAAGTAGAAAACATATAGGGCTGGGAGAGCAGCAACATAAGGCACCTAACATGGGTGAATCTTATGCCAAATTTCTGATGCGAGCCAGAAGAACTGAAATGAAATGAAATAAACACAGAGATAGAAAAACATCACCGCAGCTTTAGATCAGGATCCAAAGGAATGTGCTCATTATATTAAATATCAACACCAATTAGGTACAACATAGCCAATAATTTGGTCACTTAATCTGAATACATCTCACTCGGCCTACGTTACAATTATACACAGAGTTCTTATTTCAGGAGGAACTTCTTACATTTCTCTGATAACTCATCAACCACCTTTACAACAACTTCCTCATAGTTTTTATAGCTGAAAAAGAGCAGAGGAAGTAGGTAGAACACTAAATATAACATTAAATTCAGAAAAGAAGGAAAGGGCCGAAGCCCATTCTGTTTGGAACTCTGAGCCTTAATTTTTGGCACTCTTTGGAGAAAAGAAGGGTCTTCGTCAGGCTTCATTAATTCCTGGTATGTTTCAGATGCATTCTGGTGTAGTACCTTTGGTGAATAAACAAAATGGTAATGAAAAACAGAATGGTCCGTCGTACTTGAGCAGCAAATTCTCTGATCTCCTTGGACTGTGTTCTGAGCGGAGATCTCCTCTGGAGCACGGCATATAATCAAGCGGTAGGGGCAATCTGTCCTTCTTCGGACGAATACATTCTGCTGGTGTGGAAACCTGCCCTTCATTAAATTATTTGCCTCTGACAGTGGGAAACTTACTGCTGCATCCATACTGCGTAATTATGGTGGCGTTTCAACTCTTGTACTTTGCAAAAACTCCCGACTGTGTGTAGACAATCAATGCAATGGAAGAATGGTGGAGCAGAGGGCGAAAAATATGATAGCGCGGTGACGGAATGGAGGCTTTCACCAAACAATGGTGACAAAATGCAAAAGGAATGCGAAGGGAAGGCAGTGACATGCGATGAGGAGGAACCCAGCCGCAGGCGGGTGGCATTTTGCTTCGAGCCGTTGGATCTTAAACCCAACGGTTGGCCAAGGTTTAGTCGGGGAATCGCAGTCGCGATGGACGAGGGGGGAATGCATACTTATAATTTGTGATTGCGATCAGGGAAGGGGAAACGGTTGGGAATGCGATGACGGTTTGGTTCGCACGGGAATCAACGGTGGAGGATTTGTGACGCGATCGGATCGCATCGCAAATATTTGCGATGGATCACTCGAACGGACAAGTGAAAATGCGATAATGCGATGGTGGGATTATGCGATCAAGCGATGGTCGCATCGCAAATATTTTCGATGGATCCAATGAACAAGCGAACGAAACTGCGATGCGCGACTTGCGATAGGCGGCGGTTATATAATGTGATATAAACTTTATAATAAAGTTTATAACAAACAAGCGGGGTATGCAAGGGGGAAGGCTATAAATGCATATTTTGTATTAAAATGGTTTATAACACGATTGAAGTCGGAAAAGAGGGGAATAGGGGTCGAAGGCCTGTAGTAAGATAGGAAAGTGGGTATTTGTCCCTTTAAAGTGATCTGAAGGTTAGGAAGGGAAGTAATAAGGGAACAAAGGGGAAGATGGCCTACAAAGGGTAGGGGAAAGAATTTAAAGGGGATTTTGAGGGGAAATAAAAGGCAAGTGGGGAAAAAGAAGGGGAGACAAAGGGGATAGAAAACAAAGGCTTAGGGGAATGAAATAAGAGGGAAAAGGGGGCCTTTGGGCATCTCTTCACAAAAAGAGAGGCTTTATGATGGGAATCAGCAGAGGGGAATTTATCAGAGGACATAAGGCACAAGGAGGCTTCAAGGATGATGTGTTTTCTGGGGAAATGCATTCCTTGAAGGCTCAGAAACATCTTAGCCCCTTCTTTTCTTGTCGAAAATTTATAGGGGGCTAACAGTGACTCCACATGGGGATGGCTTCTTCTTGAAGGAGTCAAGAATTCAGAAAATAAATCTTTGGTGTAGGCCAGTTGCCTGTTGCTTGGCACATCTCTTTCTCTAATCAGCTGCCACAATGTGAATATTTTACATCAGCAGAAACATTTTCCCCAATCAAACTTCCTACCCGCACTACAATCCTAGCATTTTTCTTCTTTAGGGTGCATTTGAGCTAGCAAACCCTTTACATCATTTTATTTTACAAACAGAAAATAAACCTATTCTAAATCTACCCTTATTGCTCCATGAGACCAGATTAAACAGTTGGTCCCACAACGTTTCGCTACCTACACTACCACCTTCTAGGATTAGACTGTCTAGCAGGTTTCTCCTCTACATTCTAAGACAGAAAATGAAACAACTAACTACCTGCTCATAGACTGAGATTTATTGAGCTTTTCCTACCTACCCTATTCTAACTTGACATATTTACAAGACTAGCTTACAAACACTGTCTTCCAATGTAACCAGTCCATCAAGTGATCCCATGGCTGGTCCTTCTTGCTCAACTCCTTGAGCATGCTGGATAGGCAGGGCAACTCCCACTCTTTTTGTTCAATAACAGCAGCTTTGAAAAATTTTCCTTCTGTTTGCAACATGCTGCTCAAGAAGACCTTTGATCCTTCTTCAAATGTATGTAGGAAATGTGCATAAGGATCATGAAAAGATACCTGGCTATGAGTATCTGGCAGGCAGGCTTCAACCAGGATCTCTTCTTCTTCCACTGGATCAAGAATGAGACTCTCCTGAGAAAGAGAATCTCCTTCATCTTCTTCATTTTCTGAACTAGAGGACTTATCATAGACTGTAGCTGTGTCCTCCTGGAGCTCTAACATATTCTGATCTGGTGTGCTGATATTTATGAAAAGATTCATGTATTCTTGAGCAGGGGTGTACCCTTTTGCTTCCTGTTTTTTAAGAGAAGGCTCTTTCCTTTCAACCCGCTCAAAAACCTCTTCTTTTCTTTCCTCCTCATCTTCTAAAAGGAAATACTGTTGGTTTCCGACCTTACTGATGATCTGTGGTAGAGCAGAATGAAGATTCAAAGAATCTTCATCTGCTGATATATTGTCGCAGCTCTCCTCATGAGTGTCATAGATAGGCTGACTGGTTTCATTACCTCTCTGAAATTGCTGGCTCTGATTTTCTTCCCATGAATCTAAGGATGATGGTCCTGCAAGCTCGGCTTCTCTTTGAAAGCACTCACCCTCGAACAGATCATGAAAAGGAAAATCATAACTGTAAGTAATATCACCCTTCAAACCTATCAGACTTTCAGCAAGTCTTTCTTCATTCCGATCCACAGAGGAGTTTTCTGAAACTGAATCATCAAACTCATAATATGAGTGAGAAAGAGAGTGTGTCCTATAGAAGACTTCTGGGGTGGACTACTGGTTTAATATTTGATCAATCTCCTCTTCTGTCAAAAAAGGAGCTTCCCTCTCATTACGGACAGAAAAATAGCAGTCTTCTTTCTCTTTTGTAAACTGATTTGGAGGCTGGATGTTTCTTTGAGCCTCTTCTTCCACATCAGGCTCTGCCTCTTTTATGTGGTCTCGTGTTTCTTCAAGGCAGCTTTCCCTATCAGCCTTTGCTAAAAGGTCCTGATATTCTTTGATCAGCGTAACACAAGGCATAGGTAAGCAATCAGGCAATTCCTGATTACCTTCCTCCTCATCTTCTACAGATTCTTGAGCATCATACGTGTCCTACTCATTGTCTAGGTCTTGAGTTTGTTCTTGTTCTGGAGAAGGCATAGGATGTTCTGAATAATCATCATTTGCATTCATATTAGCCATATGTGTTTCCAGCACTTTACCAAACATTTCGGTTATTTCACATAATTTATCATACAAAGCATCATACTTTGTATCTCTGTCCATGTTTGGATCTATATTTATGCAAAGAAGGCTACTGCTTCTTCTCAACCAGTTCAGAGTCTTCTACCAGTGGAGTCATTTGGTCTTTGGATCATAGGGAATGTGGAGTTTCCAGGTGGATGTATATGAATGTTTGAAGCAGGATGATGTCCACCATCAACAATTGAAAGCCAATCTAACCAGAGATTGAAGGGTTTCTAAGGTCCTTGTGATATGGAATGAAAAATTCTTAGAATTCCCCAGTGGAGTCGCCATTATGTTGGGGTTCCCATGTTTTGGCAAGATTGGCAATACCAAAAGATGAGACAACATAGAACCACTTTCAGACCTTAGGATCTAGCCCTCCTAGGTCCATAGAGGGATCTCTCTATAATAGTCAAGGCATATGGCTTTGAAGATCAAGTTTAAGATATTAGGCTAGTTATAGGCACAGTGTTTGTCTGTTTGATTTAGAGTTTGGTTGTTGAGAATCAGGAAGGAAGGGTTCGTCATAGGACAAGACCGCGCAACAAAGGATATAGACAAAGGAGAAATAGTCCAGGGAATACCAATTCCATTGGGAAATGGAGTCAAGAAAGGATTTACTTGCTATTCAACATGCAAGCTTTCAGTTGGGCTAGTCATCTAAAGCCTTGGATCCTAAAGTGATAAAGATGAAAGAAGGAGAACCATCTAATTATGTCTATAGATCAGGTCGGAGGTCATTTATCTCCAGACCTACTTGGACACAATCAGGGGCAGCACGAGGGATCTTAGAAAGGCATAATGGAATGGAAAGATCCTAGTGAGGCAGGGACAAAGCTCTAGACCTCCCAATGTTCTCAACACATTCGATCAAATCCCAACAAGAACATCTAAACATGGATTTCCTTAATTCATACATCAGAGAGCAGGCAATAACATTCACTACACTGGTTAAATCCATTCAAATCAATATTCAGATACACATATAAGTAGAAAACATATAGGGCTAGGAGAGCAGCAACATAAGACACCTAACATGGGTGAATCTTACGCCAAATTTCTGATGCGAGCCAGAAGAACTGAAATGAAATGAAATAAACACAGAGATAGAAAAACATCACCGCATCTTTAGATTAGGATCCAAAGGAATGTGCTCATTATATTAAATATCAACACCAATCAGGTACAACATAGCCAATAATTTGGTCACTTAATCTGAATACATCTCACTCGGCCTACGTTACAATTATACACAGAGTTCTTATCTCAGGAGGAACTGCTTACATTTCTCTGATAACTCATCAACCACCTTTACAAAAACTTCCTCATAGTTTTTATAGCTGAAAAAGAGCAGAGGAAGTAGGTAGAACACTAAATATAACATCAAATTCAGAAAATAAGGAAAGGGCCGAAGCCCATTCTGTTTGGAACTCTGAGCCTTAATTTTTGGAACTCTTTGGAGAAAAGAAGGGTCTTCATCAGGCTTCATTAATTCCCGGTATGTTTCAGATGCATTCTAGTGTAGTACCTTTGGTGAATAAAAAAAATGGTAATGAAAAACGGAATGGTCCGCCGTACTTGAGCAGCAAATTCTCTGATCTCCTTGGACTGCGTTCTGAGCGGAGATCTCCTCTGGAGCATGGCATATAATCAAGCGGTAGGGGCAATTCATCCTTCTTCGGACGAAGACATTCTGCTGGTGTGGACACCTGCCCTTCATTAAATTCTTTGCCTCTAACAGTGGGAAACTTACTGCTGCATCCATACTGCGTAATTATTGTGGCGTTTCAACTCTTGTACTTTGCAAAAACTCCCGACTATGTGTAGACAATCAATGCAATGGAAGACTGGTGGAGCGGAGGGAGAAAAATATGATAGCGCGGCGACGGAATGGAGGCTTTCACCAAACAATGGTGACAAAATGCAAAGGAATGCGAAGGGAAGGTAGTGACATGCGATGAGGAGGAACCCAGCCGCTGGCGGGTGGCAATTTGCTTCGAGCCGTTGGATCTTAAACCCAACGGTTGGCCAAGGTTTAGTCGGGGAATCGCAGTCGCGATGGACGAGGGGGGAATGCATACTTATAATTTGCGATTGCGATCAAGGAAGAGGAAAAGGTTGGGAATGCGATGACGGTTGGGTTCGCACGGGAATCAACGGTGGAGTATTTGCGACGCGATCAGATCGCATCGCAAATATTTGCAATGGATCACTTGAACGGACAAGTGAAAATGCGATAATGCGACGGTGCGATTATGCGATCGAGCGATGGTTGCATCGCAAATATTTGCGATGGATCCAATGAACAAGAGAATGAAACTGCGATGTGCGACTTGCGATAGGCGGCGGTTATATAATGTGATATAAACTTTATAATAAAGTTTATAACAAACAAGCGGGGTATGCAAGGGGGAAGGCTATAAACGCATATTTTGTATTAAAATGGTTTATAATGCGATGGAAGTCGGAAAAGAGGGGAAGAGGGGTCCAAGGCCTGTAGTAAGATAGGAAAGTGGGTATTTGTCCCTTTAAAGTGATCTAAAGGTTAGGAAGGGAAGTAATAAGGGAACAAAGGGGAAGATGGCCTACAAAGGGTAGGGGAAAGAATTTAAAGGGGATTTGGAGGGGAAATGAAAGGCAAGTGGGGAAAAACAAGGGGAGACAAAGGGAATAGAAAACAAAGGCTTAGGGGAATGAAATAAGAGGGAAAAGGGGGCCTTTGGGCATCTCTTCACAAACATAGAGGCTTTATGATGGGAATCAGCAGAGGGGAATTTATCAGAGGACATAAGGCACAAGGAGGCTTCAAGGATGATGTGTTTTCCAGGGAAATGCATTCCTTGAAGGCTCAGAAACATCTTGCCCCTTATTTTCTTGTCGAAAATTTATAGGGGGCTAATAGGGGTAAATGAAGACCTTCAGGAGCACAACTTTTATCATCAGAGAGGCTTCATAATGGGAATCAGTAGATGGGATTTCATCACAGGGCAAAGGCACAAGAGACTTCAAGGATGATGTGTCTTCAGGGGAGATGCATTCATTGAAGGCTTAGAAACAATTTAGCCCCTTACTTTGCCTGTCAAAAATTTATAGGGGGCTAACAGTGGCTCCACATGGGGATGGCTTCTTCTTGAAGGAGTCTATTAGACTCCGTCTTGTCTAGTCCTCTGTCAGAGTCAAATGCAGACGGGTAGCTGTCAAAGTCTCAGTTCAATATGCAGGCCAAAATGCCATCAGCTTTCACCCACCGCAATTTAGATGTTTGCAGAGCTTGTTCTTAGAATGTTTCAATAACACTCGCAGGCTAGAGGAAGATTCAGTAGGTGTTTATTTCAGGAATGTCATCAATGTGAAATTGATTCTTCTTCAAAACCCTGTTTTGAAGAAGAAATCATTAAATGTGTTTTTTAGAATATGTATCAAATTCTCCAGCTCTTCAAGTGGCAGCGGTTTCATCAACTCCTATCCCTGCAAGCAGACAAAGAAAAAGCCCTCATTCAAAATCAGCAAATTTAAAAAGGGAATTAGAAAACAGAGTTTGTAATGTGCAAATATGGACAAATATGGAAGGCGCCCACTTCTAATGATTATTGCAGGAGGAATGTGCATAAGCTGCTTCATTATTGGATCATACAGGGACCTTTTGATGGGTCTTCTCTTCTACTACTTGCAAGAAAATTATCATTAATTGGTCTTTTGGATTATATTGCAACATTTTCAATGGGCATGGGTGGAATTCCATGGGTCATGATGTCTAAGATATTTCCTTTGAATATGAAGCGTATTGCTGGCAGTTTGGTGTCTCTCACAGCTTGGTTTGGTTCATGGATTGTCACTCTCACTTGTTCTTGTCTTGGAGTTCTACAGCTTCCTTCTTTATATTTTGCATATGGCTTTTCTGACGTTCATATCATCGCACTCTGTGGCATCCAAAGATTGTATATAATCTCTGTACCTGTGGCTTGCATCTATGATTATAATGGTTCGATTTGTTTTGAAGTTCATATGTTTTGAGGCTTGTATGATTCGTATGGTTCGACCCTGAATGGTCTCATTATATATGGGTCTCAGTGCTTCGCATTTAGCTCATTGAAACATCATCTGTGGCTCTTGCATCTTACTATATCATGGTATCTATGGTACTCTCATTACTCTGTATCATGGCTCTCGCTTTCCATTGTCTATTGGCATTTCAAAGGTATGATCACAGCCACAGTATATTGGCTCAAAGTCTCAATGTTGTTCTGCGATGGGTGTTTTGTTGCTACAGATATAATTCAGCAGGAGAACTTCTTCGTTCTCAGTATGGGAATGACATTATTTTTGCGGTAGCAAATGGTGGGGCACGCTACGCGTTGGGAGTTCTGCCCAGAAATTCGCCAGCAAATCTATGCATCGCTATACGGATCCATATTGCGTAAATCTAATCGTGTCTCCAAATTCTTATGGTCCAACTAGCCCTCTCACTTATATCGTAGCCTTTCTCATACTGATATACCATCATGCCCATTGAGGATATCCAATGGAGCACTTTGCCATATTCATTATCTCAGTGGGTTAGAATCTATAGCAAATCGGAATGGTGGACATGATATTTCAGTTTTTTAAGTGCTTAGAGGAAGTTGATCCTTGTGATAATATCACTGATGAAGATATCCGAATGGCTATTCAAAATGCATTTATTGATGAGCATACCTCAATCTGTGGATCAAAATATTCTTGGGAAGCTGCTATAGAACAAGGCGCAGCAATGGATTTCATTAATTTGATTAGTATCGAAGGAGTTGCTACTTTGCCATACAAAAGGAAATCAGGATTTTTGCATGTAGTGAAGGATGTTATGGAGACTTTTGATGAATCAAGAATGGTGCCTTATCTTCTCCCATTATTAGCATTTGTCCTTCGTATATTAGAATCCTGTGCATTAATTTTAGAACATCAAAAGGACGCCATCTTCCAGAGTGATATGCGATGTGAAGACCGCGTGTAACATCATCACTGCCAGTTCTAATGCATGTATTTAAAACAGATAGTGTAAGTTGTCATGGAGTAAAGTAGAAATGGACACCAGCCATAGTTGAGTTGCGAAAGGGATAAAAGTGGCCCGGCCGAGTTGTCAGCACCGCGGGAGGATTGTGTCATCGATGGGAGCCTACGTAACGGAGAAATAGATTCGATCTTCTATTGATAGCTTGATTAAATATCCAAGTGGATCTACGCCCAGTTTACACCCTTTAAGTGGCCATCAGAGGATTTTAAACCGCATTGAGTTGTTTGTATATAAGTCGTTGTTTTATGATAGAAACTTCTGCAGATGAATTAAAGATATCAGTAACGTGGCAATTATTGCAGAGGATGTTTCACATTTTGGCTTTCTAGCACTGCTCTCTATGGTTGCCGTAGCTGGGTCTGCCTGGATTTACTGCCACTGGATGTCAAACCCCACCAACGAGTCCCTGCAATTGCTCTCATTTAATCAACGTTACAATTCCCCTGTATCCAGAAATGTGCAATCAGTCACCGCGGATATTGCTTTCAAATCCTCTTCTCCTATGATACTCACAATTAATCTACGAAGGTAAGGCCTGCTTGTTTTGGTCAACATGGTCAGACAAAACAGCATTGCAGACATTGCTCACGTAGAGTTTTCCTTGTGGCGACATGCTATTCAAGAAAGGAGAAGGACCCACGTATACTTAAGATTATTTTTCACAGTTAATGGAGTTGGTTGAGAAAACCGTGAGCAAATGCAGACAAATAGGAACAGATTTGCCTATCTTTGTCTTTAGTCAATAATTCATAGGGTCTCCGCTCCAGGTTTAGTTTCCATTGGTCATTAGAAATGATTAGCTGGAATAATGTAACGATGCTCCTTTTTGGAGCAGACCTTTCCTATTTTCGTCATTTTAGTGGAAATAGCGCCCTTATTTTTGGGTCGATCTGTTTTCTCCTAGCTGAGTTTTATTTAATGTATTAAAAATCACTTGTAGAGGGGGAGAGTTCTGAGAGGTGCGAGAGAAGAAAAACAGAGCTTTATTGTACAGTTCTGACAGAGATTTTAATTTAAATAGCGCAGCTCTGATTTGTAAGATTCCTGTGGTTTGAAGTTTAGCTTATGTTTTCTCTACTGTTTCATATGTAATCTCGTAATGTTTTTCGTTTCATTCATAATCAGTTCACTGAATTCTTTTGCAGTAAGATAGGCAGAATTCAATTTATTTGCCTTGCCTTGAAGGAGCGTCAGTATTTGTGTATTTTCTTCTGTCTGAAAGGGATTCATTGTTAAATGCCCCTTTCAGCTTTCTTAAGCAGTCTCTACATCCCATTTAAATTCAGATTAATTGTTAAACTTCACTCCTACCTTGCCTTATAGAATAATCTGCGCCTTTGATTAAAACTCTGCTCATGCTGTTCTTAATCCCATGCTTCCCAGAAAACCCCATCATTTATTAAAATCCTCATCCATATCAATTTACTAGCCTAAAATCAGTTCCCATTGTAAGTCATCTCGCACCCTATTGTTCATTTTATCGAGATTGACGGAGAGAGCCCTCTCCTGTCCTCGTAGGGCTAGCTACGAGGCTAAGCTTGGTTTGATGTGGCCTCGAGTTTTGCCTTTCTCAGCCTGAGGCAGATTTGAGCGCTAACATAGTGGCGACCATACTGGGGAAGATGGTTTGTTGTTGATGTGACAGTCGACTTGTAGATTGTCTTGCCCCAGTGCAGGAAATCAAGTTGCAGATCTGATGCTGATGGTGGACAGCAGTCAGACACATATGAAGGCTGAAACTTTCACCTGGCGACTCCGACTCGATCCAGACATTCCAGTGCTCGCTGATCCATTCATGCAATGGTAGGGTATGTGGCAAACCCGACACTTTGTGAAGCTGTAAAAGATGTTAGAAATTGGTTAGCGGATTTTGAAATTAATGAAGAGTTTTTCAGTGCTTTGCTTCAATGTTTGAAATCTCCGAAGTTTCCTCTTGAAGCTAAAACTGGTGTCTGTGAGTTAGTGGTTGAAAGAGTTGAGAAGGAGATTCAATGTTTAGATGAGCAGATCCAGTCATATGATTTCCAAGACCCTAAAAAGTTCTTGGAAATCCTTTCTCCATCGAAACAAGAAATAACAGAGTTGCCTACAGATGTTTGCATTGACAGTGTGCGGCTGGAGGTATGTATTGCAGAGTTGGGGCAGCCAACAGAGTCTGGCTTTCGCGATCCTATTGCAGCATACATGGTAATGTTTTTCAGTTTGACTGATAGTTCAAGCTGTCTTTTACATAACCAGGCTCATTATGTGCATGAAGGGCTGCCAGCAATTACATCTATGTCCTGGTGGAAGCATTCTCAAGTGGCATCATTCTCAGGTTTACTTGAATGGTTGATCTGGCATTACAGTATTACCTGATCTATTGTTTTTGCAGCGAAGTAGGGTAGATTTTGTAAATAAATAAGCAGCCAAAAGGCAACATTTCGTTCTGAGTTTCATTACAGTTTTAGTGTGAAGTTTGCTGAGTCAGTTTTTCAGTATTTTCGGTCAGTTTCAGTCAATAAATGTGTCAAAGCCTGTGTTGGTTTTCGAAATGATGATTCCATTGCCCAATGGATGGAGGCACTGTCTGCTCTCCCAAAGCTCTGCGGTTCTTGGCACCTCCAAGAAGCGGCAACTGCCATCCCCATTGGAGCCAATGTTAGACTCCGTCTTGTCTAGTCCTCTGTCAGAGTCAAATGCAGACGGGTAGCTGTCAAAGTCTCAGTTCAATATGCAGGCCAAAATGCCATCAGCTTTCACCCACCGCAATTTAGATGTTTGCAGAGCTTGTTCTTAAAATGTTTCAATAACACTCGCAAGCTAGAGGAAGATTCAGTAGGTGTTTATTTTAGGAATGTCATCAATGTGAAATTGATTCTTCTTCAAAACCCTGTTTTGAAGAAGAAATCATTAAATGTGTTTTTTTTAGAATATGTATCAAATTCTCCAGCTCTTCAAGTGGCAGCGGTTTCATCAACTCCTATCCCTGCAAGCAGACAAAGAAAAAGCCCTCATTCAAAATCAGCAAATTTAAAAAGGGAATTAGAAAACAGAGTTTGTAATGTGCAAATATGGACAAATATGGAAGGCGCCCACTTCTAATGATTGCTGCAGGAGGAATGTGCATAGGCTGCTTCATTATTGGATCATACAGGGACCTTTTGATGGGTCTTCTCTTCTACTACTTGCAAGAAAATTATCATTAATTGGTCTTTTGGATTATATTGCAACATTTTCAATGGGCATGGGTGGAATTCCATGGGTCATGATGTCTGAGATATTTCCTTTGAATATGAAGCGTATTGCTGGCAGTTTGGTGTCTCTCACAGCTTGGTTTGGTTCATGGATTGTCACTCTCACTTGTTCTTTTCTTGGAGTTCTACAACTTCCTTCTTTATATTTTGCATATGGCTTTTCTGACGTTCATATCATCGCACTCTGTGGCATCCAAAGATTGTATATAATCTTTGTACCTGTGGCTTGCATCTATGATTATAATGGTTCGATTTGTTTTGAAGTTCATATGGTTTGAGGCTTGTATGATTCGTATGGTTCGACCCTGAATGGTCTCATTATATATGGGTCTCAGTGCTTCGCATTTAGCTCATTGAAACATCATCTGTGGCTCTCGCATCTTACTATATCATGGTATCTATGGTACTCTCATTACTCTGTATCATGGCTCTCGCTTTCCATTGTCTCTTGGCATTTCAAAGGTATGATCACAGCCACAGTATATTGGCTCAAAGTCTCAATGCTGTTCTGCGATGGGTGTTTTGTTGCTACAGATATAATTCAGCAGGAGAACTTCTTCGTTCTCAGTATGGGAATGACATTATTTTTGCGGTAGCAAATGGTGGGGCGCGCTACGCGTTGGGAGTTCTGCCCAGAAATTCGCCAGCAAATCTATGCATCGCTATATGGATCCATATTGCGTAAATCTAATCGTGTCTCCAAATTCTTATGGTCCAACCAGCCCTCTCACTTATATCGTAGCCTTTCTCATACTGATATACCATCATGCCCATTGAGGATATCCAAGGGAGCACTTTGCCATATTCATTATCTCAGTGGGTTAGAATCTATAGCAAATCGGAATGGTGGACATGATATTTCAGTTTGTTAAGTGCTTAGAGGAAGTTGATCCTTGTGATAATATGACTGATGAAGATATCCGAATGGCTATTCAAAATGCATTTATTGATGAGCATACCTCAATCTGTGGATCAAAATATTCTTGGGAAGCTGCTATAGAACAAGGCACAGCAATGGATTTCATTAATTTGATTAGTATCGAAGGAGTTGCTACTTTGCCATACAAAAGGAAATCAGGATTTTTGCATGTAGTGAAGGATGTTTTGGAGACCTTTGATGAATCAAGAATGGTGCCTTATCTTCTCCCATTATTAGCATTTGTCCTTCGTATATTAGAATCCTGTGCATTAAGTTTAGAACATCAAAAGGACGCCATCTTCCAGAGTAATATGCGATGTGAAGACCGCGTGTAACATCATCACTGCCAGTTCTAATGCATGTATTTAAAACAGATAGTGTAAGTTGTCATGGAGTAAAGTAGAAATGGACACTAGCCATAGTTGAGTTGCGAAAGGGATAAAAGTGGCTGGCCAGTTGTCAACATGGGAGGATTGTGTCATCAATGGGAGCCTACGTAACAGAGAAATAAGATTCGATCTTCTATTGATAGCTTCAGTTAAATCTCCAAGTGGATCTACGCCCCAGTTGATATCTTTAAGTGGCCATCAGAGGATTTTAAACCGCATTGAGTTGTTTGTATATAAGTCGTTGTTTTATGATAGAACCTTCTGCAGATGAATTAAAGATATCAGTAACGTGGCAATTATTGCAGAGGATGTTTCACATTTTGGCTTTCTAGCACTGCTCTCTATGGTTGCCGTAGCTGGGTCTGCCTGGATTTACTGCCACTGGATGTCAAACCCCACCAACGAGTCCCTGCAATTGCTCTCATTTAATCAACGTTACAATTCCCCTGTATCCAGCAATGTGCAATCAGTCACCGCGGATATTGCTTTCAAATCCTCTTCTCCTATGATACTCACAATTAATCTACGAAGGTAAGGCCTGCTTGTTTTGGTCAACATGGTCAGACAGAACAGCATTGCAGACATTGCTGACGTAGAGTTTTCCTTGTGGCGACGTGCTATTCAAGAAAGGAGAAGGACCCACATATACTTAAGATTATTTTTCACAGTTAATGGATTTGGTTGAGAAAACCGTGAGCAAATGCAGACAAATAGGAACAGATTTGCCTATCTTTGTCTTCAGTTAATAATTCATAGGGTCTCCGCTCCAGGTTTAGTTTCCATTGGTCATTAGAAATTCTTAGCTGGAATAATGTAACGATGCTCCTTTTTGGAGCAGACCTTTCCTATTTTCATCATTTTAGTGGAAACAGCGCCCTTATTTTTGGGTCGATCTGTTTTCTCCTAGCTGAGTTTTATTTAATGTATTAAAAATCACTTGTAGAGGGGGAGAGTTCTGAGAGGTGCGAGAGAAGAAAAACAGAGCTTTATTGTACAGTTCTGACAGAGATTTTAATTTAAATAGCGCAGCTCTGATTTGTAAGATTCCTATGGTTTGAAGTTTAGCTTATGTTTTCTCTACTGTTTCATATGTAATCTCGTAATCTTTTTCGTTTCATTCATAATCAGTTAACTGAATGCTTTTGCAGTAAGATAGGCAGAATTCAATTTATTTTCTCTGCCTTGAAGGAGCGTCAGTATTTGTGTATTTTCTTCTGTCTGAAAGGGATTCATTGTTAAATGCCCCTTTCAGCTTTCTTAAGCAGTCTCTACATCCAATTTAAATTCAGATTAATTGTTAAACTTCACTCCTACCTTGCCTTATAGAATAATCTGCGCCTTTGATTAAAACTCTGCTCATGCTGTTCTTAATCCCATGCTTCCCAGAAAACCCCATCATTTATTAAAAACCCCTTTCTATCAATTTACTAGCCTAAAATTAGTTTTCTTTATCGGTCATCTCAGCCCTTCTGAAGACCTTTTGCCGAGATAGACCCGGAGAGAGCCCTCTCCTGTCCTCGTAGGGCTAGCTATGAGGCTAAGGTTGGTTTGATGTTGCCTCGAGTTTTTCCTTTCTCAGCCTGAGGCGGATTCGAGCGCTAACAGAGTCAAGAATTCATAAAATGATCTTTGGTGTAGGCCAGATGCCTGCTGCTTAAGCCACATTTCTTCTTTGATTTTCAGCTGCCACAAATATAATAGATCAGCAGAAACACTTCCAAACAATCTACCTACCCATCCTACAATCCTAGCATTTTTTCTTCTACTAGGGTGCATTTGAACTAGCAGACCCTTTACATCCTTTATTTTTATAACAGAAAATAAACCTATTCTAAATCTACCCTTATTTCTCCGTGAGACTAGATTAAACTGTTGGTCTCACATGTTTCTCTACCTAATCTAATATCTGCTGGGATTAAACTGTCCAGCAGATTTCTTCTCTATATTCTACAACAGAAATTGAAAAATAGTCAAGCCAGGATTAGACTCTCTGACTTGTTGTGGGTCCAAGGCATAAAGACAGTTGCACATGGACAGAAAGCTACAGAAAACTGAAAACAAAACTTTGAAGGCTTGAAATCTGAAGTCTTGAAGCACCTTTCTTTCTTTTTTGTGACTCAAGTTTTGGGCTTGTTAGATTCACTTTCTTTTCTTCATTTCAGCTTTGGTTTTGGGCTTGTTAGAGCTGATTCTTCTTCTTCTTTACTGGTCCAGATGTTGGGCATGTTTGGGCCAACTATCTTCACTTTCCTTGGCTCAGGTTTTGATCATATTAGAGCCAATCCTTTGCACTGCAGAGGTTCATGTTTTGAGCATGTCTGAACCTCTCCTTTCTCTCTGTTTTTTGAAACATTTTTCCCTTTTCTTGAAAATAAAACATTGCAATGGTATGTACAATGGAAATGGAAACTGGAAATTGGAAATCAGTAGAAGTAGTGTTTGAACATCCTGCCATTGACAGGACCCCCAAACATCTTTGTACCATCTATTTCTTGTAGGAGGAAAGCATTTGGACCCACAGTGGCATGGATGATGTATGGACCTTGCCACAAACTGTCAAACTTGTCATGATTTCCTTTGTCCTCTCTCCTTGAGTCCCACTTCAGAACTTTATCTCCAATTTTTAAATCAGCAGCTTTGGTTCTTTTTTCAAACAATTTCTTTATATTATTATGAAATTTCACTACTCTGTTGTAAACCTCTTCCCTTGTTTGTTGGAGATGAATTTTCTGGTTTATTCTCCTCACCATATTGTCTTCTTCTGTTTGAATCTCCTGGACCAACTTGATTATTGTTACCCCAAGGCTGGTAGGAAACACTACTTCTGTCCCATAGATAAGCTGGTATGGTGACATGCCAATGGATTTCTTTGTTGTAAGCCTGTCAGCCCATAGGGCATGCACTAACTTGTTATGCCATGACTTTTTGTTCTCTTCCAGCAGCTTTTTGATGATGATCACCAGGCTCTTGTTTGATGATTAAGCTAATCCATTACCTTGAGGGTAATAGGTAGTTGAATGAACGAGTGCTATTTGATACTTGTGACAAAAATCAACCATATTTTTGGATCCGAAAGTAGCAAAATTGTCAGTGATTATTTTCCTTGGGCAGCCAAAACAAGAGAGGATATGACCCTCTAGGAAACTAATGATGACTGAATCTATGGCATTCCTAGTTGCAGAGGTAAGGGGAGGAGTTTTCTTTTGCCTTCAAAAATCTGGCATTTGTTGTAGGAAATTATCATCTTATGGATATCATTGAAGAGTGTGGGCCATTAGTAGCCATCTCTGAGTATTTTTTTTGCAGTGGCCTCCACACTCTCCTGCATGGAATTCTTGTTTAATATTTTCTTCTCCAGACTCAGGCAAAAATTTAAGCAATAGGCCATTTGGATTCTTCCAGTACAAGCATTTATTCATTACGCAGTAGCTTCTGGATTTTAGTTTTAAGAATCTGGCCTTGGTCTTTGATAGTTCAGGAGGGGCATTGAGGTGTGTAAGCACATACAAAATGTCAGAATACCAAGGAGAGCTCTGAAAATTTTCCTCAGCAGTGGGATCAAGCAATTTCTGTTGCTCATCCAAGGTATTTACCATGTTAATGTCCAGGGCTCGTAGATTTTATTCAGCCATCAATTGAGCTAGGCCCTGACCTTTGATCAGTTTGGTGGGTTTTATCTCAAGGTCGTACTCTAAGATAACAACAATCCATTTGCCCCTTTTCCCATATGGGTCTTGGGACAATATGTCTTTAACAACTATATTTGGCACATAGGTTATGGTGTGGTAATGCAGTATGTACACCCTAAAGTATTTCAAGGCCTTAATCAGAGCATAGGCATGTTTTTCCATTATGTTGTATTTCAAGGGTGCATCCCTGAGTGCTTTGCTAAAGAAAGAAATGGGTTGTTCCATTCCCTCTAAATTTTTCTGTAGTAGAACTGCAGCAATCGTATGCTTGGAGGCAAATGAAAAGATCAGGAAATATTTTGAGAAATATGGGCAGATTAGGTCAGGAGCCTGGGTGAGTGCAAGTTTAACTGATTCAAAATATTTCTTAGCTTCAATAGTCCACTTAACTCCTACACCTTTCTTCAGCATGTTAGTCATATTTCTAAGGTGTTCAGCTAAGTTGGGAATAAACCTCCTGAGGAAGTTGATTTTCCCAATGAAGGACTGTAACTCTTTGATATTTCTGGGGTGTGTGATTTGTAGTATTCCCTCAACTCTTTGTGGGTCTATCCTAATTCCCTTCTCAAATATAATGTGGCCAAGAAGTTTACCTTCCTGCAGCCCAAATATAGTATTTTTGGGATTTAATGATAGACCAAACCACCTACATTTTTCAAACACTTTCCTCAGATGTTTTAGGTGTTCTTCTTCGGTCTTGGAGTAGACTTTTATGTCATCCAGATAGATGACGATGAAGTGTCATATTTCATTTGAAAAATCTATGTCCATCACTCTTTGGAAGGTTTCACCAGCGTTCATCAATCCAAAAGGAATCTTTACATACATAAAAGTGCCCCATGGAGTGGTAAAGGTTGTTTTGAGTTGGTCTTTTGGGATTACTAGAACTTGGTTGTAACCTAAGAAACCATCTAGCAGGGAGATCCTTTTAGAACCTACCACCCTCTGAAGAATGTGTTCCATTTTTGGCAAAGGGTAATTGTCCTTTAGTGAGGCTCTATTAAGATTCCTGAAATCAATGCACAATCTGATCTCCCCTGTTTTCTTTCTCACAGCCACTAGGTTTGATACCGAGTCAGAGAACCTCACAGGAACAATTATACCTTCTTCATACATCTTCTTAATCTCCTTTTCCACTGCAGGCAATTATTTTGGGTTTATTCTGCGAAGTTTTTGTCTGAAAGGCTTCTGATTTTCTTTCAAGGGTATCTTATGCTGCATGATGTTTATCTCATAGGCCCTTAAGTCCTCATAACTCCAAGAAAACACATCAATGAACTCCTTGAATAGGTCAATGTATTTATTTTTCATGTTTGCAGGTAGGGACTTAGCTAATTTGATCATCTTTGGTTTATCTTTAGTGCCTATGTTGCCTTCCTCAACAAGAGTCTGCATGCTCTATAGTGGGATTTTTTGCTACATCATCAAAGTCAAAAAGGTCTTCTAAAGGTGCCAGACCTCGAGGTATGTTCTTATATTTGGCCTACAGCACCTCTACTTCTTCACTATCTACGTTTTCACATTTTTTGTTTGGATTTCCAATCTGTTCGTTTAAAGTGTTTATTTCTATGTTACAGGGTGTCTCTTCCTCACCTGAGGACTCTTCACTTAGGAAGCTAATGTCAGATTTGGAGTCTGAATCAGAAAATTCAAACTCATCTCTGCCTACCAAGAAATCCTAAATCTATTTATCTACTTCAAAAACCTGCCAGTATTTTTCATTGTCTGGCACTGCAGGTCTGAATTTGGTCTGAATGATGATCTGTTGGTCGCTTAGAGTCTTAGGGTATGAACTAGCTAAAAATTCTCATCTGTTTGCAATGATATTTTGACTCCTAGGAACAAACACTAATTCATATTCAACAAATGTTTTCAATAAATCCATAGTGTCATTCCTATAAGCTCTCAATCTAGGATGTTTCGTTGTGTATTCACCATTCACCTGTTTAACAATCAGCTCAGAGTCTCCACGCACAGTTATCTTATGGGCTCCTAATTTCCTTAACAGGTTTAAACTGAGGATAAGAGCCTCATACTCTGCAATATTGTTTGTAAATTTGAAGTGCAGATTGCAAGCATGGCTCTCTTCATAGTCACTCTCTGTGTTACGTATCCACACTCCTACCCTAGTAGTTTTCTTGGTGCATGACCCGTTGAAATTAATTTCCCATAAGTTTTCATTCTCGGGTTTGTCATCCTTTCCTTCCCTGCAGTTGGGTTCTCCATTATGTTGCATTATAGGAGCTGCACTAGGCTGTGGGTTGTTTTTTTTTTGTCATGTGTGTGGAAATTAGAGGTGTGACTAGTTGGCTGATTGCATTCCGTTTCTGGTTCATTTTTAGTTCTTATTTCAGTGCATTGTTTTGAGTTTTCTAGATCATCCTCCTCTGAGTATAGAGTAGCCATTATGTTAAGGTCCATGGGTTCTGTTTCCTTGTTGGTATCTCTATTTTGGGACTCTGACCCTTTCGGGGATTCATCATTATAGAGGATGAAGGAGTCAAGGTCTGTATGTACAGAGTATAAAGGTGATTTTTCAGGCTTCTCGGGGCTACTAACCAGGAATTTCATTTGTGCTTCCCTGTATAGTCTTCTAAGTTGGCCAAAGATGAGAATTGTAGCATAGGCCCCATCCATCTACATTGTTCCTTGTAGCTTGGCTCCCCATGATCTTGATAATAGCATGCCATACTTGGGTGGCACATCTTCCACAAAAACATCCATGACCATACATTTGGCAGGAGTCTGGGTAAGGCTCACACATAAATCTTTGATCAGGCCAAGAGACTTTACTCTACTAGAGTCAAATGAATATAGGTCTTTATAGGGATGGGTCATCTCTAGGCCTAATATTTCCATCACTACTTTAGGCATCAGGTTGTGTGATGCCCCAGAATCATGCATTGCATTGTGGAGAATCTTATCATGGACATTGAGACTGATATAGAAAGGTGGCACTACCCCTTCCTGAAACTTTCCTTCTATCTTTGGACCAAACAGGAGAGCAGGTTGATCATCACTCAAAATTACCGTGTCACTGCTCTCACTTAAATTTAATGCTTTCAAAATTTGGCCTTTATATACATCCTGAGTTGCCAGCTCAGAGAGTGGTACAGATATTTTAATTTTTGCAATCTCACTCTTCAAATTGAAAGTGGACTGACTCTTTGGAATGTTCAACTATGTTTGGCTAGCCACTGCCTTAGTGGCTGAATCCGCATGCTGATTCTCGTTATGTACAGTGTTTTTGACAGTTTCATCAGGAGCACTAACTGCAGTGCTAGTGCTTCTAGTTGGTTTACCTTGTGTGTCAGTGTTTTGGTTGTCTTTTTCTTTGTTCTTTCCAGAGCTCTCAGCTGTTGATTTGTTACTTTTAGCAATCACTTTAGAAGTTTTCTCAGGTATTTTCTTGATGGTTACCTCAGAAGCTTTTGGTTTGGGATTTTATTGGCTATTTTTTCTCCTAAGTTCATATTGTCTGACCTGCATGATGGCATCTTCAAACCCAAGTCTGTAATCATCAGATTTTGATCTTTCTTCATCCCAATTTGAGGGTGAGGGATGATCTTCTTCTGTGTAACAGCTATGGATTGAATCCTCTGTTTCAAACATTTTTATTATGTTCCCTTCAAACTCTTCTATGATTCCCTCATCTTCATCTAAAAATTTCTCTTGGAAAGGGGGAATAACTTGCTGATCTGATTCTCTTTGTCTGTTGGGAGTGGTGTTATTTCTTCTAAAGTTCTGGTTCTAGTTATGGTTTTGATTTCTGTTTTGGTTACTAACTGTGACAACCATTTTTTCCATCATTTGTTATATCTTGTCCATGTTTTTGGACATGCGGTCATAATTTGGGTCAGACGTGGAAGCTATATTGTCATCTCTATATGTTACCCTTTTCTCAGATCTTAATCTCGCCCTTTTCTCAATCAGATTGGCCTCTACACTCACTGCTCCTTTTTGCATGTCTTCCAACGTGTTGTAATCTCTTTGCCTAAGCTGGTAGGCAATGTCAGCATCAAAGCCTTCGGGGTATTTCGCTAGAGCCATACCTTGGGGAGGTTTCATGTGTGGAGGAAGAGCATTGTAAATGCTGTTAAATCTCATTGTGTAATCATGGACACTCTCCCCTACGTTTCCTTTAAGGTTCATGTATTCTGCTAGGAGTTGACGGGGGTTAGCCTTGACTTCCCATTTGTTTATGAAGGTCTGATATAGAGCTGGGAGGTCATTAATGCTACCTGGAGGTAGGCCTTTAAACCATTTCTTCACATCACCCCCTAAGCTCTGGGAAAAGATTCTCATTTTGACTGTATCATCATATATTTCCATGTAGTCAAAAGAATATTCCATCCTATCTACATGGTATTGGGTTGTGGTAGACTCCTTCGCAGTGAAGTGTGGAATATTTGATTGATAATCATTGGGTAAGGGTACTATAGGCTGAGGTAAAACCAGAGGTGCATACCATTCTGCCATGATGATGTTTTGACGAGGTAAAGGGTTGACTTAGACAGCAGGTATATGGATGACAGGGATATTATGACCAGAAGAAGGCCGATGAGCAGATCTAGGGTGACAGAGCCCCAAGTTTTGAATGAAGTGAATATCAGGAGGTGTAGATGGAGGGGTTTCTCTGTCCCTAATGTGTTTACCACTTTGAGGTGGTGAATTAGGAAGCTCAAGGTCTGGCTGATCTAGAACACTAAATGACCTAGTTCTTGGTAATCTATCGGGTAGATCTAGGTCAAGATGAAAGTGTGATAGAGCTGTAAGGTCTTGTGGTGTAGAGTTGGCTCTATAGATGTGACTGGAAATAGTTGATCTTCTAGGTGTAGGTGATTTCCTGAGGATTCTCTCAGGGTTATCAACTATTTCAGGTGGGTCTGGGTTAGGATAAGCTCTTGTATGAATGGTTCTTAAAGCCATAATGTTGTTTCCTAACCAAGCAGCTTAACCCTACTTGTTACTTCTACTGATGCTAATGTTGTAATGGCTTTGGTCTCCCAGTGGAGTCTTTGGTGAAACCAAGATAATCAGCAGGCCTACTGATCACCAGTGGAGTCTTTTAATCTTTTAGGAACTATGGAGTCGCCATATGGAGGGTTTTATGGTGTTTCTGGAGGGTACACTGTCCACCATAGTGCCTATGAGATGTCCTTTTTCAAGGATATCTCGAAAACACAACAAGCTCAAACTAGAGATTGACTGGGAGGGCTTTTACTAGATGTGTCATCTCTGAAAGAGTGTGAGATCTGGAGGCTACCTGGCCCTTTTCCAGACTCTTTCCAAGAGTATGGGGAAACACAACAAATGGTATAGAGGTTGATGTGTGAATAGGAGTGTTTTATTTCCAACCTAACCAGAGATTGTAGGTTTCTGAGGTTCTTATGATGTAGTAAGATGGATGGTACTCCTATTTTCCCCAGCGGAGTCGCCATTATGTTGGGGTTCCCATGTTTTGGCTAGATTGGCAAGAAAAAAATATGACACAACATCAAACCACTTTCAGACCTCAGGATCTAGCCCTCCTGGGTCCAGAGAGGGATCTCTCTATATAAGAAAAGCTTTTATGTCTTTGAAGCTCAAAGTTTTAAGATGTTAGGCTAGTTGTAGGCACAATGTTTGTTTGTTTAATTGTTTGTTTGGTTGCTGGTTATCAGGAAAGAACAGTTCAATGTAAGACAAGGATGAGAAAAGAGGAGTAAGGCAGAGGTGAAGTATTCCAGGTAGCATTCAAAACCGTTGGGCAATGGATTCAGGAAAGGATTTTCTTGCTAATCAATAGGCAGGCTTTCAATTGGGCTAGTCATCTAAAATGTTGGATCTTAAAGATGATAGTATGGAATGGGATGGTAAGAGAGGAAGAACAGTAAAGGTTTAGAACACAAAGTTAAAAACTAGCTCGTCGCACAAGGATCCTAGTGGACAGGGCTAACTCTAATCCCCAGGGTTCCCAAATCTTCCAGCTAAATCCTTAACAAGAAAAATATAAGAACAGATTCATTCAATTCACACATTAGAGAGCAGGAAATAACATCCACTACACTGATTAAATTAACTGAAATCAATTCTTAGATTGCACATTCAGAAATAAAACATCAATGGCAAGGAGAGCAGAAACATAGGGTACCTAACAAGGGTAAATCCTATGCCAATATTCTGATGCAAGCCAATAGAAAAGAAATGAAATGAATTAAAACACAGAGATAGGAAAACATCACCACTGCTTTAGTTCAGGATCCAAAGAAATGTGCTTGTCATATTAAATAGCAATACCAGTCAAGTACAACATTACCAATAGCTGAACATTCAGCCTAAAAACATCTTCCTTAGTCTATCTTACAACTTTACACAGAGACTGTGTCTCAAAAGAAACTACTTTCAATTCTCTGATAACTGATCAAAAACCTTTACAATGAGTTTCTTCATGAATTTATAGCTCCAGTGGAGTAGAGAAGGTAGGTGAAAAACTAAATGCAACATTAAAAACTCAGAAGAGGAAGAAAAGCCGAAGTCCACTCTGCATAAATTCTATGTATCGATCTATGGCACTCTCTTGGGTGAAAGAGTGGTCTTCTCAGGCTTCGATTTACTCTGGTATGTCTCTGATGTACTTGGCTGCAGTACTCTGTAGTACTTCTGGTGAATTGAACAAAAACGTAGAATCAAGATGCTAAGATCTGCCATACTGTGCAACAAATGCTTCTGATAGCCTAGGACTTCTGTAGGAGGGGGAAAACTTCTCTTGGACACAATGTATACTGAAACCATAATGTGTACTGTGTCCGTGCTCAGGAAGCAATGTTATGATAATTTGAAACCCTAATTACATTGTTTTCTGCGCTCTGGACTTCCTGTGTGATCCTTGAGATTTTCAATCTGGTACTCTACCTTTAGAACTCTGGATTAAGGCTTGAAATCCTTGATCATTAGCTGGTATTTCCCCGTCGCTTCATAAATGCCTCAATCTGCAAAATCTGGGTTTTAATGGCACCGGATAGGTTTTTCGCGGAGATTGAACTGTCCTTGGATAATATTTATGTCGCCACTACCTTTCTAGGCATTTCCATTGTAGTACCAGCTTCCAAATTCAACTTTCTCTGTGAAACACACCATTACAACAGTACATATCAACCATGGCGGTTTTCCGCCTCTCTGAAACCCTACAAAACACGAAAAATGTTAAGAAAACAATGCATGGGGTCGAATGATGTGGACGACTGCGAGGATGACAGTGGGACTGCGGACGAATGGTGAAAAACACAGAGGAATGGTGGAGAAGTGCTCTGGTGGGAAGTGTTGGGAAAAATACTGAGAGGGGGGGTGAATCAGTGTTTAGTGCAAACTGAAAACTTTTTACTTTTTCTTTCTCTAAAATCCATACACTACTTTAATGAACTCAAGTCGCTTATACACGTGGATATCCTAATGAAACTCGTGTATTACCAGAGATATTATTATGCAGATAATTCGTTACTTAGATCTTTGCATCATTCATTCATTAGATGTTTAGTAAGCAGTAAACATGTGCAGTAAGAAAAAAATAAATCATCACACATAAGAAACACACATGAAAACCAGGATTTAAGGTGGAAACCCAATTCAGGAGAAAACCACCACTGCCGTCGTCTCAGTATTCAATATTTATTATGAAAAAAACATCTTACAACATTGTGTTGGCGCAGACTCATACCAGCACGCAGGCACCCACCTGCAGAAGGCTACAACCTTCTCTCGTTTACCAGCCTCTCCTGGAAGGAAGCTACAACCCCCTGCTCTCATTTACCAGCCTCTCCTGGAAGGGAGCTACTACCCCCTGCTCTCATTTACCAGCTACCACTGGAAGGGAGCTACAACCCCCTCACTGAAGGCTTCGACCCTCAGCACCACCATTGCGGACCACGTTTCATCAATTTTCAAACTGGATCCAACAGCTTCCATACAACACAACTTGTAGGCCTCTTTTCATCATATTTTCAGACTGGACCCACTCCACACATTTAAGCTCATCATACATCAAATTGAAACTTATAACCCCATCAATTCATTCATTGAATCATCAACCAATCAACCAACAACTTTGATCTTTCATCAACATAATCAGCAGCATAATCATCATTCAAACAGCCCAGATCTGTATGAATACATCATTTACAGATAGTAGTAAAACAACAAAGCATATCAGACATTTCTTTCCACTTACTTCAGAAAAACCCTGGATTCCATACGCGCTTTTACTTCACTGAACCTGCGTATATACCCATTTTCATAGAAACAAACCTGCGTATACTTCTGCACATATTTCAGAACTGATTTCACATTCCATAGGTGATTTTGCTGAAGCCAACATGCATATGCATGCACTTCTTATGAAGCGAACATGCGTATAGATATTCAAACTTTGTAGAGATGCGCAACTCTTCAGAACAGATAAATAGCTCAGATCTTATTCTTCACTTCAGAAAATATTCGCCTCATCTCAGATCTAAACATTTCATAAACAGATCTAGAAAATACATAGTCATTTCAGATCTAGAGATCCCTCTTCATCATTTTCTTCACAGGTGCATTAGTAATTCAGATCAATCAATTCACTTCATGCAGATATACTTCAGAGTGAATTATTCATTCAATACCCATACTTGCACACCCTTGCACTATGATTTTCTTCTCCTTATATAGATTTATCTTTTACCAATACCATGAGCCAAAACCACACACTTCCAATGGTATTCTTGGACGGGATCAAATAGATAATCCAGCGCTCAATACTATGGGCCAATACCATGGTAATGCCCCTTTGTATTCTAATTTTGGAGCACAAAAGGGCATACGCAACTTGGCACGTATTTTCCCACGTGCATACGCTACTTATCCTTTACAAACCCGCGTATGCTTTGTGACATGTCTTATTTATCATTTCTCTGGCACTTACTGGAATTCCTTTCTTCTGATACTTCTGAGTTGATCACAAGATACATCATCCTTCCTTATTTAACACAAGATACATCATCCTTACATAGGTTTCTTATCATATGCAACTCATCAAGTCAATTTCCATCAAGAACAACTCCATCAAGTAGGTTTCCATATCAAGGACAACACATTGCATCATATTACCAACAATCTTACTTCATCAAGTAGGTTGCCATCAAGGACAACACATTGCATCATATTGCCAACAATCGCATTTCATCAAGTAGGTTTCCATCAAGGACAACACATGCCAACAATCTCCCACTTTGGACTTGATGGAAACTATGATGGTGTTTGATCACCACAAAATATAGATACATTGATTATAACCATTATGCAAAACACCATGATACTCTCCCCTTATTCAAACACCATGATACTCTCCCCCTTTGACATCAAGGGAAAAGGGCGGATCAAAACCAAAACAAGGTTTTTCTTCTCTTGTAGAAAGAAGAGCTCTGTAGGTCTGATGTGCACTGAAGTTACCATGCTCCCCCTGAGTTCATGCTGAGTCTTCAACATAATATTCAATGAAGTACATGACTCTATGACCTTTCCTATCACCAAGGACTCATACTTACATTAAGGATCCAACCAAGTGGATTTACATATATGACTCAAGTACCCAACCAAGTGGGTTTTGACTCAACTACCCAACCAAGTGGGTTTACAAATTTGATCAAGTCCTTACATGACTAAATATTACAATTTTACATCATAGGTCTCAACATGACCTTTTCATCAAAATAAAAATAGGACTTTTTATACTCAAGACCAAAAATACCTCAAGAGAGAGATCATATTTTCAGAATCATCATAATGCCAAAAATGCATATTTTCCACATGACCAATGCTCCCCCTTAGCTTGTGCATCCTGAAAACTTTCAATAGAAAATCATCAAGGCATCTTCATCAAATACCAGAGAATGAAACAGAAATATGAGAGCTGAAACATCACCAGAGACACCAAACAGCACTACAGCTGTGCTGAAGAATGCTGACCCAGAAAAATTCTGTCAGCAACCACCCATACGCGGTTTTCTGTGTATAAACTCGCGTATATACACGACTGTATTTCAGGAAACCCGCGTATCCAATTTTAATCTTCTGATTTTAAGTAGATCTGATCTTGTACATGGCAGAGACAACTCCCAACTTCCGTCTGATATATTCGAATTCTTCCCTGGGATATATGAGAGAAGAAAGATAGGACAATGTAGCTATGTTTTCAAGTGTGATCCAACATTTGTAGCATAAGTGCATCAGTAACCAGGCCTTCAGACTTTTTGCAGCATCAACAAATTCTTCCCAATAGGAATTATCATACCAGAACAACTTCTTCAATAGACAATATGTGTCAAGAAATCATCCATGGGATCTGTTATCACCAAGATCTTCAAGATTTATCATGATGTAACATGTGTAGGAAAAAGGTCTCAACTGTGACAAAAATCATCATCACAAATTCTACATGATCTATCCTTATCTCTGAATCATAAGACTTCTAACTCATCCATGTGTGAAAACAAAAGATACTCTTCAGCAAAAAGCAAACAGGGCTCATCCATAATCTCATCATAATAAATCATGTATCATGTCATCATCATGAGAACTAAGGAATAATCAGATACAATGCCAACAATGTAATCATTAGTAGTTAGACTGATGCTCCCCCTAAACTTGTGTTCCTAATCTTTAGCTATCTTACTTTTTTTCTTATCAGAAAATCATACACGACTGTCTCCAGCAGAACTCACATGTATACGCGGCTTTAGTTCTCTAAACCCACGTATGGAAAGTGAAATACTGAAAATTTCATACTTTCATCTCCCCCTGAGCTTATGCCACTTGTACCTCTCTTCTTCACATCATATGCACTGTCAAAAATAAACATACCCAGAATTACCAAACCAACCATGAGAATCACCATACATTGCTCCCCCTGTGATGATACATTACTAATCCCTAGAATGTATCTCACATTACTCCTGCAGACATTATGAGAAATAAGCTTTAGAAGCGGATGACTGCAGTAGGATTATTATCCCCTACGTTTTTGACCGGTCCTCCACCTTTTTCCATCTTTGCTTGAAATTTCCTTTTGTGTGCTGAAAATTATCCAATTTCTCAGATCTATTCATCCTGCATTCTTTTTCTACATGTCCATACTTGTTACAAGCATAACATCTTATGTGACCAGATAAGTAAGCATAAGGATCATAATGAGTTTTTATATTATTTCTTCTATTTCAATCAACTTATTTATGACCATACTTGCTGCATGAAAAACAATATCCCTTAAAGAAGCCCGAGTACCTTTCTGTGTAGAATCTGTTTGTTTGTGACTAAAACAATCTGCTTCTGCAATTGGCTGCAACATGCCCATAATTATGACATTTAAAGCATTCAACATTATTGATCAAAGGAGGGAATTATCTCTTTTGAGAGTTCAATATTGTTGGTTGACCTTTTGTTTCTTTCAACACTTCAGGTTTTGCATTGATATCCTTTGAATCTTTAGCACTTCCTTGTGAACTAGATTCTCCTTTAACAGTTTCATGAAAACCAAGACCAAATTTAATAGAAGGAGACCTTTTAATACTAAGAATATTTTCCAGAATCTTAGTACTATCTTGAAACCTCAAGAGTTTATCCTTTTCTACTAATTTACCTTTTAAAAATTTTATCTCACCCTCCAATATTTGGCATTGCTGCTTCATACATTCTTCAACCCTTTTTCCCTCTTCTACTTGACCATTCAATTTCAAAATCTCTTCTTTCAATCCATCTTTTTGTTCTTCAAAAGTTTGTAAAAGATCTTCATTCTTCTTATTTGATTTTTCCGGATCTTCTTTGAGAGAGATGATTTCTGCTTCAAGTTCTTCATTCTTCTTATTTGATTTTTCCAGATTTTTTTTGAGAAAGAGGATTTCTGCTTCAAGTCTTCTACTTTGATAGGTTGCTTTAACCTGTAGGTTTTGATACATTTCTATCTGTTCCTTCATTTTAGAGATCATTTCTTTGCAGATAGATTCTCTCTCATTAAATGATCTTTGTTGATATTCAACTTTACTCTTGAGAGCTTCTTCTAGATCCATAACACTATTTTCACCCTTGCATGCATAAGAAGGTGTATCACAAGAACAACAATCAATACCTGTTTCATATTTTTCATTTTCTGCTGCACATGTTTTCTGAGATATCTCCTTTTGAGTAGCCTTTTTCTTTTGCTTCCTTCCCATTGTGACGGATCTCCTTCAAGCGATCAAGCTCCTTCAGAAGGACCTGCTCCGATCCCAATTGTTGGGAAAAATACTGAGAGGGGGGGTGAATCAGTATGTAGTGCAAACTGAAATTTTTTTACTTTTTCTTTCTCTAAAATCCATACGCTACTTTAATGAACCCAAGTCGCGTATACACGTGGATATCCTCAATGAAACTCGCATATTACCTGAGATCTTATTATGCAGATAATTCTTTACTTAGATCTTTGCATCATTCATTCATTAGATGTTTAGTAAGCAGTAAACATGTGCAGTAAGAACATAATAAATCATCACACATAAGCAGCACACATGAACACCAGGATTTAAGGTGGAAACCCAATTTGGGAGAAAACCACCGCTGCCGTCGTCTTAGTCTTCAATATTTATTATAAAAAAAACATCTTACAACATTGTGCTAGCGCAGACTCATACCAGCACACAGGCACCCACCTGCAGAAGGCTAAAACCTTCTCTCGTTTACCAACCTCTCATGGAAGGGAGCTACAACCCCCTGCTCTCATTTACTAGCCTCTCCTGGAAGGGAGCTACTACCCCCTGCTCTCGTCTACCATCTACCACTGGAAGGGAGCTACAACCCCCTCACTGAAGGCTTCAACCCTCAGCACCACCATTGTGGACCACGTTTCATCAATTTTCAAACTGGATCCAACAGCTTCCATACAACAGAACTTGTAGGCCTCTTTTCCTCATATTTTCAGACTGGAACCACTCCACACATTTAAGCTCATCATACATCAAATTGAAACTTATAACCCCATCAATTCATTCATTGAATCATCAACCAATAAACCAACAACTTTTATCTTTCATCAACATAATCAGTAGCATAATCATCATTCAAACAACCCAAATCTCTATGAATACATCATTTACAGATAGAAGTAAAACATCAAAGCAGATCAGACATTTCATTCCACTTACTTCAGCAAAACCCTGGATTCCATACGCGCTTTTACTTCACTGAACCTGCGTATATACACGTTTTCATAGAAACAAACCTGCATATACTTTTGCACATATTTCAGAACTGGTCTCACATTCCATACGCGCTTTTGCTAAAGCCAACCTGCGTATGCACACGCTTCTTATGAAGAAAACCTGTGTATAGATCTTCAAACTTTGTAGGGCAGTGCAACTCTTTAGAACAGATAAATAGCTCAGATTTTATTCTTCACTTCAGAAAAAATTCGCCTCATCTCAAATCTAAACATTTCATAAACAGATCTAGAAAATACATACTCATTTCAGATCTATAGATCCCTCTTCATCATTTTCTTCACAGGTGCATTAGTAATTCAGATCAATCAATTCACTTCATGCAGATATACTTCAAGTGAAGTATTCATTCAATACCCAGACTTGCACACCCTTGCACTATGATTTTCTTCTCCTTATATAGATTTATCTTTTACCAATACCATGAGCCAAAACCACACACTTCCAATGGTATTCTTGGATGGGATCAAATAGATAATCCAGCGCTCAATACTATGGGCCAATACCATGGTAATGCCCCTTGGTATTCTAATTTTGGAGTGCAAAATGGCATACGCGACTTGGCACGTATTTTCCCACGTGCATACGCTACTTATCCTTTACAAACTCACGTATGCTTTGTGACATGTCTTATTTATCATTTCTCTGGCACTTACTGGTATTCATTTCTTCTGATACTTCTGAGCTGATCACAAGATACATCATCCTTACATAGGTTGCTTATCATATGCAACTCATCAGGTCAGTTTCCATCAAGAACAACTCCATCAAGTAGGTTTCCATATCAAGGACAACACATTGCATCATATTACCAACAATCTTACTTCATCAAGTAGGTTGCCATCAAGGAAAACACATTGCATCATATTGCCAACAATCTCATTTCATCAAGTAGGTTTCCATCAAGGACAACACATGCCAACAGGAAGATTTTCGAAATGCCGAGAAATTTAACGTAAAAACCTTAATTTTGACCATTCCAATGAATATATATAAATGGACGGGCGAATATACGATGGAACATGTGGAACTGTGACATGGCGAGATAGGGTTACAGCGGGACTGACAATAAATCTGGGTCGTCCGATCTCGGGAGGAGATCAACGGTGGACAACACATCGGAGGTTGATGAACATGGGCCAGGGGTACGGATGACTTTGATTAACCTGCGCGCAACTTCGTGGAGCGACAAATGTTGGATGGGCGATGGCAGATCTGATTGCTCACAAGGTTATCACTTCGCATCCACGGACAAAATTTAATGCGTGATGGGAGGGTGATTTTCCATCCATACCGATGCCACGCATCGGAAGATGTATGGAATCGCTGGCCCATCAGGAAATACCGCTCACCCCTCAAAGGCAGTGCGATAGATACCAGTGGTTTTGTATAGTGAGCAGGTGTGGGGACCACAGGTGGATGGGGAATATGGATCGTCGGATTTTGAGGTTTTAAATGAACGGATGATATTCAATCGGGCGGTGAACAGGTGAACGACGGGCGCGATGGATGGGGCAAGGGCGGTCATCTTCGTCCATTATGTTTAGATCAACAGCTATAACTTCTCCCGATAACCAAATGAGATAAGCACCTTTGTGGACTAGTGGGTGGTTATAGCACAAGGCTACATGGGAGGAAAACGGTTTTGGGGCTGGCCGAAGGGGGCTAAGACCAGTAAGGGTAGAAAATGGATTTGTGGACCATTTTAAGTGCATTTTCAGGCCAACCAAGGGTAACGATAGGGGAAATAAGAGGAAATTAATCTACACCATGGGTGTGTGCATGGTTTAGGGGGGATTTTGGAGGTAACAGGGGGACTTTGAAAAAGGGAAAAAGGGATGAAATGGACAATTCTGCAGGGATACTAGGGGAAAATGAAGACCTTCAGGAGAAAATTTTTTATCATCAGAGAGGCTTCATAATGGGAATCAGTAGAGGGGATTTCATCATAGGGAAAAGGCACAAGAGACTTCAAGGATGATGTGTCTTCAGGGGATATGTATTCATTGAAGGCTCAGAAACAATTTAGCCCCTTACTGTGCCTGTCAAAAATTTATAGGGGGCTAACAGTAAGAACATGAATTTTATGTCCATGCCATGGGGTATGTATAGTCTCGTTGAACCTAGTCTCCTCTCAGTAATTCTGCGCATACCTCTCTCATGAGAGCTATATGGTATAGTTCTAGCCTTCTACCAAAATACAAAATGGGAACCAGAAACGGATCACATTCAGTGGGAGATGGCACAAATAGAAGATATTTGATATTATCAATGGTTTCCGCTGTAAACACTCAAAGCTTAGTGAAGACCATGCCGCGACAAAATACCTGAACACACAGGGGTCTAAGTTATTATTTTTGTCCTTTCAATTAATTAAATATGCCCCTAACATTATTATTCATCAATGAAGACATGTAACCTAAGCTATGTGACTGCAGGTGGAAGCTGTTGGTCTACGCAATGAGCCAAAGTTTTTCCCAGCAAGAAAGAGGGCCTATGTTCAAAGCAAGGAATGTGAGATGAGGAATACTGCTATAAAATCCAGAGATCACCACAAGAAGGCCGCAAGTTGTAGATCTGCTTGAGGTCGCAAGTCGCAGATTTTCTTGAGGTCGCAGGTCGCGGATTGTTCAAGGTCACAGGTCGCAGATTGTTCGAGGTTGCAGGTCGCAAAATCTACTAAGTCGCAAGGGAACCCAACAGTCAGGAAGACGAAAAGTCAAGGAAGCCCAAAGGGAAATTTTTCCCTGTAAATACTCCCTTCGGGAATAAACAAAGGGCCTTTGGTTTGGGACTCAAGTTAAGAACATTGTATTACCAGGATTATACAATTTTGAGTATGAATACAAGAATTTTCAAAATCCCTTTGTGGACCTGGTGTTGACATATGTATGGGCACTATGAGTATCATATTTTTTAGTTTCTAAACATCTTTACATTAATGGAACTGTATCTTTAATTCATATCACATTTTCATGACAGTTTGATGAATAAATGTTAATGATGGTTGAGTTCATTTCACTTTCTTAATGAATGTTAATGACTTTGTTTATTACCATTTTTATTATCATTTAAACCTTTAAGGAAGTGAAGGGCATTTTTTCCATAAAGAATTGTTTCTTTTGTGGTCAGAATAGCCTACAAGCATGACCCCAGTGATGTGTTTTTAACAACACTTCCTTCGGCACTTATGCTTTATTATTTCATCTCGCTACGCATAGTGTTATATGTACATTTAATGCATCAATCAAATGTCTTGTATCATCCGATTAAGTGTGTATCCATAGGTTTATAGAGTTTAAGAGAGACCCAAAGAAAGGAGAAATCAACAGTAGCCAGACCCACACCCCAGATGGGATCCCTATTCCAAACGGTTCAAGGTATAATTGGGACTTTTTACTGGGGAGATCCCCTGTTATTGGCTGGACAGATTTTCCTGTCAATAGAATTGGTGCTAGAAGGAGGGCTAGATGACAAGCTGAGCCCTTAAAGCTTGCAGTTAATCTCATATCTGCAATGGCTCATCCCAAAATCATCCTCCCGAGATGTTTGTCAGAGTTTTATGAGCCTCGATGCTTCATCCCCGATGAACTTATGTATCACTTGTCCCAGCTAAAATTCGATGGTGAAAACGGAGTGTCTGTAACCAAACACCTTTTAGATTTATGTGACTTTGGTGAGTGCTACGTGTTAGCCCCCCCTATAAATTTTTGACAAGCAAACAGGGGGCTAAAATGTTTCTGAGCCTTCAAGGAATGCATTTCCTTTAAAAACACATCATCCTTGAAGCCTCCTTGTGCCTTCTGTTAGTGTCAGTCTAGTTATTGCCTTCAGTCACTATTCAGAAGCTATTATCTCCACAAAGTGATGTCCCAGCCTTCAGAGAAGTTTTCTGCAGTATGTTCAGCACCAGAGCATCTTCCAAGTAGATCCATCAGAAAGTGCCCGAAAGAGCTTTCCAACAGTATATTACACTCTCAAAACTGACTTCTGGATTGAATTCTATGCCTAAGTGAAGTAAAAGCCCTTATACCCCCTATCTCCCCTTTTTTCCCTTTAAAATATGTTTTATCGAAATTTTATACCCGTTTCCCCCCTTCCGATTGTAAAATCGCATTGTAAATCATTTTCAAACAAAAATATGCGATTTATAAACCACTTACCCGACCATACCCCTTAGAACTTTATAATAAACAAATGTTAAAGTTTATTATAAGTCCCATCCTTTATAACCACTTCCCCTTTCCATCCCCACCGTGTATTGCAATAAAAATTTATTATAAAGTTTATATTATATATAACCCGCCACTTTTTAAATCACAATCACAATTTGTTTTCAATCGCAAAATTTTCCAAATCGCATGTTCTATTGTGAATGCTCCGATCACTCATTGCAAATATTTGCGATGCGATTGATCGCGACTTAACTCTGATCGCACCTTCCACCCGATCTCATAAACGCAAGTCCATTCCTCCGATCCCCGATCGCTCCATTCCTTCGATCGCCCCGATCACTCCATTCATCCGATCGCCGATCGCTCCATTCCTCCGATCGCCCCGATCGCTCCATTCCTCCGATCCTCCGATTGATCGCATCACAACATTTGAAATATGCGCTGCGATTACCCCACTCCCGATTCCGATTTGCAATTTTGATTGCGATCCGTACCCCGGTCCCACCATACGGTATTTCCGCCCATTCCTTATAAAACCTTGTTTTCCTTTGTAAAAGTCAAAAATTCATTTTTTTATTTTTACAAAGGCCTTTTCTCTGTCGCATCGGAACTTTTGTGTGGTGTTTTCAATCGCGCCCCTCCGCCTGTCCATCCCGATTGCGATTTATATGGGTCTCGCCTCCTCTCCCTTCTTTCCTATTCACTGTTCTTCCCTTCACTAAAGGCAATTTCGTTCAAAATCAATGTTTAATAAAAAAGTCATTTTTCTCCAAACGATAAATGGAAATTCTCAAAGTTTGAGGTCTGTGAACTTAGAAGTAGGGTCACAGAGAAGCCATTACAGCCACCCAGTGAAGCAGAAGAGACGAATTCTGAAGGGATTGACGCCCATAATTGAAGATTAACTATTATAATCCCATGTTCAAAGAATCAAGGAAAAGTTTGAAAACCAAATGCACACGAAACATGCCATGTCTGTGTTTAGTGTCAGCAGAGTACTTTTCCCAGCGCGACTGCCTCTCAGTGTTCTCCATGCCTCACTAAGCCCTGAAGAAGCTAAGTAAACTGACAGCAGGTCTCTATTACTGTTAGGACCACAGTTATGAGGGATGGGGTGATCCACAGGCCCTTCAATCCAAGTCACTAATTCCAGAAGGTAGCGTAGAGTACCAGACAACCAGAAGGACTTCACGAAACACCCGAGGTCAAAATCGACTTGACAGAGACTCCCAGGCCATACCAAGAGTACTTACAGCGATGCAGGTGCTATTAAGTAGAGTGGGCTCAAGCTCTTCCACCACTCTGTCTTAATGAACACATTTAATTTGTATCTACCCATGTTATTCTCATTCTCCTATATGAAATCCACGAGAACATATTGAAAAGGTTGTTGTTCGGCTGTTGCCGTTGTTGTTAGAGGGATTCATTTGGACTGTTACAACAGTCTTGGGAGGGAGTAGCAGAGTATTTTGTATTGTAATAGGATGGGAGGATAATTTGGGATTGTAACAGCCATTGAGCTCAGTGTATATGACTGGTTTTGCATCATTAATCAAGCAAATTTCATATGATCCTGGTCTATTACTATTGGTGATGTTTTTCTTACTCTGTTTATTACATTTCATATTGTTTCATTTTCTGTTGTTTTGCATCAAAAACATGGCACGGGATTTACCCTTTTTAGGTACCCTATGTCTCTACTCTCCTTGCCTTCAATGTTTTCTCCTTAATGTGTTATCCAAGAATAGATTTCAATTGGTTTAACCAGTGTAGTGGATTTCATTGCCCGCTAGCTGATGTATGAATTAATGAATCTGTTTCTTAGATGTTCTTGTTGGGATTTAGCTGGAAGATTTGGGAACACTGGGGATTAGAGTTAGCCCTGTCCACTAGGATCCTTGTGCGACCAACTGGCATTTCTAAGATCTCTCTGTAAACTTATCTCTATTTTTCCTTGGAGAATGCTAAAGCTGACCTGGAGTTAAATGACCTCTGGTCCGATCTATAAGCTGCCCCTTTGTCCCTCTTTGAAAGCCACCTTTGAGTATGTCCAAGCAGGTCCGGAGTAAAATGACCTCTGACCTGATCTATACACAGAAATTGGGTTGCTTTCCTTATTTCACTTTCTTTCCTTAATGTTCCATTCCATCATCTATCTAAAAATATCCTTTAGTGTAGATGACTTTCCCTCTGAAAGCCTTGGCTAGTTGTTGCGATTAACTCTCCTTTCATGACTCCATAGCCCAATGGATGGAAATTTCTTGACCTACCCTCTTTGCTAAAGCATCCTGTTGTTTTGTTCTTTTCCTTCCATCACTTTCCCAGTCTATGATCTCAGGACCAACCTAGCAACCAACCAACCAAATCACTTTAAAACCCCCCTTTGTGCTTCATAACTAGCCTAACATCTCATTTTGAGCTTTCAAAGATATATCATTCTTTGTTTTATTGGATAGATCCCTCTCCGGGTCCAGGAGGGCTAGATCCTAGGACCCCAAAGCGGTTCTGATGTTGTCTCATCTTTTGGTCTTGCCAATCTGGCCAAAACATGGGAACCCCAACATAATGGCGAATCCGCAGGGGAATTGAGTGCATTTCACCTTAAACATTATTAGGAACTCAAAGACCCAAGATCTCTGGTTAGATTGGCATTCTATTGCTGATGGTGGATAGAATCCTAATTCAACATTCATATACATCCACCTGGCGACTCCACACTCCATAACTCTCAAAGACTCCACTGGAGGAAGAACTTAAAATATGGCCAGAACTCATATAAGGATAAAACACATGGGTTGGATTTGGTTTAAAGAATTCATTGTCTTTGTCTACCACTATGTTTTGTCCTACTTTAAGCCTAATCAGGTGTACAAAGATGAGACACACAATGAATGTGGGAAAGATCTCAAGTCTCAGTCTTCAGACCATGAGGAGACTTGTACTCCTATGAAAGACTTGGTGGAACGAGAGCCTCATGTAATATCGCCCACTCCTAAAGAAACGGAAAGCATTCATGAGCCTCCTGTTGCACTACCCACACCCAAAAAGGTCATAGAAAGATATAAGCCTCTGGTTTTACCTCTTCTCTTCCAACCCCTTCTTGCAGAACTTATAAACCAACTGCCTCTTTTTGATGGAGAAAATAAAAGGACCACTGCTGAAGAACATGTTCAAAACCTTGAGGATTTACTTGAACTGTATGAAATAGAAGAAGATGATGTGTGCGTCAGAATGTTTGCCTTGTCATTACAAGAAAATGTTAAGAGTTGGTTCAAAGGCCTGTCGGAGGCAAGCATTTGCAGCTTTCATCAATTTTTTCAAGTTTTCCTTGATAAGTGGGCAGCCCCAAAGAGTGCTCTCCTCATCCTAAAAGAATATCAAAATTTGAAAAGGTAGCCAGGTGAGTCAGTACAAGAATTTTCAGCCAGGTTCAATAAGTTATATCATGCAATACCTTCCGACATAAAACCACCTCTAGGATGGGCCCTAGTGGATTATCCGAGTTCTTTTGACCCCGAGGTGGAATTCCATATAAGAGAAAGAGAACCTTTGAGCCTGGAGGAAATGCAGAATATAGTAGTCACTGTCAAATACAACATAAAGTGCAGGGAGGAATGATTAAAAGAAGCAAAGAAAGACCGGGCAGAGAAAATAACGCAGATCTCTTTAGAGAACAAGCTGGAAAGATTGATAGAGACTGCCAATACCCTGCTGAGCACAGAAGAGGAAGAATATGAGGCTGAAACCAGAAATGATGATTGGGAGAGACCCGCTCCTTGTCCTCAAGAAAGAAAAATCAGATCACTGCAAGACGGAAGCAGAATGTCGAGCATGTATGATGAACAAGAGTTTGAATCAAAAAATGAACTTGCAGACTATTTTGAGGAAAGACTTGCCGAGAGTCCCGAAGATTTGATGGGTGACAATGCTTATAATTATGATTTCTCTGATTTTGATCTATCTGATGATAATTTTTTCCAAGGGGAAACTAAGCTTGCAAGGCCATCATCAGTAGATTCATGGGAGGAAGATTACGACCATCAACTTCAAGAAAATGATGAGCCAGCGCAGGCCATCTATGATACTGATGGAGAAAGCGTTGAAAGCATGATAGCAGATGAAGATTCGTTGAATCTTCTCTCTGATTTTTATCTGAACATCAGTTATACTTGCCAAGAGGACAGAAGCCGGAAGCTCTTCATCATAGGGGACAAGGAAGAAAGGGGTGAAGAAAATCTTGAGTAGAATGAATATCCGGAGCCTTATCCCGAAAGGAATAAGGTCATCAAAGAAGCCCCCGCTCAATAATATGTTAATTTTTTCACGGAGTTCAGTCCATTTCAGCAGAACCAGCCTACACTACTAGAGGACAGCACTGTCGAATATAATGAGCCCTCTAACTCAGGCTGCAGTGAAGACGAGCGAGATCTTCTTTCCCACAGGCATGTTTGTCTCAATCCAGAGGAAGAAGAGGTATTCCTGGTTTATGCTCATCCGCCAAATACTCCCAACTAGGAAGAGGAGGAGCATGATGACGAAGGCCTCAGTGAAGATGCAGTGATTGAAGCTACCCGAGACACAGATAGCCTACTAGCCATGGCAGGTTTTAAAAAAGAAAGTTTATATCATGTGCTAATTGATCCTGTGGCAGAATACATGGAGGCCCTGATTGGCTCAGCTCCTCAAGCATCAATATTTTGCAAGAGCCAAGTACATCAGAATTGTTCACCACTGCCGGTGGCCTCATTTTTGAAGATCCACATGCAGAGCATCCTACGGTTGTTTCTGATGAGTAGTCATTTCTTCTTCCCCTTTTTTCTATTACTTAACTGGCTACATTGGCATTATTGTATCACCTAGAGCATCAGATATTTCCAGTTAGAGTAGGGTAGGTAGGAAGTCTAAAATAAAGCTCAGTATGTGAGCCTGTGGTTAGTTGTTTTAATTTCTACAAAAGTCCAGCAAGCCAGACAGTCTAATCCTGGCCTGACTGTTTTTCAATTTCTGTCTTAGAAGGTAAAAAAGAAATCTGATAGACAGTTTAATCCTAGCAGATATTAGATTAGGTAGAGAATGCTATGACGCCAACAGTAAAATCTGGCCTCATGGAGTAATAAGGGTAGAAGTAGAATAGGTTTATTTTCCCTGTTTGTAAAAATTGATGATGTAAAGGGTCTGCAAGTCGAAATGCACCCGAAAGAAAAATGTTAGGACTATAGTGTGGGTAGGTAGTTGTTCGGGAGAAATTTTACTGCTGATATGATGTCTTTATAATTTGTGGCAGCTGATCAAAGAAAGAAATGAATGATTCAAGCACCAGACATCTGGCCTACACCAAATATTTACTTTCTGAATTCTTGACTCCTTCAAGAAGAAGCCATCCCCATGTGGAGCCACTGTTATCCCCCCCTATAAATTTTTGACAAGAAAACAGGGGGCTAAAATGTTTCTGAGCCTTCAAGGAATGCATTTCCTCTAAAAACACATCATCCTTGAAGCCTCCTTGTGCCTTCTGTTAGTGTAAGTCTAGTTATTGCCTTCAGTCACTATTCAGAAACTGTTATCTCCATAAAGTGATGTCCTAGCCTTCAGAGAATTTTTTTGTAGTATGTTTAGCACTAGAGCATATTCCAAGCAGATCCATCAGAAAGTGCTCGAAAATATCTTTCCAACGGTATATTACACTCTCAAAACTGACTTCTGGATTGAATTCTATGCCTAAGTGAAGTAAACGCCCTTATACCCCCTATCTCCCCTTTTTTCCCTTTAACCTTTGTTTTATCAAAATTTTATACCCCTTTCCCCCCTTCCGATTGTAAAATAGCATTGTAAATCATTTTCAAACAAAAATATGTGATTTATAAACCACTTCCCCGACCATACCCCTTAGAACTTTATAATAAACAAATGTTAAAGTTTATTATAAGTCCCACCCTTTATAACCACTTCACTTTTCCATCCCCGCCATGTATTGCAATAAAAATTTATTATAAAGTTTATATTATATATAACCCACCGCTTTCTAAATCGCAATTGCAATTTCTTTTCAATCGCAAAATTTACCAAATCGCATGTTCTATTGTGAATGCTCTGATCAGTCATCGCAAATATTTGTGATGTGATTGATCACGTCGCAAATATTTGCAATGCGATTGATCGCGACTTAACTCCGATCGCACCTTCCGCCTGATCGCATAATAGCAAGTCCATTCCTTCGATCCCCAATCGCTCCATTCCTCCGATTGCCCCGATCACTCCATTCCTCCGATCCCTGATCATTCCATTCCTCTGATCGCCCCGATCGCTCCATTCCTTCGATCCTCCGATTGATCGCATCGCAACATTTGAAATACGGGCTGCAATTACCCCACTCCCTATTCCGATTTGCGATTGCGATTGCGATCCGTACCCCATGTTGGGATTCCCATGTTTTGGCCAGATTGGCAAGACCAAAAGATGAGACAACATCAGAACCACTTTCAAACCTCAGGATCTAGCCCTCCTGGGTCCAGATAGGGATCTGTCAATGAATATCAAAGGTATATGTATTTGAAGCTTTATGTTAAGATGTTAGGCTAGTTATAAGGCTCGAGGTTTGTTTGTTTGATTTGTTTGTTTGGTTGCTGGTTATCAGGAAGGAAGGGCTCAATGTAAGAAAAGGATGAGTAAAGAGGGATAAGGCAGAGGTGAAATGTTCCAGGAAATATTCAAAACCATTGGGCAATGGAGTCAGGAAAGGATTTGCTTGCTACTTAATAGGCAGGCTTTCAATTGGGCTAGTCATATGAAACATAGGATCTTCAAGATGATTATGTGGTGTGGGAAGTAGGAGGGAGGAGATAACACAGATTCAGAGCACAAAGTTAAAGATCAGCTGGTTGCACAAGGATCCTAGTGGACAGGGCTAATTCTAATCCCCAGTGTTCCCAAATCTTCCAACTAAATCTATAACAAGAAACATCTAAGAACTGAATTCATTTAATTTATTCATTAGAGAGCAGGCAATAACATCCACTACACTGGTTAAACCAACTAAAATCATTTCTCAGATAATACATTCAGAAGAGAAACATAAATGGCAAGGAGAGCAGGAACATAGAGTACCTAACAAGGGTAAATCCTATGCCAATTTTCTGATGCAAGCCAGTAGAAACGAAATGAAATGAATGTAAACACAAAGACAGGAAAACATCACCGCTGCTTGTCATATTAAATAGAAACACCAATCAAGTACAACATTCCCAATAGCTGAATACTCAGCCTGAAAACATCTCCTTCAACCTATCTTACAACTTTTACACAGAGACTGTATCTCAAGAGAAAACTACTTGAAGTTCTCTGATAACTGATAAACAACCTTTACAATGTTTTTCTCATGAGTTTTATAGCTGAAGAGAAACAGAGGAGGTAGGTAGAAAAATAAATGTAGCATTAACACTCAGAAGAGGAAGGGGGCTGAAGCCCATTCTGTTTTAAACTCAGAGCATTAACCTCTGGCATTTTTTGGGTGCACGAATGATATCCTTCAGGCTTTCGATTACTTTGATATGACCCTGGATGTACTCTGACTACAGTACTGTGTAGTACTTTGGTGTATAAACAAAATGACTGAATGGATTTCCATGCTTGTGAAACAAATGCTTCTGATAGCATAGGATTGCTGTAAGGGGGGGAAGACCTTGATTGGACACAATATAAAATGAAACAATAATGTGTACTGTGTCCTTGATCTGGAAGAAAAATTATACTGATTTGAACCCTGATTTCATGAATCTCTGCGTGTTGTACCTTCTGCATGATCCTTAGGTTCACTGATCTGTTGCTTTGCCTCTAAACTGTTGTATTAAGGTTAAATCCTTCAATACTGAACACTCAAATCCTTGATCATTAGAGGGTTCTCTCTCCACTGCTCCATAAATGTCTCGATCTGCAAGATCTGGGCTTTAATGGCACTGAATAGGGCTTGCGAAGTTTCAAACCCCGTCCTTTGATGGAATTTATATTGCCACCACCTTTCTTGACAATTCCCTGTAGTACCAACTTCCAGATTTAGTTTTGTGTGCTCAATGCGCCGCTTACAATGATTCCTATGAATCATGGTAGTTTTCCTCCTTTTTGGAAACCCTGCAAAAAAACGCAACTTGTTAAGAAAACAATGGAGGTGGTGGACGCAATGGGGGGTGGCTAGACTAAAAATGTAGACTGGTTAGATGGCGAAACTATTGTGGAAGACCTGTAGTGTGGGGAAAACGGTAAAGATTATAGTTGGAAGGTGACACGAGAGGAAAACAAATGAAAACCTTTGAACTTCGACCCTTTGAATGAAAATATAATATGGGAGGGGCGAATGTATGGTGAGGCACATGGAGGTGACGTGGCGGGACCAGTCGACAGCGGAATAGTCAACAGGGGGAGAAAAACAATCTGGACCGTTAAATATCAAAGGAGATCGACGGTGGAAAACACGACAGAGGACAACGAACAGTGGGCCAGGGGTGCTGTGACTATGGGTTAAACCCTGCGCAGCTTCGCCGAGCGATGGTCGTTGGATGAGCAAGGGCAGATCTGACAGCTGACGTGAATATCGCTATGTATCCCATGTCGAACGTTAACGCACGATGGGCAACCAGTTTTGAAACCGTACAGGAGCCACACGTCGACCGTTGTATGGAATCGCTGGCCGAAAGGAAAATACCGCCCGACCTCCATAATGTTGGGAAAAATACTGAGAGGGGGGGGGGTGAATCAGCATTTGGGGCTGAACTATTTTTCTTTTCTTTCTCTAAAACCTTATGTTACATTACTGCATCCAACATGTATGTCCAGATATATGTCTTTACTTAGAGAGATTGCATCAGATAAGCATTAAACATGAATAGAAATAACAAAACAAACCATAAAACATACACAACACATATGAACACCAGGATTTAAGGTGGAAACCCAATTTGGGAGAAAACCACCGCTACTATAATCTCAGTCTTCAATATTTGTTATAGAGAAAACTTCTTACAATATATGCTGGTGCAGACTTATACCAGCACACAGGCACCCACCTGCAGAAGGCTACAACCTTCTCTCGTTTACCAGCTACCACTGGAAGGGAGCTACAACTCCCTTTCTGAAGGCATCGACCCTCAGTACTACTGCGGACCTCATTTCATCAATTTTCATACTGGATCCACTAGTTTCCATATGACATACCTTGCCGGTCACCAAATATTTTTTGTATACTTACACCAGTTTTTCATGATATCGTCCGTCATACAAACCAGAGATTCGTCATCGTCGGATCGTCATTCTCATGGGTGCATCGTAGTCTCAGATTTATCAGTTAAGAACAGAGCTTGCCCATACAGATATTCTTTTGAGAAAATTTATTCACAACCCTTACAATGCACACCTTGTTCTTTATTTTTCTTCTCCTTATATATTTTTCCCTTTATTAAAACCATGAGTCAAAACCATGAACCGCTAATGGTATTCCTCTGACATTATTTCTTTTAGTTTATCCCATGGGGCTTTTTGATCTCCTTTTAATTTTATTTATCAATTTGAAGAAATTGATAAATAAATATATTTACAATTTTGAATAGAACTTTAGGATTAAAGTTAACCCTTCGCATTTTAATCCTTCCTAATAATATGGTAAACCTTTGACCCCGGACCCACAAATATAGTCAATAGCCAATCAAATACGCACATGGTACCATAGGTAAACTTTGCGCAAGTCCAGCGTCCGATCACCGTTAGATTAGCAAGCTTCTAGATCAACGGCATATATGCATATCGCTCGACCTCCGATACTGATCGTTAACGTGCGATGGCCCACCGTACCTGTGTTAATCTTCGCGCAACTTCAATAAATGATGACCGTCCGATGACCCCTTCCCAGATCAATGGCGCTCATCGATATCGCTGGGCGTCCTGGGTCGAACTATAACGCGCGATGGCGCACAGTAAAAAGTGGTTTTGTATAATCGTACAGGGACGCGTGTCACCCGTTTTATGGAATTGATCCCCACCTCTTGAATACCGCTTGCTCGTTGAGAGCGGTGCGATGAAAACCATAAACCGCCTTCACTGTTCCTCCTTCATGGTTCTGCCCTTCGCTCAAGGTTTCGTTCATGATTCCAAAGGGTTAGTCTGGGTTTGCGTTATAACTCTGGTCTATCTTTGGCAAGATTTCCAATAACCAACAAACAAATGTAGCTCTCTTCCGATGGGATTTCATTACAAACATTGACTCATGACAATTCAATGTCATTCCTCAATTCTGCTATAATATATATATAACATGTCAACCTTCCATTTCGGAGTTCTATCCTGTCATAGTTCCGCTTCTGCCTGTACATTCAAAAGCATCATATCTCTGCCACCATTAAGTTATTCAATGGATACACTGAATGCCTCGAGAGCCCCCTATATATTCAACCAAATAGTTCCACGACTGCTAATATCCAACTAAGCCAGATCTTCATTACAAGAAGGTCTCATCCTGGAATTTGAATCCTACCACCATGATTCTTCAACAGGGTTTCACTTTTAACTTTATTCGCAGAGACTCATTAGAGATTCAGGGGATCACATATAATACACATATCCCTAACAATGATTTCATTTTTCCTCCAGGCACTGTAGGTATCCTCTTGTCTCTTCCTAGCAGCTCTCCCTTTTTGTCATCTCCTTTGCAAACTATATTAAACCCCTAATTCAATTCTACTACTCTGCCTCTTTTTCCTTATGGATATTTTAGGTGTTGCTCCTATCTTTGCCAATTCCTTTGCCATCAATGACAATATTTCCAACACATAACCGGTGCGATGGAAACCATATGGTTTCGGAACAGTGAAAGCGGGTGGGGACCACCGTGACGGGCGGATTCCGCACTGTCAGATCTGTACAGATCAACGGTTGAAATCATGCCTGATATGGATGAGCTATGGACCGTTGATCTGGTGATTTAATGGATGGCAGAAATGGGACGATGGGTGATGAACGAGTTGCATGGTGCGAACTGTGGGGGTGGCGATCGCCGTTCATTCCGTGAATATCAACAGCTGTTGTTGCCCCCGATATGAAACATGCTAAGCGCTTTTAGCTTTGGCGCCTAGTCATGGCACGAGGTTACATGGAGAGAAAGGTTACAGGGCTAGCGAAGAAGGAGCTGAGGCCTATTATATGGTCCGAAAGTGGGTTTTTAACCCTTTTTAATGCATTTTGAGGCCTAAGGATGGTAACGATAGAGAGATAGAGGGGAATTTTGAGGAAAAAAAGGGCAAGGGTGGGACTTGATGGAGATTTTGGAGGAATTTAGGAGGTTGATGGGGATATTAGGGGGAAAAAAGGGGATTTAGAAGAAGGGAAACAAGGATAGAATGGGGGGGGGGGGAATGCAGGGGTACAAGGGGCGAAATAAAACCCTTTGGAGCATAATTTCTTATCAGCAAGGACCATTGACTTAAATCAGTAGAGGGAAAAAATCACAAGGTAGGGAACTTGACAAGGCTGCAAGGATGATGTGTTTTCAAGGGAAATTCATTCCTTGCAGGCTCATAGAACAAACTAGCCCCTTGCTTGGTTGTCAAGAAATTTATAAGGGGCTAACAGTGGCTCCACATGGGGATGGCTTCTTCTTGAAGGAGTCAAGAATTCAGAGAATAGTTCTTTGGAGTAGGCCAGGTGCTTGCTGCTTTACACATCCCTTCTTTCTTTAGATCAGCTGCCATAATATGAAAACATTACATCAGCAGAAAAACTTTCTCCAACAAACTACCTACCCATCCTACAATCCTAGCATTTTTCTTCTTGGGTGAATTTGAACTAGCAGACCCTTTACATCTTTTATTTTTGCAAACAGAAAACAAACCTATTATATTTCTATCCTTATTGCTCCATGAGACTAGATTAGACTGTTGGTCTCATATGTTTCTCTACCTATTCTAATATCCACTAGGATTAAACTGTCCAACAGATTTCTTCTCTACATTCTACAACAGAAATTTAAAAACAGTCAAGCCAGGATTAGACTATCTAACTTGCTGTGGATACAAGGCATAAAGACAGTTGCACATGGACAAAATTTACAGAAGACTGAAAACAAAACTGTGAAGGCTTGAGATCTGGAACTTGTAGTATCCTTCTTTTCTTTTTGTGACTCAAGTTTTGAGCATGTTAGAGTCACTTCCTTTTCTTCATTTCAGCTCTGGTTTTGGGCATGTTAGAGCTGATTCTTTTTTTTCTTTACTGGTCCAGATTTTGGGCATGTGAGAACCAGCTGCTTTGCTTGCTTTGGCTCAGGTTTTGAGCTTATTAGAGCCAATATTTTGCACATCAGAGGTTCATGTTTTAAGCATGTCTGAACCTCTCCTTTTCCTCTATTTTTTGAAACATTTTGACGTTTTTCTTTGAAAATAAAAACTACAATGGTATGTACAATGGAAATGGAGACTGGAAATTGTAAATTAGCAGAAGTAATGTTTGAGCATCCTGCCATTGACAGGACCCCAAACAGCTCAGTGCCATCTAATTCTTGTAAGAAGAAAGCATTGGGACCCACAGTGGCCTAGATGAGGTATGGACCTTGCCACAAACTGTCAAATTTTATGTGATTTCCTTTATCCTCTCTTCTCGAATCCCACTTCAAAACCTTATCTCCAACTTTGAAATCAGTAGCTTTGGTTCTTTTGTCAAACAATTTCTTTATATTCTCCTAAACTTTCACTGCTCTGTTGTAGACCTCTTCCCTTGTTTGCTGAAGATGGATTGTTTGGTTTATTCTCCTCACCATACTGTCTTCTTTTGTTTGGATCTCCTGGACTAGCTTGATCACTAGTATCCCAAGGCTAGTAGGAAACACTACGTTTGTTCCATAGACAAGCTGAAATGGTGACATGCCAATGGAATTTTTTGTCATAAGCCTGTCAGCCCACAAAGCATGTACTAACTTGTTATGCCATGATTTTTTGTTCTCTTCCAACAGCTTTTTGATGATGATCACCAGGCTCTTGTTTGATGATTCATCTAATCCATTACCTTGAGGGTAATAGGAAGTTGAATGACCAAGTGATATTTGATACCTGTGACAAAAATCAACCATCATTTTGGATCTGAAAGTAGTAGCATTATCAGTGATTATTTTCCTTGGGCAGCCAAACCGAGAGAGGATGTGGCCTTCTAGGAAACTAATGATGACTGAATCTGTGGCATTCCTAGTGGGTACGGCTTCTATCCACTTAGTGAAATAGTCTGTGACTGTTAGGATCCATTTGTGTTGTGCAGAAGAAGCAGGGTGAATCTCCCCTATGAAATATAGGCCCCATTGTAGAAAGGGACCTTCAACAGTGATGGGTTGTAGGGGTAAAGGGAGGAGTTTTATCTTGCCTTCAAAGATCTGACATTTGTGGCAGGCAACTATCATTTTATGGACATCACTGAAGAGTGTGGGCCAATAGTAGCCAGCTCTAAGTATTTTGTTTGCAGTGGCTTTCCAACTCAGGTGGCCTCCACATTCTCCAGCATGGAATTCTTGTTTAACCCTCTCAGCCTCATTTTCAGGCAAACATTTAAGCAATAGGCCATTAGGATTCTTCCAGTATAAGTTTTCATTCAAGATGCAATAATTTTTGGCTTTTAGCTTTAAGAATCTGGCCTTGGTCTTTGATAGCTCGGGTGGGGCATTGAGGTGTGTAAGCACATATATAATGTTAGAATACCAAGGGGAGCTCTGAAATTTTTCCTCAACAGTGGGATCATGCAATTCTTGTTGCTCATCCAAGGTATTTATCATGTTAATGTCTAGGGCTTGTAACTTTGATTCAGCCATCAGTCGTGCTAAGCCTTGACCTTTAATCAGTTTGGTGGGTTTTATCTCAAGGTCGTACTCTAATATCAGAGCTATCCATTTGCCCCTTTTCACATCTGGGTCCTGGGACAAAATTTCTTTAACCACTATATTTGGCACATAGGCTATGGTGTGGGAATGCAGTATGTACACCCTGAAGTCTTTCAAGGCCTTAATCAGAGCATAGGCCTATTTCTCCGTTATTTTTTATTTCAAGGGTGCATCTATGAGTGATTTTCTAAAGAAGGCAATTGGATGCTCCATTCCCTCTGCGTTTTTCTGCAGCAAGACTGCAGCCACTGTATGCTCAGAGGTGAATGAAAAGATCAGGAAATCTTTGGAGAAATCTGGGCTGATTAGGACGGGAGCTTGGGTAAGTGCAAGTTTCACTAATTCAAAAGATTGTTTAGCTCCAACATTCCATTTGACTCCTTCACCTTTCTTCAGCATGTTCGTCATGTTCCTAAGGTGTTCAGCCAGATTTGGAATAAACCTCCTAAGGAAGTTAATATTCCCAATGAAGGACTGTCATTCCTTGATTTTTCTTGGGTGTGCGATCTGTAGTATTCCCTCAACTCGTTGTGGGTCTATCCTAATTCCCTTCTCAGATATAATGTGGCCAAGGAGTTTACCCTCCTGCAGCCCAAAGACAGTCTTTTTAGGATTTAGGGACAGACCAAACCTTCTACATTTTTCAAAAACATTTCTCAGATGTTTCAAATGTTCTTCTTCAGTCTTGGAATAGACTATTATTTCATCTAAGTAAATAAATATGAAGTGCCCTATCTCATCTGAGAAATCTATGTCCATCGCTCTTTGGAAGGTGGCTCCAGCGTTCGTCAATCCAAAAGGAATCTTCACATACATGAAGGTACCCAATGGAGTGGTGAAGGCTGTCTTGAGTTGGTCTTCTGGGATCACTAAGACTTGGTTATAACCGGAGAAACCATCTAGCAGGGAGATCCTTTTAAAGCCCACTACCCTCTGAAGAATATGTTCCATTTTTGGAAAAGGGTAATTGTCCTTGAGTGAGGCTCTATTAAGATTCCTGAAGTCTATACATAGCCTGATTTCCCCTGTTTTCTTTCTCACAGACACTAAGTTTGATACCCAATCAGAGAACCTTACAGGCACAATTATACCTGCTTCATACATCTTCTTAATCTCTTTCTCCACTGCAGGAAATTGTTTCGGATTTATTCTGTGGAGTTTTTGCCTAAAGGGCTTCTGATTTTCTTTCAAGGGTATCTTATGCTAGATTATGTTTGTGTCATACGCCTTTAAGTATTCATAGCTCCAAGTGAACACATCAATGAATTCCTTGAAAAGGTCAATGTATTTTTTCTTCATGTCCACAGGTAAAGACTTAGCTAGTTTAATAATTTTGGGCTTATCTTCAGTGCCTATGTTGCATTCTTCCACATCAGAGTCTGCATGTTCTATAGTGGACTTTTTTTCTACATCATTAAAGTTAAGGAGGTCCTCTAAGGGAGCCAGGCCTCTGGGTATATTCTTATCTTTGGCCTGCAACACCTCCATTTCTTTGTTCTATGTATTTTCACAATTTCCGTCTGGATTTCCAGTCTGTTCATATAAAGAGTTTATTTCTATGTTACAGAGTGTTTCTTCCTCATTCAAGGATTCATCACTTAGGCAACTACTGTCAGGTTGGGAGTCTGAATCAGAAAATTCAAACTCATTTTTGTCTACCAGGAACTCTTCGATCTGTTTATCACCTTAAAAAACCTTCCAATATTTTTTGTTATCTGGCACATCAGGTCTGAATTTTCTCTGAATGATGATCTGTTGGTCACTGGGAGTCTTGGGGTAAGACCTGGCTAGGCAAGCTAATCCATTTGCAATGACATTATGACTCCTAGGAACGAACACTAATTTGTATTCAACAAACGTTTTTAGTAGATCCATAGTGTCATTCCTATATTCTCTCAGCATAGGATGTTTTGTTGTGTATTCACCATTCACTTGTTTAATAATCATCTCAGATTCCCCACGCACATTTATCTTCCGGGCTCCTAATTTTCTCAACAGTTTCAAACCTATGATAAGGGCCTCGTATTCTGTGACATTGTTTGTACACTTGAAGTGCAGGTTGCAGACATGAATCTGTACGTAATCATTCTCTATGTTACATATCCACACTCCTGCCCCAACAGTTCTTCTTGTGTAGGACCCATCGAAATTAATTTCCCACCAGGGGTCATTCTTGTTTTTGTTATCATTCCTTTCCCTATGGCTGGGTTCGCCATTATGTTTCTCTATGGGGTCTGAACTGGGTTGTGGGCCACTTTGTTCTTCGTGAAGTGTGTGAGTTTCAGGGATCTGGCCAGATGACCGTTTACACTCTATTTCTTTTTCAGTCGAAGTTAGGTCTCCACCGCATATCCTACAGGTTTCGTTGCGGTTTTCTTCTTCACTGTCCTCTAAATCCAGAGCAGCCATTATGTTAAAGTCAATAGCTTCTGCCTCTCCTTTTGTATCTATGTTTTGGGACTCTGACCCTTCTAAGGATTCATCATTACAAAAGATGAAGGAGTCAAGGTCTGTATGTACAGAATAAACAGGTGAATTTTCTGGTTTTTCGGGGCTACTGACTAGGAATTTCATCTGTGTCTCCCTATACAGTTTTCTAAGTTGGTCAAAGATTGGGATTGTGGCATATGAACCATCCATATGCATTGTACCCTGCAGCTTGGCTCCCCATGATCTAGATAATAACATGCCATACTTGGGTGGAACATATTCCAACACAACATCCATGACCATACATTTAGCTGGGATTTGAGTTAAACTCAAACATAAGTCCTTGATCAGGCCTAGGCATTTTACTCTACTAGAGTCGAAAGAGTATAAATATTTGTAGGGACGAGTTATCTCTAGGCCTAATCTTTCCATGAATACCTTGGGAATTAGGTTGTGAGATGCTCCAGAATCATGCATTGCATTATGCGGGATCTTGTCATGCATGTTGAGACTGATATAGAAAGGTGGAACTACCCCTTACTGAAACTTCCCCTCTATCTTAGGTCCAAACAGGAGGGCAGGCTGATAATCAATCAGATTTAAAGTGTCCCCAGTCTCACTTAGGTTCAAATCTTTCAAAATCTAGCCTTTATATACATCCTAAGTGGCCATCTCAGAGAGTGGGATAGAGATTTTGATTCTTGCAATCTCACTTTCCAAATTGAAAGTGGACTGACTCTTTGGGATACTCATCTCTGTTCTATTTGCCACTACCTTAGTGGCTAAATCAGTGGGCTGATTTTCATTATGTACAGTGTTTGTGACAGTTTTATCAGGAGCACTAACTGCAGTGCCAGTGCTACTAGTTGGTTGGTTTTGTTTATCACTCTTTTGGTTGTCTTTTTCTTTGTTTTTTCCGGAACCCTCAGCTGCTGATTTGCTACTTTTGGCAGTTGCTTTAGAAGTTTTCTCAAGTATTTTCTTGATGGTGACCTCAGAAGCTTTTTTTTTAGCAGTTTCTTGGCTTTTTTTTTCTTTTGAGTTCATATTGTTCTCTGACCTGCATCATGGCATTTTCAAACCCTAGCCTGTAGTCTTCAGATTCCAACCATTCCTCCTCCCAACCAGAGGGTGAGGGCTGATCTTCTTCTGAGTAATAGTTATGGATTGAATCTTTTGTTTCAAACATGTTTATTGTGTTTCCCTCAGACTCTTCTATGATTCCCTCATCTTCATCAAGAAATTTCTCTTGGAATGGAGGAATAACTTGTTGATATGATTTTCTTTGTCTGTTGGGAGTGTTATTGTTCCTTCTAAAGTTTTGGTTTTGGTTTTGGTTTCTATTCTAGTTACCGACTGTGAAAACCATTTTTTCCATCATTTGCTGTAACCTTTCCACATTTAGACAACTTATCATAATTTTGGTCAGATGTGGAAGCTACATGGTCATCTCTGTATGTTACCCTTCTCTCAGATTTCAGTCTTGCTCTTTTTTCGATCAGGTTTGCTTCTATATTCACTGCTCCTTTCTGCATGTCCTCTAATGTGTTGTATTCCTTATCCCTAATCTCATAGGCCATTTCGACATCAAAGCCTTCAGGGTATTTTTCCAGGGCCATGCCTTATGGAGGTTTCATATGTGGAGGGAGGGCATTATAAATGCTGTTAAACCTTGTTGTGTAATCATGGACACTCTCTCCTACATTTCTTTTAAGGGTCATGTATTCTACTAGGAGTTGACGAGGATTCGCCCTAGTTTCCCATTTTTTTATGAAATTCTGATATAGACCTGGAAGATCGTTGATGCTACCTAGAAGTAGGCCTTTAAACCATTTCTTCACATCACCCCCTAAGCTTTGGGCAAAGATTCTCATTTTGACTATATCATCATCTATTTCCATTTTATCTACATGTTGTTGGGCCGTGATGGAATCTTTTGCAGTGAAGTGTGGGATCTTAGACTGATAATCATTTGGTAAGGGTACTAGAGGCTGAGGTAAAACTAGGGGTGCATACCAGGCTGCCATGATGATGTTTTGATGAGGTAAAGGGTTAACTTGGGCAACTGGTATATAGATGACAGGGATATTATGACCAGGAGAAGACTGATGAGCAGACCTAGGGTGATTGAGCCCCAAGTTTTGTATGAAGTGTATGTCGGGAGGTGTAGAAGGAGGGGTGAGTCTATTCCCTGGGTGTCTACCACTTTGCTGTGGTGAATCAGGAAGCTTAGGGTCTGGCTGGTCTAAGATACTGGATGACCTAGTTCTAGGTAAGCTGTTAGGTAGGTCTAGGTCAAGATGAAAATGTGATAGAGCTGAAAGATATTCTGGTGCAGAATTAGCTCTATAGATGTGACTGGAAACAGTTGATCTTTTAGGTGTACGAGCTCCTTTGAGGATACTCTCAGGATTGTCGACTATTTCAGGTGGGTCTGTGTTAGGGTAAGCTCTTGTATGAATGGTTCTAGAAGCCATAATGTTGTTTTCTGATCGAGCAGCTTAGCCCCACTTGTTACTTCTACAGTGGTTGATGTTGTTATCGAGGCTGGTCTTCCAGTGGAGTCTAATGTGAACCAAGATAATCAGCAGGCCTACTGAGCACCAGTGGAGTCTTTGAAACGTTTATGGAATATTAGAGTCGCCAGGTGGAGGGTTTTGATGTTTTTTGAAGGGTAAACTCTCCACCACAGTGCTCTTGAGATGTTCCTTTTCAAGGATATCTTCCAAACACAACAAACTCTAACCAGATATTGATTGGGAGGGAATTTACCAGATATGTAACCTCTGAAAGAGTGTGAGATCTGGAGGTTATCTGGCCCTTTCTAGATTCTGTCCAAGAGTATGGGAAAACACAAAAAATGGTGTAGAGGTTGATGTGTGAATAGGAATGTTTAACTGCCAACATAACCAGAGATTGTAGGTTTTCTGAGGCTTATGATATAGTAATGTGAGGAAAACTCAGAAACTTCCCCAGTGGAGTCACCATTATGTTGGGATTCCCATGTTTTGGCCAAATTGGCAAGACCAAAAGATGAGACAACATCAAAACCACTTTCAGACCTCAGGATCTAGCCCTCCTGGGTCCACAGAGGGATCTCTCAATGAACTTCAAAGGTATATGTCTTTGAAGCTTTATGTTAATATGTTAGGCTAGTTATAAGGCTCGGGGTTTGTTTGTTTGATTTGTTTGTTTGGTTGCTGGTTATCAGGAAGGAAGGGCTCAATGTAAGACAAGGATGAGTAAAGAGGGATAAGGAAGAGGTGAAATGTTTCAGGAAATATTCAAAACCATTGGGAAATGGAGTCAGGAAAGGATTTTCTTGCTACTTAATAGGCAGGCTTTCAATTGGGCTAGTCATCTGAAACATAGGATATTCAAGATGATTATGTGGTGTGGGAAGTAGGAGGGAGGAGATAACATAGATTCAGAGAACAAAGTTAAAGATCAGCTGGTCACATAAGGATCCTAGTGGATAGGGCTAACTCTAATCCCCAGTGTTCCCAAATCTTCCAACTAAATCTATAACAAGAAACATCTAAGAACTGAATTCATTTAATCCATACATCAGAGAGCAGGCAATAACATCCACTACACTGGTTAAAACAACTGAAATCATTTCTCAGATAATACATTCAGAAGAGAAACATAAATGGCAAGGAGAGCAGGAACATAGGGTACCTAACAAGGGTAAATCCTATGCCAATTTTGTGATGCAAGCCAGTAGAAACGAAATGAAATGAATGTAAACACAAAGACAGGAAAACATCACCACTGCTTCAGATCAGGATCCAAAGAAATGTGCTTGTCATATTAAATAGCAACACCAATCAAGTAAAACATTGCCAATAGCTGAATACTCAGCCTGAAAACATCTCCTTCAACCTATCTTACAACTTTTACACAGAGATTGTGTCTCAAGAGAAAAATACTTGCAGTTCTTTGATAACTGATCAAAAACCTTTACAATGTTTTTCTCATGAGTTTTATAGCTGAAGAGAAACAGAGGATGTAGGTAGAAAACTAAATGCAGCATTAACAGTTAGAAGAGGAAGGGGGCCGAAGCCCATTCTGTTTTAAACTCAGAGCATTAACCTCTTGCATTTTTTGGGTGCACGAATGATCTCCTTCAGGCTTTCGATTACTCTGATATGAACCTGGATGTACTCTGACTCCAGTACTATTCAGTAATTTGGTGTATAAAGAAAATGACTGAATGGACTGCCATGCTTGTGAAACAAATGCTTCTGATAGAATAGGATTGCTGTAAGGGGGGGAAGACCTTGCTTGGACACAATATAAGCTAAAAAAATAATGTGTACTATGTCCTTGCTCTAGAAGAAACATTCTGCTGATTTGAACCCTAATTTCATGAATCTCTGCGCGTTGTACCTTCTGCATGATCCTTAGGTTCACTAATCTGTTGCTTTGCCTCTAAAATTTTGTATTAAGGTTCAATCCTTCAATAATGAACGCTGAAATCCTTGATCTTTAGAGGGTTCTCTCTCCACTGCTCCATAAATTTCTCGATATGCAAGATCTGGGCTTTAATGGCACCGGATAGGGCTTGCAAAGTTTCAAACCCCGTCCTTTGAGGGAATTTATACTACTGCCACCTTTCTTGACATTTCCCTGTAGTACCAGCTTCCATATTTAGTTCTTTCTGCTCAATGCGCCGCTTACAATGATTCCTATGAATCATGGTGGTTTTCCTCCTTTCTAGAAAGCCTGCAAAAACACGCAACTCGTTAAGAAAACAATGGAGGTGGTGGATGCAACGGGGGGTGGCTAGACTGACAATGCAGACTGGTTAGATGGCGAAACTATTGTGGAAGACATGTAGTGTGGGGAAAACAGTAAAGATTACAGTCGAAAGGTGACACGGGAGGAAAATTAATGAAAACCTTTGAACTTCAACCCTTTGAATTAAAATATAAGACGGGAGGGGAAAATGTACGGTGAGGCACGTGGAGGTGACGTGGCAGGACCGGTCGATAGCGGAATAGTCAACAGGGGGAGAAAAAAAATCTGGACCATTAGATCTCAAAGGAGATCGATGGTGGAAAACATGGCGGAGGACGATGAACAGTGGGCCAGGGGTGCGGTGACTATGGGTTAAACCGTGCGCAGCTTCGCCGAGCGATGGTCGTTGGATGAGCAAGGGAAGATCTGACGGCTGACATGAATATCGCTGCGTATCCCATGCCGAACGTTAACGCGCGATGGGCAAGAAGTTTTGAAAGTGTACAGGAGCCACGCGTCAACCATTGTATTGAATCGCTGGCCAAAAGGAAAATACCGCCTGACCTCCATAAGCGGTGCGATGGAAACCATATGGTTTCGGAATAGTGAAAGCGGGCGGGGACCACCGTGACAGGTGGATTATGCACCGTCGAATCTGTACAGATCAACGCTTGAAATCATGCTCGATATGGACGAGCTCTGGACCGTTGATCTGGTGAGTTAACGGATGACGGAGATGCGACGACGGGCGATGAACGAGTTGCACGGTGCGAACTGCAGGGGCGGTGATGGCCGTTCATTCCATGAAGATCAACGGCTGTTGTTGCCCCCGATACGTAACATGCTAAGCACTTTTAGCTTTAGCGTCTGGTCATGGCGCGAGGTTACATGGAGAGAAAGGTTACGGGGCTAGCAGAGAAGGAGATAAGGCTTATTATATGGTTCGAAAGTGGGCTTTTAACCCTTTTTAATGCATTTTGAGGCCTGAGGATGGTAACGATAGAGAGATAGAGGGGAATTTTGAGGAAACAAAGGGAAAGGGTGGGACTTGATGGAGATTTTGGAGGAATTTAGGAGGTTGATGGCGATATTAGGGGGAACAAAGGGGATTTAGAAGAAGGGAAACAAGGATAGAATGGGGGGGTAAAATGCAGGGGTACAAGGGGAAAAATAAAACCCTTTGGAGCATAATTCCTTATCAGCAAGGCCCATTGACTTAAATCAGCAGAGGGAAACAGTCACAAGGTAGGGAACTTGACAAGGCTGCAAGGATGATGTGTTTTCAAGGGAAATGCATTCCTTGCAGGCTCATAGAACAAACTAGCCCCTTGCTTGCATTTCAAGAAATTTATAAGGGGCTAACACCCCGGTCCCACCATACGGTCTTTCCGCCCATTCCTTATAAAACCCTGTTTTCCTTTGTAAAAGTCAAAAATTCATTTTTTTTATTTTTACAAAAGCCTTTTCTCCATCGCATCGGAACTTTTGTGTGGTGTTTTCAATCGCGCCCCTCCGCCCGTCCATCCCGATTGCGATTTATATGGGTCCCGCCTCCTCTCCCTTCTTTCCTATTCATTGTTCTTCGCTTCACTAAAGGAAATTTCATTCAAAAGCAATGTTTAATAAAAAAATTCAGTTTTCTTCAAACGGCAAATGGAAAGTCTGAAAGCCTGAGGTCTGCGAACTCAGAAGCAGGGTCACAGAGAAACCATTACAACTGCCCAGTGAAGCAGCAGAGACGAATTCTGAAGGGATTGATGCCCACAATTGAAGATTAACTATTATAATCTCGTGTTCAAAGAATCAAGGCACAGTTTTAAAACCAAATGCACACGAAACGTGCCATGTCTATGTTTAGTGTTAGCAGAGTATTTTTCCCAGCGCGACTGCCTCTCAGTGTTCTCCATGCCTCATCGAGCCTTGAAGAAGCTAAGTACACTAACATCAGGTCTCTGTTACTGTCAGGACCACAATTATGAGGGATGGGGTGATCCACAGACCCTTCAATCCAAGTCACTAATTCCAAAAGGCAGCGGAGAGTGCCAGACAACCAGAAGGACTTCACGAGCCACCCAAGGTCAAAATCAACCTGACAGAGACTCGCAGGACATACCAAGAGTACTTACAGTGATGCAGGTGCTATTAAGTAGAGTGGGCTCGGGCTCTTCCACCACTTTGTCTTAATGAACACATTTAATTTGTATCTACCCCTGTTATTCTCATTCTCCTATATGAAATCCCCGAGAACATATTGAAAAGGTTGTTGTTCGGTTGTTTCCGTTGCTGTTAGAGGGATTCATTTGGACTATTATAATAGTCTTTGGAGGGAGTAGCAGAGTAGTTTGTATTGTAATAGGCTGGGAGGAGAAGTTGGGATTGTAACAGCCATTGAGCTCAGTGTATATGACTGGTTTTGCATCATTAATCAAGCACATTTGACAGGATCCTGGTCTATTACTATTGGTGATGTTTTTCTTACTCTGTTTATTACATTTCATACTGTTTCATTTTCTGCTGGCTTGCATCAGAAACATGGCAAAGGATTTACCCTTGTTAGGTACCCTATGTCTCTGCTCTCCTTGCCTTCAATGTTTTCTCCTTAATTTGTTATCCACGAATATATTTCAATTGGTTTAACCAGTGTAGTGGATGTCATTTCCTGCTAGCTGATGTATGAATTATTGAATCTATTTTTTAGATGTTCTTGTTGGGATTTAGCTAGAATATTTGTGAACACTGGGGATTAGAGTTATCCCTGTCCACTAGGATCCTTGTGCGACCAACTGGCCTTTCTAAGATCTCTCTGTAAACTTATCTATGTTTTTCCTTGGAGCATGCTAAAGCTGACCTGGAGTTAAATGACCTCTAGTCCGATCTATAAGCTGCCCCTTTGTCCCTCTTTGAAAGCTGCCTTTGAGTATGTCCAAGTAGGTCTGGAGTTAAATGACCTCTAACCTGATCTATAGACAGAAATTGGGTTGCTTTCCTTCTTTCACTTTCTTTCCTTAATGTTCCATTCCATCATCTATCTAAAAATATCCTTTAGTGTAGATGAATTTCCCTCTGAAAGCCTTGGATATTTTTTGCGAGTAATTCTCCTCTCATGACTCCATAGCCCAATGGATGGCACTTTCTTGACCTACCCGCTTTGCTGAAGCATCTTGTTGTTTTGTTCTTTTCCTTCCATCACTTTATCAGTCTATGATCTCAGGACCAACCCAGCAACCAACCAACCAAATCACTTTAAAACCCCCCTTTGTGCTTCATAACTAGCCTAACATCTCATTTTGAGCTTTCAAAGATATATCATTCTTTGTTTTATTAGAGAGATCCCTCTCTGGGTCCAGGAGGGCTAGATCCTAGGACCCCAAAGTGGTTCCTATGTTGTCTCATATTTTGGTCTTGCCAATCTGGCCAAAACATGGGAACCCCAACATAATGGCGACTCCGCTGGGGAATTGAGTGAATTTCACCTTAAACATTCTTAGGCACTCAAAGACCCAAGATCTCTGGTTAGATTGGCATTCTATTTCTGATGGTGGACAACATCCTACTTCAACATTCATATACATCCACCTGGTTACTCCACACTCCATAACTCTCAAAGACTCCACTCGAGGAAGAACCTAAAATATGGCTAGACCTCATAGAAGGATAGAACACATGGGTTGGATTTGGTTTAAAGAATTCATTGTCTTTGTATACCACTATGTTCTGTCCTACTTTAAGCCTAATCAGGTGTGCAAATATGAGACCCACAATGAATGTGGGAAAGATCTCAAGTCTCAGTCTTCAGACCATGAGGAGACCTATACTCCTGTGAAAGACCTGGTGGAACGAGAGCCTCATGTAATATCCCCCACTGCTAAAGAAACTGCAAGAAGTCATGAGCCTCCTGTTGCACTACCCACACCCACAAAGGTCATAGAAAGATACAAGCCTCTGGTTTTACCTCTTCTCTTCCAACCCCTTCCTGCAGAACTTATAAACCAACTGCCTCTTTTCGATGGAGAAAATAAAAGGACCACTACTGAGCAACATGTTCAAAACCTTGAGGATTTACTTCAATTGTATGAAATAGAAGAAGATGATGTGTGCATCAGAATGTTTTCCTTGTCATTACAAGGAAATTTTAAGAGTTGGTTCAAAGGCCTGCCAGAGGCAAGCATTTGCAGCTTTCATCAATTTTCTCAAGCTTTCCTTGATAAGTGGGCAACCCCAAAGAGTGCTCTCCTCATCCTAAAAGAGTATCAAAATTTGAAAAGGCAGCTAGGTGAGTCAGTACAAGAATTTTTAGCCAGGTTCAATAAGTTATATCATGCAATACCTTCTGACATAAAACCACCTCTAGGATGGGCCCTAGTGGATTATCCGAGTTATTTTGACCCCAAGGTGGAATTCCATATAAGAGAAAGAGAACCTTCGAGCCTGGAGGAAATGCAGAATATAGCAGTCACTGTCGAATACAACATAAAGTGTAGGGAGGAAAGATTAAAAGCAGCAAAGAAAGACCGAGCAGAGCAAATAGCAAAGATCTCTTTAGAGAACAAGTTGGAAAGATTGATAGAGACTGCCAATTCCCTGTTGAGCACATAAGAGGAAGAGTATGAGTCTGAAACCAAAAATGGTGATTGGGAGAGACCCTCTTCGTGTCCTCAAGAAAGACAAATCATATCACTGCAAGATGGAAGCAGTATGCGAAGCATTTATGATGAAGAAGAGTTTGAATCAGAAAATGAACTTGCAGACTATTTTGAGGAAAGACTTGTCGAGAGTCCCTAAGATTTGATGGGTGACAATGATTATAATTATGATTTCTATGATTTTGATCTATCTGATGATAATTTTTTCCAAGGGGAAACTAAGCTTGTAGGGCCATCATCAATAGATTCATGGGAGGAAGATTACGACCATCAACTTCAAGAAAATGATGAGCCAACGCAGGCCATCTATGATACTGATGGAGAAAGAGTTGAAAGCATGATAGCAGATGAACATTTGTTGAATATTCTCTCTGCTTTTTATCCGAACATCAGTTTTACTTCCCAAGAGGATAGAAGCTGACAGCTCTTCAGCACAGGGGACAAGGAAGAAAGGGGTGAAGAAAATCTTGAGCGGAATGAATATCCGGAGCCTTATCCCGAAAGGATTAAGGTCATCAAAGAAGCCCCTGCTCAAGAATATGTTAATTTTTTCATGAATTTTAGCCCATTTCAGCAAAACCAACCTGCACTACTAGAGGACAGCACTGTCGAATATAATGAGCCCTCTAACTCAAGCTGCAGTGAAGATGAGCGAGATCTTCTTTCCCACAGGCATATTTGTCTCGATCCAAAGGAAGAAGAGGTATTCCTTGTTTATGCTCATCCGCCAAATACTCCCAACCAGGAAGAGGAGGAGTGTGATTACGAAGGCCTCACTACAGATGCAGTGATTGAAGCTACTCAGGACACAGATAACCTACCAGCCATGGCAGGTTTAAAAAAATAAATTTTATATCATGTGTTGATTGATCCTATGGCAGAATACATGGAGGCCGTGATTGGCTCAGCTCCTCGAGCATCAATATTTTATAAGAGCCAAGTACATCAGAATTGGTCACCACTATTGGTGGCCTCAGTTTTGAAGATCCACATGCAGAGCATCCTACAGTTGTCTCTGATGAGCAGTCAGTTCTTCTTCCCCTTTTTGCTATTACTTGAATCGCTACATTGGAATTATTGTATCACCTAGAGCATAAGAGATTTCCAGTTAGAGTAGGGTAGGTAGGAAGTCTAAAATAAAGCTCAGCCTGTGAGCCTATTGTTATTTTTTTTAATTTCTGCAAAATTCCAGCAAGCCAGACAGTCTAATCCTAGCTTGACTGTTTTTCAATTTCTGTCTTACAAGGTAGAGAAGAAATCTGCTAGATAGTTTAATCCTAACAGATATTAGATTAGGTAGAGAATGCTATGAGGCCAACAGTCTAATCTGGCCTCATGGAGTAATAAGGGTAGAAGTAGAATAGGTTTATTTTCCCTGTTTGTAAAAATTGATGATGTAAAGGGTCTGTAAGTCGAAATGCACCCAGAAGAAAAATGTTAGGACTATAGTGTGGGTAGGTAGTTGTTTGGGAGAAATTTTACTGCTGATACGATGTCTTCATAATTTGTGGCAGCTGATCAAAGAAATAAATGAATGAGTCAAGCACTAGGCATCTGGCCTACACCAAAGATTTACTTTCTGAATTCTTGACTCCTTCAAGAAGAAGCCATCCCCATGTGGAGCCACTGTTAGCCCCCCTTTAAATTTTTGACAAGAAAACAGGGGGCTAAAATGTTTCTAAACCCTCAACGAATGCATTTCCTCTGAAAACACATCATCTTTGAAGCCTCCTTGTGCCTTTTGTTAGTGTCAGTCTAGTTGTTGCCTTCAGTCACTATTCAGAAGTTGTTATCTCCACAAAGTGATGTCCCAGCCTTCAGAGAAGTTTTTTGTAGTATGTTTAGCATCAGAGCATCTTCCAAGTAGATCCATCAAAAAGCGCCCAAAAAGATCTTTCCAACGGTATATTACACTCTCAAAATTGACTTCTGGATTGAATTCTATGCCTAAGTGAAGTAAAAGCCCTTATACCCCCTATCTCCCCTTTTTTCCCTTTAAACTTTGTTTTATCAAAATTTTATACCCCTTTCCCCCCTTTCGATTGTACAATCGCATTGTAAATCATTTTCAAACAAAAATATGTGATTTATAAACCACTTCCCCGACCATACCCCTTAGAACTTTATAATAAACAAATGTTAAAGTTTATTATAAGTCTCGCCCTTTATAACCACTTCCCCTTTCCATCCCCGCCATGTATTGCAATAAAAATTTATTATAAAGTTTATATTATATATAACCCACCGATTTTTAAATCGCAATCGCAATTTCTTTTCAATCGCAAAATTTTCCAAATCGCATGTTCTATTGTGAATGCTCCGAACACTCATCGCAAATATTTGCGATGCGATTGATTGTGATTTAACTCCGATCGCACCTTCTGCCCAATCGCATAATCGCAAGTCCATTCCTCCGATCCTCGATCGCTCCATTCCTCCGATCTCCCCGATCGCTCCACTACTCTGATCCCCGATCACTCCATTCCTCCGATCGCCCTGATCGCTCGATTCCTCCGATCCTCTGATTGATCGCATCGCAACATTTGAAATACATGCTGCGATTACCCCACTCCTGATTCCGATTTGCGATTGCGATCCGTACCCCGGTCCCACCATACGGTCTTTCTGCCCATTCCTTATAAAACCATGTTTTCCTTTGTAAAAGTAAAAAATTCATTTGTTTTATTTTTGCAAAGGCCTTTTCTCCATCGCATCAGAACTTCTGTGAGGTGTTTTCAATCGCACCCCTCCGCCCGTCCATCCCGATTGCGATTTATATGGGTCCCGCCTCCTCTCCCTTCTTTCCTATTCATTGTTCTTCCCTTCACTAAAGGCAATTTCATTCAAAATAATTTTTTAATAAAAAATTCAGTTATCTCCAAACTGCAAATGGAAAGTCTGAATGTCTGAGGTCTGCGAACTCAGAGGCAGGGTCACAGAGAAGCCATTACAGCCGCCCAGTTAAGCAACAGAGATGAATTCTGAAGGGATTGATGCTGATAATTGAAGATTAACTATTATAATCCCACGTTAAAAGAATCAAGGCACAGTTTGAAAACCAAATGCACATGAAACGTGCCATGTCTGTGTTTGGTGTCAGCAGAGTACTTTTCCCAGCGTGACTGCTTCTCAGCGTTCTCCATGCCTCATCAAGCCCTGAAGAAGCTAAGTACACTGACAGCAGGTCTCTGTTACTGTCAGGACCATATTTATGAGGGATGGGGTGATCCATAGACCCTTCAATCAAAGTCACTAATTCCAGAAGGCAGCGCAGAGTGCCAGACAACCAGAAGGACTTCACGAAACACCCGAGGTCAAAATCGACCTGACAGAGACTCCCAGGCCATATCAAGAGTACTTATAGCGATGTAGGTGATATTAAGCAGAGTGGGCTCAGGCTCTTCCACCACTCTGTCTTAATGAACACATTTAATTTGTATCTACCCCTGTTATTCTCGTTCTCCTATATGAAATCCCCGAGAACATATTGAAAAGGTTGTTGTTCGGCTGTTATCATTGCTGTTAGAGGGATTCATTTCGACTGTTAGAACAGTATTGGGAGGGAGTAGCAGAGTAGTTTGTATTGTAATAGGCTGGGAGGAGAATTTGGCATTGTAACAGCCATTGAGCTCAGTGTATATGACTGGTTTTGCATCATTAATCAAGCACATTTCACAGGATCTTGGTTTATTATTATTGTTGATGTTTTTCTTACTCTGTTTATTACATTTCATACTGTTTCATTTTCTGGTGGCTTACATCAGAAACATGGAATAGGATTTACCCTTGTTAGGTACCCTATGTCTCTGTTCTCCTTGCCTTCAATGTTTTCTCCTTAATGTGTTATCCAAGAATAGATTTCAATTGGTTTAACCAGTGTAGTGGATGTCATTGCCTGCTAGCTGATGTATGAATTTATGAATCTGTTTCTTAGATTTTCTTGTTGGGATTTAGCTGGAAGATTTGGGAACATTGGGGATTAGAGTTAGCCCTATCCACTAGGATCCTTGTGCGACCAGCTGGCATTTCTAAGATCTCTCTGTAAACTTATCTCTGTTTTTCCTTGGAGCATGCTAAAGCTGACCTGGAGTTAAATGACCTCTGGTCCGATCTATAAGATGCCCCTTTGTCCCTCTTTGAAAGATACCTTTGAGTATGTCCAAGAAGGTCTGGAGTTAAATGACCTCTGACCTGATCTATAGATAGAAATTTGGTTGCTTTCCTTCTTTCACTTTCTTTCCTTAATGTTCCATTCCATAATCTATCTAAAAAGATCCTTTAGTGTATATGACTTGCCCTCTCAAAGCCTTGGATAGTTGTTGCGAGTAATTATCCTTTCATGACTCCATAGCCCAATGGATGGCACTTTCTTGACCTACCCTCTTTTCTGAAGCATCCTACTATTTTTTTCTTTTCCTTCCATCACTTTCTTAGTCTATGATCTCAGGACCAACCTAGCAACCAACCAACCAAATCACTTTAAAAGCCCCCTTTGTGCTTCATAACTAGCCTAACATCTCATTTTGAGATTTCAAAGATATATCATTCTTTGTTTTATTGGAGAGATCCCTCTCCGGGTCCAGGAGGGCTAGATCCTAGGACCCCAAAGCGGTTCTGATGTTGTCTCATCTTTTGGTCTTGCCAATCTGGCCAAAACATGGGAACCCCAACACTATGAAATTGAAAATGAAGGTTTGATTTTTTTTCTTTTCTTCCTCACTCTCGAAGGTCACGCTAAGCAATGGTGCCACACATTGCCGGAAGCTTCCATCCATTCATTTGAATAACTCGCCAATGAATTAAAACAAGCTTTTCACAGGTACAATTTTCAAAGTGTATTTGTAAAGTTAAATGACATCAGAATGGAACCTCAGGAACCTCTAGATGAATTCTCTATCATATTTGTTCATTATTGTTTTGAGTTCCCTGAAAAGGATGTTGATTGGAAGTTGTTAAGTGAACAGTTCGGGTATGTGATCCTTGTTTCCCTTGAAGAATTTCAAGTAGAAACCCAGCTTGATTGATGGGGTCAAAACCGCAGTCCCTGTTTTCTCTTTTGTTCAATCTCAAAACTGCGTCTAGATTTCATTTAAGACCCTTTGTCCAATATAATCCATCAACTGGAAATTTAACTTAATAATAAGTCTGGAGGCTGTAATATCTCAATTCAGAGAATTGAGATATTAAATTAAACTATTATCCCTTATGGTTATAATTCCCAACATCGCATCAACGCTCAAAACTTTGGAACATAACCCCTTATATAATCACTATATATATATATATATATATATATATATATATATATATATATATATATATATCGCGACCGTGCCATATACCACTTTCCACTAATCGGTAACATTAGAATCGTGACACGCATAATCAAACCACCAATATTATGTCGACATTCTTATATGTCAAGGGCTATAAACATTAATATTACGACTACGTTAATAACCCCCAATATATATAGTGTTAGCGCTCGATTCTGCCTCAGGCTGAAGAAGGCAAACTCGAGGCAACATCAAACCAAACTTAGCCTCGTAGCTAGCCCTACGAGGACAGGAGAGGGCTCTCTCCGGGTCTATCTCAGCAAAAGGTTTTCAGAAGGGCTGAGATGACCAAAAGCATAACCGATCTTAGGCTAGTAAACTGATAGAAAAGGGTTTTTTTAGTAAATGGGGTTTTCTGGGCTGTGTGGGGAAAAGACAGTGAGAGCAGAGATCAAATGAAAAACACAGATTATCTCCTGAGGCAAGGTAAGCATGAAGTTTAACATCAAATTGAGATTAAATGGAATGGCTGGACTGCTGAGGAGTTGACAAGGGCATAGAAGATGAATCCTTGTCAAACAGAAGAAAACACTAAATTTGAACAAACTTAAAGGCAAAGCATATAAATTATGAATTCTACCTTAACACTTCATTTGTTCAAATGGAAACGATCATGAAATGACATAAACACATAACAGGCTACATATGAAACAAAAGAAGACACAAATGTTAAATCTCATGCCACAGGAATCTCAGAAAACAGAGCTATACTTCTCCATTAAAATCTCTGTCTAAAACTGTACAATAAAACTCTATTTTTCTCCTACACTAGCTCTCAGAATTCTCTCCCTCAACAATTGATTTACAATGTATAAATAAAATCCTCCCAGGGAAAACAAATCGACCCCAAGACAAGGGAATTTGTTTCAATTGAAATTACAAAGATATAATAGATTAATTCATTTATTCTAAAAACAGAACACTGTTTCCCTCGAATTCCTCTGATAGCCAATACTAGAGCGCAGATCCATTTGGAGTTTTAACTGAAGTCATTAAGATAGAAAAGGATCATCTATCTGCTCTAAAGATAGAAAAACCTCCAAATATTCCAGCCGAGGATTTCTAATGACCTGGAGCGTAGACTAAAGGAAAAATAGGTAATCGATCTTTGAATGCCACTTTGCACATCCCTATACACCTACCTTCAAAATGCGTTTGCCATTTCACATATATTCTTTTAACCTGGAGATGAATCTAATACCCGAGTATTACAATGACATCATTCTGATCTAAATAACCTGCTGTTCCTTTTACTTGCGTAGAAACATGAGTTGTGGCGTTATTTTCTGGAGCAATGCACGACAAACCGAAGTTCGCTTCTATGGCCTTGAAATTTTCTATGAGTAAAGTGTTGGAGGATTTAATGTCTCTGTGGATTATTACCGGGTTTGTATACATGTGAAGGTAAGTCGTTGCATGAGCAACATCGATGGCCATATCCAGTCTTGTAGCCAAATCCAATACAATTCCATAAACTAAATGCTCCTGAAGAGTTCCATTTGGCGCATACCCTGTTTGTAATTCGTTGGAGTCGTTTCTGGATGAAGAATGGGCGCACAAATGAAATTTCAAGAAAGAATGGTCACTTGACTCAGTAACGCCCACGTTATAAACTGCACTGCTGAAGGAACTCATGGAATGCTTCTGCCCAAGGTCATTGCGCCTACGGCCCCAGGACCTATGAAACCTTGCACACGGCCTTCCAAAACTTGACTTCGGCCTCCAACTTCACTAATCCGATTTCTGCTTTGAGAATTGGTGAACCACGAACTCCATGAACAACATCCGGATCTGCAACTTCCATGAGGTCCATGATTTCTCCAAGTAGAGTGATTGCCTTTGCTATGAACTCTCTGTCCAAATTCGAATTGCAGAGAATATGCTTTGCAGAAGCTGGTGTTGTATGAAATCTCTTCTATGTACATTGAACATGGAGTCAAGTAGTTCAGTATTGTTGTGTGGTTAAGCAAGAATTGGTTTGCAGAAGTTAGAATTGTGATTGCCTCATAATTAGCATATCAACGCTCAAGGGAAACCAATAATTTTATTGACTATAGCTCATCACTCAAGTTCGATCAAGTTCATAGAGGGGTTGCATTCTCTTTATTCACTATTGAGGAGAATGTACTAACAAATTAACAAATTTTGTGCCTGGTCATAATCACTTCTATACCCTCCAGGTAGAAGGGTTTCGCTGCTGCTAGTATATTGTGAATTCATATCCAAGCAATCAGCGAATAAGCATTCATCATAATCTTCAATGTGATTACTTTGTTGCCAGTTTTGCTTTGTCATATTTAACCCCTTGAAATCTGACCCCTCATCAAAATCTCCCAAGTAAAATTTGCTATAAAATCTGAACGAGAAATATTTGGAAATTAAGCCTGCAGTGTGGATACATAAATGGCTTCCTGAACCATGACCTCTAAAGCCAATCAAGCCTTTGTTTCCTCTGGTATTTTAACCATAAAATTGATAACTCCATCTGCAATAAAATATCATACCAAAAAGGAAACTCTGTAATCCAGAATTTGTGGCTTACTTCTCCAACTTTGCTTTGGGTATTGTGTTTCTGATCAACTGACATGATGGATTTCTGTTTGTCTCACAGGGTATAGAGCTGCTGAAGATGAAACAAGGCTGCCATTTGAAGAGCTGGAGAATTTGCAGCGTTTTGACAAATTACATATTCATCATAAAAACATATTTGATGACTTCTTCTTCAAAATAGGGTTTTGAAGAAGAATCAATCTCGCCTTATTTATGACGACATTCCTGAAATGAAGACTTACTGAACCTTCTCCTAGCCTGCAAGTGTTATTGAAACATTCTGAAAACAAGCTTTGCAAACATCTAAGTAGCAGTGGGTGAACGCTGATTGGCATTGGTCTGTATATTGAACTGAGACTTTGACAGCTACCTGTCTGCATTTGACTCTGACATAGGTTAGACAAGGCGGAGTCTAACATTGGCTCCAATGGGGATGGCAGCTGCCGCTTCTTGGAGGTGCCAAGAACCGCAGAGCTTTGGGAGAGCAGACAGTGCCTCCATCCATTGGGCTATGGAATCATGATCAACTTATTAACTGAAAACTGACTGAAATGATTTGAAAAACTGACTTGGAAAACCTCAAACTAAACTGCAATGAAACTGGAACGAAATGCTGCCTTTTGGCTGCTTATTTATTTACAAAATCTACCCTACTCTGCTGTAAAAACAATAGATCAGGTAATACTGAAATGCCAGGTCAACCACTCAAGTAAACCTGAGAAGAGCGCTGCTTGAGAGTGCTTCCACCAGGACACAGATGTAATTGCTGGCAGCCCTTCATGCACGTAATGAATCTGGAAATGTATCAAACAGCTTGATCTATCAGTCAAACTGAAAAACACTTCCATGTATGCTGCAATAGGATCGCAAAAGCCAGACTCTGTTTGCTGCCCCAACTCCGCAATACATACCTCCAGCTGCACACTGTCAATGCAAACATCTATGGGCAACTCTATTGTTTCTTGTTTCGATGGAGGAAGGATTTCCAAAAACTTTTTAGGGTCTTGGAAATCATATGACTGGATTTGCTCATCTAAACATTGAATCTCCTTCTCAAATCTTTCAAAAATTAACTCACAGAACCTAGTTTTAGTTTCAAGAGGAAACTTCGGAGATTTCAAACATTGAAGCAAAGCACTGAAAAAATATTCATTAAGTTCAAAATCCGCTAACGAATTTCTAGCATCTTCTACAGCTTCAGAAAGTGCAGGGTTTGCCACATACCCTACCATTGCATGAGTGGATCAGCGAGCATTGGAATCTCTCGATCGAGCTGGAGTCGTCGGGTGAATGTTTCAGCCTTCATATGTGTCTGACTGCTGTCCACCATCAGCATCAGATCTGAACTTGATTTCCTTTACCGGGGCAAGACAATCTACAAGTCGACTGTCACATCAACAGCAAACCATCTTCCCCAGTATGGTCGCCACTATGTTAGCGCTCGAATCTGCCACAGGCTGAAAGAGGCGAGGCTCGAGGCAACATCAAACCAACCTTAGCCTCGTAGCTAGCCCTACGAGGACAGGAGAGGGCTCTCTCCGGGTCAAACTCAGTGAAAGATGTCCAATAGGATCTGAGATGACCTAAATGAAACACTGATATTGATTTTAGGCTAGTAAAAAGATATGCAAGAGGTTTTTAATAAATGTCGGGGTTTTCTGGGCTGTGTGAGGCAAAGACAGCAAGAGCAGAGATTAAATAAAGAATGCAGATTATCTCCTGAGGCAAGGTAAGCATGAAGTTTAGCAATTAAATTGAGATAAACGGAATGACAAGACTGCTGAGAAGTCGACAAGGGCATAGAAGATGGATCCTTGTCGAACAGAAGAAAACATTAACTATGAATACTTCCTCAATACAGAGCAAATAAATTGAATTCTGCCTTTCTCACTTAGAAACATTCAATATTGAAATGGCGATTAATGAACTGTGAACATAACGATGACATATGAAACAAAAGGAAAAACATTTGCTAAATTTCAAGCCACAAGAATCTCAAAAAACAGAGCTGTATTTCTTCATTAAAATCTCTGTCTAAGACTGTACAATAAAGCTCTAATTTTCTCCTACATCAACTCTCAGAACTCTCCTCTCCCAACAATTGATTTACAATGTATAAATAAAATCCTGCTAGGGGAAAACAAATCGACCCCAAGACAAGGAATTTGTTTCAATTGAAATTACAAAGATAGAATAGATTAATTCATTTATTCTAAAAACAGAACACTGTTTCCCTCGAATTCCTCTGATAGCCAATACTAGAGCGCAGATCCATTTGGAGTTTTAACTGAAGTCATTAAGATAGAAAAGGATCATCTATCTGCTCTAAAGATAGAAAAACCTCCAAATATTCTAGCCGAGGATTTGTAATGACCTGGAGCGTAGAATAAATGAAAAATAGGTAATCGATCTTTGAATGCCACTTTGCACATCCCTATACACCTACCTTCAAAATGCGTTTGCCATTTCACATATATTCTTTTAACCTGGAGATGAATCTAATACCCGAGTATTACAATGACATCATTCGGATCTAAATAACCTGCTGTTCCTTTTACTTGCGTAGAAACATGAGTTGTGGCGTTATTTTCTGAAGCAATGCACGACAAACCGAAGTTCGCTTCTATGGCCTTGAAATTTTCTGTAAGTAAAGTGTTGGAGGATTTAATGTCTCTGTGGATTATTACCGGGTCTGTATACATGTGAAGGTAAGTCGCTGCATGAGCAACATCGATGGCCATATCCAGTCTTGTAGCCAAATCCAATACAATTCCATAAACTAAATGCTCCAGAAGAGTTCCATTTGGCACATACTCTGTTTGCAATTCGTTGGAGTCTTTTTTGGATGAAGACTGGGCGCACAAATGAAATTTCTGGGTGCTGTTGTTCTGTGGGTCGCTCGACCCAGGTGGGTCGCTCACGTTATAACTTTGCACTGCGGAAATAACCCAAGTGGGTCGCTCTGCCCAGATGGGTCGCTCGCGCCCACAGCTCCGGTAACTATGAAACCTTGCACATGGCCTTCAAAACTTGACCTCGGCCTCCAACTTCACTAATCTGATCTTTGCCTTGAATTGGTGAACCACGAACTCCATGAACAGCATCAGGATCTGCAACGTCTATGAGGTCCATGATTTCTACAAGTAGAGTGATTGCCTTTGTTATGAACTCTCTATCCAAACTCGAATTGCAGAGAATATGCTTTGCAGAAACTGGTGTTGTATGAAATCTCTTCTATGTACATTGAACATGGAGTCAAGTAGTTCAGTATTGTTGTGTGGTTAAGCAAGAATTGGTTTGCAGAAGTTAGAATTGCGATTGCCTCATAATTAGCATATCAACGCTCAAGGGAAACCAATAATTTTATTGACTATAGCTCATCACTCAAGTTCGATCAAGTTCATAGAGGGGTTGCATTCTCTTTATTCACTATTACAGAATGTACTAACAAATTAACAAATTTCTGTGCCTGATCATAATCACTTCTATACCCTCCAGGTAGAAGGGTTTCGCTGCTGCTAGTATATTGTGAATTCATATCCAAGCAATCAGCGAATAAATTCATCATAATCTTCAATGTGATTACTTTGTTTCCAGTTTTGCTTTGTCATATTTAACCCCTTGAAATCTGACCCCTCATCAAAATCTCCCAAGTAAAATTTTCTATAAAATCTGAACGAGAAATATTTGGAAATTAAGCCTGCAGTGTGGATACATAAATGGCTTCTTGAACCATGACCTCTAAAGCCAATCAAGCCTTTGTTTCCTCTGGTATTTTAACCATAAATTTGATAACTCCATCTGCAATAAAATATCATACCAAAAAGGAAACTCTGTAATCCAGAATTTGTGGCTTATTCTCTAGCTTTGCTTTGGGTATGGTGTTTCTGATCAACTGACTGATGGATTTCTGTTTGTCTCACAGGGTATAGAGCTGGCTGCTGAAACAAGGCTGCCATTTGAAGAGCTAGAGAATTTGCAGCATTTTGACAAATTACATATTCATCATAAAAACATATTTGATGATTTCTTCTTCAAAACAGGGTTTTGAAGAAGAATCAATTTCTCATTGATGACATTCCTGATATAAACAGCTACTGAACCTTCTCCTAGCCTGCAAGTGTTATTGAAACATTCTGAAAACAAGGCTTTGCAAAAATCTAAGTAGCAGAGGGTGAATGCTGATTGGCATTGGTCTGTATAATGAACTGAGACTTTTGACAGCTACCTGTCTGCATTTGACTCTGACATAGGTTAGACAAGGCGGAGTCTAACATATAGTAAGGTATTGTACTAAAATCCATAATGCAAACCTTAGCCCAAATTATGGGGCTTACCATCCACGAGCAGAAAGCACAGTAGTAATCAGGAGACATAAAATGTGCTCCATACTATCGAATGGCCAACAACAATCTTATATATTTATTGATGTTTTTCAACACACCATATATTAATACCCAGCGGATATTTATCTCACTCGAACCCTATTTTGACCTCAACTTCACTTACGATCACAACCACTGGTTAAAGGTTTTAAATGGATACGCTCAACGCTTACCAATTACCATATGTATTCAAAAATCCGGAATCTATTTGACTCATGTATCTTTTAAACATCCCTCACGTTCAAGCCAAATATCAATCACGATATTTAAAGTCTTCGACCTTGGACTAAACATCAACCATCGTATGGTTTAATTGAACCCTCGGTCCCACTACATATGCAACTTACCTTGTTTATCTGCAGAATGGATCCAACGATCCACGTCACGTCGCACTCCAAGCATCAGATGAGCGATCATCAATGGATATCGCGTGGTCAACATGCGCGAGGGTTAATCCACGATGTAAATGGTATTACAAAACCATTCAAATACACGTGTCCATCGTCGGGTTATATCATCATCGGGTTATGTCGCGTCCTTTTCACCAATTCTACTTACCACCTCCAAACTTGCGTGATATCACTGATTTTCCAAACAGTTGTTTTACTGCACACTTCGGTCACGGTTCTGCCTCTTATCTTCCAAGTTCCATCGAGCTTTCTTTTATTGTACTCCGCCTCCACACCTTTGACTCACATCTTCCTGTACTAGTTTTTTTTTCTTCAATTAAGGACTCGCACTCCATGAGGTTCCTTCACATGCCGGTTCTATGTACGTGGTAGCACCGATCGAACCTTGAATCGAAGGCTCGAGCACAATTCTCTATTACACTGTGGCGAGATCCATAATTTGGATTTGTGGACCCTCTCTACCATGGGCACTTTCCACCGTATTCTCATTCCACATAACCCGACACACTACTACAATTGCTTCACTTTTCCCTCCTACAGGGAATTCAAGGCCCTTCAACCTCTAGTACCTATCACAAGGTTTCCTTATATTGCCACCGTAATTCACTTACACATGAGTATCGACCACAACATTGCCATACCACTGTCCAATGCCACACCGTCCACTGTCGTGGTGCTTAACATGGGTTATCACACAACTTTATTCATCCAGAAATTCTTACACCGAGTTAAACTAATATCCAATGGGTTCAAGAAAGGCTAGAACCTTTCGCACAGAGGCTAGTAATTCAAGAAAGGACTCGGTTCCTCTTTCAACATACAGGACCCCATTAAACCACAATTACCGAGTATGTATTCCACACTACTATACAGTTGATTATCGGGACACAGAAACCATTCACACCATAATTAACTCGAAAAATGCACAATACCATTGAAATAATTCTACATTTATGCAGTGAAGTACTTACAACTTTGGCTCCACTGCATTTTGGATAAATCGGTTTCAACAACCAATCCCTCTCAGATCTTCCTACAAAAATTCTGTCCTTCTGTCCGCTCGACTCCACAAGCGAGGTTTATTTCTATATTATATTAAACGCAACTATCTCAACTTAATACAATTTTTGGACTCTAAAATTAGCTTACTTTAAACTCGACTATCTCTTTAGGTGCCCTTTTTTTTCTCTGAATTGGACTAATTTTATTAAGCAAAAATATGGTACAAGATGATGATACAATCAAGAGAGACAGTAAACCGGCAGCCGGAAATGATAGGACTATCAACCTCGGTTCCGGAGAAGAAGTGAAGCAAGGAAGGAGCTACAACATATGACTGGAAAGAAAAAAAGATTGATTTCTACCCAGAATGGGCAGAAGCCTCAACACAAAGCTTTTTCCCTTTCCTTTTTTTGACTTCAACCCATCCATCCTGGGGTGTATGAGCAACAACAACTTGAAGACTGGAGTTCTCCAAAGGGGGGCCCTCCTTTTCTGATTTAGAGGAGGAGGTCATGTGGACGTGTTTCTGGGTGATGGCTATATCGGAGGTATGTGCCAGTCCATCGGCGAAAGGAACCACTGATTAAGGGGCTTGATCCAATTTTGCATCAATATCTTCATCTTCAGAGCTAGAGGATTCAGAATCCATGACTGGAGGTGGAGAGCATGGAGCCCATCGTTTGGACTTGGTCTTGGAGAGGTTATCCTTTTTCTTTTTTGCCAGGAGAGAAGGGTAGGAGGTCTGCAGATGTCCTGTTTGGTGGCAATGGCGGCAGCGGAATGCAGTATTTTCGTAATCCAGTGTCTGGGTCCAAACAAAGTCGTTTATCTTGAGATTGATTTGGTCTAGAAGTCCCTTGCTTAAATCTAACTCCACACATATTCTGGCATATGTGTAGAGACCTTTATTTTCCCTCCAATAATCTCCCATGATGAAACTGCCCAAGGTGTTGCCTATAGCTTTGTAGACCACAACATGCCATAAGTGGGCAGGTAAGTTTGGAAGTCTGATCCATACAGGTGTCCTGGTAATGACTGCAGTTGCCGGATCAAAATCTGGGAACCAAGGAGTTAAGAAGAGCCCTGCAGTTCCCATGAACCAAGGGCCTTCTTCTAAAGCCTTTTCATAATGCTTACTGTCATCAAATAGAATAATGAACTATCCTTTTGAACAGAAACTGACCTTACAATGATGAGTCCAGTTTGCATGGATCCAATCATAAAGATCCTAAGATCGCGGCCACAGTCCATTGAATCTGCAAATGATGGCTCTTTTTGCAAATTCTTGAAGTTGATCTGCAAGACCTGCATGGGTGATTTCGACAGAGGGAACTTCCTCTGTTTTGTCAACCAAAAAAGGCTTGGGTTTAAGGGCTTCTAGGGGTTTGGGGTTCTCAGAGTGTACTGCATCTTTGTAAGAGAAAGGAGGAGGAGAGGACGAGTGTCCTGCTGCACCCCCTCTCAAACGAAGGGTTAACACCAAAGAGCTGTTTTTTTTAATGCTGTAAGTAGAGAGGGGAAGAAGGTCTTCAAGTTGTTTACCTTGAAAGAGAAGTCTCTGAAGGCCTGAAGGGATCCCAATCCGTCATTCTAGATCCAGTTTGAGATCCAGCACCAAATCTGAAGAACTGACCCATTGCAGGATGGTTTTTCCTGTAGGTTGAGAGATTTGGATCTGAAAGGAGTCAAAGAGGTTCCTAGACACAGTGCCAAAACCTCTTGTGCTTTCGAGAGCAAGTCTGCCATGGCGTTGATGGGGAGGATATTTCTCCTGCAAAAAGAGACGGTCACTTATAGACAGAGACAGATCTGAGATAGAGGATTGGGAAGCAGAGTGATTAAAAAGCCAATCGTTCTTCTCCTGCCTGTAAACCCGTTCTTTGCAACCTGCGTGCAAGGGGGAGAGAGGGTTTGTCGATTCGTGTTTGCTCATAGGCCCTAGATCGTGATAAATGCTGAGATTACCAGCATAAAGAGCTGCAGAGGGGTGAAAGGGACCCTTGAGAAGCTGAAACTGCCGTTGTTTTTCTAAATCCTGCGGTCGCTTGCAACATCAAAGAGATAATGGTGGACTCATAACCATATAACAGTGGACAAGGTCAATTCAGAAAAGGAAGAAGGATTTGGTCTTCTAATCGGGCCACAGCGGTTTCTTTGCAAGAGCCGCCGCGGAAAGAGAAAGAACCCTAGTCTCCATTTCGTTGATCACTCACGACAAGAAATTCGCACAGCTCTGCGTCACATCATCTGGGGACTGCATCTCTAAGATAATTGTACCACCAATGAAAATAATTACATATGGAATTAAAAACAAGAGACCCCCTATGTTTATTTATATACAAAATATCATCTTGGGCCTAATGCCCCTGCATCAGACTCCCCAGGTTAAAATAGTTCATGATCTCCTGATCATGGTTTTCATCTTTGTCTGCCTGGATCCCACATTATGTTCTGCAACTGGCCATCCGTTGCAGTGTTCTTCTTTCGCATTCCTCCCGTTCTCCATACTTTATGTAGTAATTTTCCCACAAGTTGTAGTACCTTTACATCCTTCGTCTGTTTTTCTTGTGCTGCTACTTCTTTGTTTCCTTGCTGCTGCCTTTTTCTCATAGATCTTCATCATCAGCCCTCTTATCAATGATATTTCTCGGTCTAATATTTCCTTTGGCTGCTAGATTCTTATTTCTTCAATTCTTACTCTGGCTGTCAATTGTTGATCTCCTGTTAGTGTTCTAGCGTCAACTTGCTGAGCTCTTGCTGTGGAAATTTTACTTGTTCAGTTTTTACTGCTACCCTGTTCACCACCCAATCATCCATACCCTCTCTACAATAGTAAAATTCTTGCTCCTCTTCTGGCAACACTTCAGCTTGCTACTTCAACATTCTCTCCAGCAACACCCCAAGCTGTTGTTCTGGTATTCCGCACTCTTTCCTAGATGTTTTCTGCAACCATTTTGGCCATCCATTTCGTGCTTGTTTCTCATTGTCAGCATGCTGTAATTTCAATTCGACATGTTCTTCTTCCCGGGAAATCTTTAGCAATTGCCTCCCCTCTTCTTGAATTTCTTCAGGCTCTTCCATCTTTGAATTTTCTTCTTTTGTCAGAGAAAAACTCTGATTTTCCACTGCTATAGCAGCTCCAAAACTCTGCCATACAACCTTCCCTCCAATCTTCTCTTGGCTACTCAGGAAAGCCAATTCTTCTCTGTTATCAATGGCAACAATTTTCGGCATATGAGACATGACTGTCTCATATTCATTCTTTAGTACCTTCATATTCAGTAACCCCCAATTCTGAAATTGAGGTTTCCTCTCTTGCATAGGATCCTTTTGATCCAACATACTCTTCATCAGCTCAACTTCTCCATTCCATGGCTCAAACATTTCTACAAAATTCTCTTCCGCCTTTAATTGACTACCTAATGCTGTCAATTTGTCTCCACCATCAACAAGATCTGCATTCACCAAAAATTTGTTAAAAAAAAATTCGCAAGGCCTCAGTGCCTTTTTCTCCTCTGCCAGCATCTCAGTATGCTGCGCTGCAATTCTTTTCTTCTCCATCAGCACATCAGTATGCTGATTCCAATTCTTCAAACAAATTTTGAGACTGCCAATTTGTCTCTTCTCTTCATCATCCTCTGCAAGGATGTATCTCTGCTCTAGCTCATAAAAATGAACTCTCTCATCTTCAATCATCTCTTCCCTTACAATCTAAAATCCTTCTTTCTGTACTTCTGCCCTCTGCCCATGCCACAATCTTGGCATCTCATCTGAGAAAACATCTTCACAATATTTTGTTGTCACTATCTCCTCAGCCTTCATCACAATAGAATTCTGATCTTCTATCTTTGAAAGAAATTCAGTCACCTGTCCAGCAGTCTTCAATTGGCCATTTAACAAAAGAAAATTGTCATTATCAGCATTAATGAAAAATTCATTATCATCAAACACAGCTCCATTGAAAAAATATCTTTCATTAAACAAGGAGTTAATGAATTCCCTTTGCTGAAATAAGTCAATCTTCTCTTCATCTCAAAGATACTCAACATACTTTACTTGGCAATAGTCAGCTTCATTCATCACAGTTCCATCATGTGAACTATCTTCATCAACACCTACATTCATACAAAACTTGTCAGCTTTAAAAACATAAGACCCCATGGTCTCATTTGATGAATCAATCATCAACTCTTCTTGTTGTCCCAAGTCTTCCATATGCTTCAGAGATTCTTCAATAGTCTTCTCTTCTTCAAATTCCTCAAGTTGCTCAACCTCCAGCTTCTGGCCAATATCATAAACTAAATCTCCTCTACTTCCAATATGTTAGAAAGTAGAATCTTTCTCCAACTGTGCATGGACATCTTCAAAACATGTAGCTGCTTCATTTTCGTTCTCACTGACAACATCAGCAGTTTGTTTTCTCCCACATGCTTTTCCTGCAAACACACAAAATATGTCAGATGTAAGGCTCTTTGACTCCCTGGTCCCACTTGAAGCTTCAGTCTCAAAGTTCTTCTCCAAATACTCAATCATTCTGAGCATTTCTTCCTTCTTCAACTGAGCATTCATCATCTTCTCCTTCTTCCCTTGTGGTCTCTGCCACTTCACCTTCTTCTTCATGAGCCAACCACCCCTCTGTTTTTCCTTTATCATCTTCTCTAGTTCATCAAGATGCTTATTGATCTCATCCATCTCCTTCCAATACTCTTCATAGGTGATTCTCTTCCTCATGCGATTTTCTTTGGCATCTTCCCTCATTCTTCTGCTGTGGCCTCTGTCAGAACCTCTGTAATCTCTGTTATGGCTATCAGTAGCCATTCCCTCTTCCATGAGTTCTTCACTCACAAGCTACACTAAGGCTCTACAACAGCAAGCTCTCTTGCTGCAACTCACCTCACCAATCTCTTCCCCTGGATCCGGCTTTTGGAAAGTACTGGTCCCCTCTCTGCTGGAACCTTTTGATTACTCTCTTCTGATCTCTAGGCTTCACTTTGCAACTTCTCTCAAGAACACCTCTGTTATTATTTCATCCAACATCATTTTGGAATATTTCAGGTTCTACCACACTCTTTCTGCACTCAGAATCCCTTGCTGGACTCTTCTTCTCACTGCTTTCAAGCTTGTGATTTGCTTCTGCTGAGATCCCTCCTCAATTGCTTGCACCTTGAAATCTGCAAACAATACCTTCCAACCAGAGTTCAAATAAGGCTCATCATCTTACCTCTCAAGATCCCTGACTGATCTTGCTTTTCCCTTCACCTGCACTACACTCTACCTGCTGCAATATTCAAGACTCCTTTTCTTCAACTCCAGATTCTGCACATCTGGGCTATCAACCTTCACTGCATAATTAATCAAATCTGCAACTCTATTAAACAGATTTAAAACCCAACTTTCTCACTATTCAATACATGTGCATTTCAAGGATAAACCTCCAAAGAGCTAATTCAATTCTATCTCTGATACCACTATGATGGGGTCAAAACCACAGTCCATGTTTTCTCTTTTGTTCAATCTCAAAACTCCGTCCAAATTTCATTTACGACCCTTTGTCCAATCTAATCCATCACCTGGAAATTTAACTTAATAATAAGTCTGGAGGCTGTAATATCTCAATTCGGAGAATTGAGATATTAAATTAAACTCTTATCCCTTATGGTTATAATTCCCAACATCACATCAACGCTCAAAACTTTGGAACATAACCCCTTATATAATCACTCTATATATATATATATATATATATATATATTTATTTATATATATATTTGACCAAGCCATATACTCACTTTCCACTAATTGGTAACATCAGAATTGGACACGCATAATCAAACCACCAATAATATTATGTCGACATTCTCCATGTCGAGGGCTATAAACATTAATATTACTACTCACAGCAATAACACCCAATATATATAGTATGACATTGTACTAAAATCCATAATGCAAACCTTAGCCCAAATTATGGGGCTTACCATCCACGAGCGTTACTAGTAATCACTTATAATAAAACGCTCCATACTATCGAATGGCCAACAAAAATCTTATATATGTATTGATGTTTTCAACCCACCATATATATTAATACCAAGTGGATATTTTATTTCACTCAACCCTGCTTTGATCTCAACTTCACTTACAATCCCAACCACCGATTAAAGGTTTTAAATGGATACGCTTAACACTTATGTATTAACAATTCCGCATGTTGTTTGACTCATTTATCACCTCACATTCAAGCTAGATATAAATCATGAAATATAAAAGTCTTCGACCTCAGACTAAACCTCAACCATCGCATGGTTTAATTGAACCATCGGTCCCACTACATATGCAACCTACCTTTTTTATCTGCAGAACAGATCCAACGATCCACGTCACGTCGCGCTCCAAGCTTCAGATGAGCGATTGGCAATGGATATCATGTGATCAACATGCGTGAGGGTTAATACGCGATATAAATGGTATCACAAAACCATTTAAATACACATGTCCATCGCTGGGGTATATCGCGTTCTTTTCACCAATTCTACTTACCACCTCCAAACTTGCGCGATATGCCGGTTTTCCCAACGGTGGTTTTACTGTTCACTTCAGTCACGGTTCCACCTCTTATCTTCCAAGTTCCGTCGAGCTTTCTTTTATTGTACTCCGCCTCCACTCCTTTGACTTCACATCTTCCTGTGCTAGCTTTTTTTTTCTTCAATTAAGGACTCGCACTCCAAGTTCCTTCACACGACGGTTCTATGTACATGGTAGCACTGATCGAACCTTGAAACGAAGACTCGAGCACAACTCTCTATTACATTGTGGGGAGATACATAATTTGGACCCGTGGACCCTCTCTACCATGGGCACTTTCCACTGTATTCTATTCAAGACATAACCCGACATTAATTTACTACGATTGCTTCACTCGTCCTCCGCAGGGAATTCAAACAACTTAATTACCCATAACCTATCACAAGGTTTTATATTGCCACTGGAATTCACTTACACATGATTCTCCACCACAACATTTCCATACCACTGCTCAATGCCACACCTTCCACTGTCATGGTGCTTAACACGGGGTTATCACACAACTTTATTCGTTTGGAAATTCTTGCACCGGGTTAAACTAATATCCAATGGTTTCGGGAAAGGCTAGAACCTCTTGCACAGAGGCTAGTAATTCAAGAAAGGAATCAGTTCCTTTTTCAACATACAGGACCCCATTAAACCAAAATTATCGAGTATGTATTCCAGACTACTATACAGTTGATTATCGGGACACAGAAACCATTCATGCCATAATTAACTCAACAAATGCAGAATACCATTGAAACAATTCTACATTTATAGAGTGCAGTACTTACAACTTTGACTCGACTAGATTTTCGATAAATCGGCCCTTCAACAACCAATCCTCTGTAGATTCTCCTACAACCCTACGCAGCCTTAAGCAGGTCTGCCTGACTCTGTCACAGAGGTTTATTTTTATACATATTAAAAATCAATCGATTCAACTTCCCCGATGACTCTTGGACTCCTAAAATTAGCCTAACTTCTAAAAATGACTATCTCTTCAGGTGCCCATTAATCATTCGGGCAGTTACAATTTTCTCCAGATTTAATTAAAATTAATCAAATGTAAATAATTACATAGGGAATTTAAAACAAGAGACCCCCTATGTCTATTTATATACAAAATATCGTCTTGGGCCTAATGCCCCTGCATCACTGATCCTAGTGTTCCCTATGACGCCCCGCAAGTTTTCAGTTGTTCAGACTGCGTCCCCAATGTTTCCTTGTCCATCTCCCCGAGTTCTGACCACATTCAGGCCTCCAAGGAGAGTATTACTATTTTTGATATTCCTATGCTTCCTCCTGAACTACTGTGTAGTGGAGTTGTGACCTCAAAAGTTCTCAGAAATGATATACGAGTGCAAGAAGATAAAACCTGTTGTGCCACCTCTGAATCTTTCATGCACTGTATTGAATCATAGCTTGAAAACCATGGTGGCTCATTATCGCTCCCAGTCCATGAGACCTATCTCGAGCCCACTGAATGTTTCCCTAGACACAGTCTTAAGTCTTATTCACACGCTAATAAAAAATTGAATCTAGTCCCGGATAAAGTTGACCTCACAAAATCATTAGACCATCCTAGGCATGCAAGACCATTTTTCACTCCAGATAACAGCAATATGCGAGATGAAAGTCCTTGTATGGTTAACACCCCTGCAGCTCAATCTTTTCATTCATTATTCCCCGATTTATTTCACGATTCCGCCACACCAGTAATTTCTTTGAGACATTCAAAATTTTCTTATACTGGTATTGGTGAAAATCATAAGCACGTAGATGGTGTTTCACAATCACAGTGCAAAATTGATGAATCTTTTAGATATGATCTTTCTCACTCGAAATCTTTAGACAACCATAAGAGCGATTTCTTGTTAGGGCAACCTCAAGATGTCCCCTTTATTGATCCATCCCAATTGGTAAACACCAAGGAGCCTAACTGCCAGGTACCCAACTTGATCAAATCGATGGTTACAGCGATCACTGCTTATCTGAAAACATATTCACTAATACCGCTGAGGACTGTCACTTGTATCTCTTTGCTGACCATATGGAGACACCAGAGTTTGATAATTATCTCTATGAAGATTCGAGTACCCATCAGGGAATCGAATTACTTCCACTCTTGCCGGCTGTCACCCCTAGCTCTTCCGACCTTGACGAGATCTCTCAAACAACTCCAACTAGGGTTTCTGAAACGACAATTCCCAAGTACCATGCTCCTCCCAGCATAACCACGTCGGATATCATTTCATCTGGGTGGATTTTTCATTCTAATGAGGTTTCCCTGAGCACATATTCCTATCCCCCAATAGATGGTATGCAAAAACTGATATACCCCAATTTACTCACTGGTAAGAAAACACTAGCCGTTGTCTCTAATCTTTCCAGTTGTTTCCCAGACAGTACCAGTTTTAATCAAGCACCAACATGTGATTTTTGGAAAATCCCTCAACTGCCCGAAAACCTTACGGTAAATTCACCCCATCCTAGCAAAGCTAAAGAATCTGATACATTGGATTACCAATATGTCAGTGCGCAAATTGTTTTCCAAATTGATTCAAAGCCCATTGACATTGTTCAAATCACCACATTTCATGATCACAAAAAATCCGCCTGTTGGTCTCGTTAAGCAATCAAAGTTGGGAAGCCCCTCGCTCAAAGGTCCAGAGTTTGTTCAAAATGGTAAGAAATTGAAGCCTACACTAAAAGTGGATTCAGATCCTCATATCCTTGACAAAACCTAGGAGCAATTCTGCACTGGGGTTTTCAAAATTAGGGTTTCTACACTTGGATTCGCAAGCACCGATAATTCGCCTGGCACATGCTTATTGTTTCCATTCCATAAAACTAATCATCCTCAACACCATGATGAGGTTTCCATTTGGTTTTACGGATCTTATCCGATGAATATACTCGCAAACAGGCAATGTCTTACCCCCCTCCCGCCGAACCTAGGGTTGTGCATGAATTTGTTTGTGTCATTCATAAAAAATGTTGAGTTTCAAGAACATATTGCTGTATACCAGGATGAGAGTGGAATTTAGCTTTCACAATCCATTCTGGCATGTTCTCTGGTAAGTATTCATGATCTTCTGGCCATTGCACATGCTCTTCAGGTAAGTTTTGTTGTTTCTGCACTTTTTTGGATACTAGCTCTGATCCCGAGCATTTTTGTTGTTGCGGGATGGGAACTAATGTGGTGACTGCACTGGAAAGCTGATTTCACATAACCCGACCACATCATTGGTTAAACTAGGGTTTTAGGTGTAGGCTAGCTAGGACCTGTTAATAAAAAAAATTTAGTTCAAAGTTTAATTAAGTTTACTTGCGAAATTTTTTATTTTATGATTTAAAAGTGTGTCTTCTATTTTTCTTACGATTGGTATCTTAGGTATCATCATGTTACAATTGTTTTGCACCCATTTATTTTTAGTTTTCTTGTTGCTGCATAAATAATCACTGCTTGCATTATCCTCATTTTCCACCTACAACTGGTTGATCGTTCCCACACATGGCATTGCATTGCATCTTGAGCCTCGTTTATTACATTGCGTCGTACACTTTATTCCTCACATGATTTCCGCAAGTTTTTGACCTGGCTTTGAAAATTTCCGACATACCGCCTACCATTGCATGAGCCCTCATTGAAACCCTACCACCTTGCAGACTTGTTTTGTCCCGATTTTTGAAATAATAACCCCATTGTTGGCGTGAGGTTGTGGTGGCTATCTCAAGAGGCAGCTTTCTCTCAGGATAGGTCATCGAAGTCTCATTCTCAAAAAAATGCCTATGATTATAATTCATTAGCCAGGGAGATACAAGCCAGTTGTTTGTGGGGGACCCTAGTGAGTGTGAAGGGCCCATACCCATACCCTAAGCCTTGTGCCCCACGTAGTCTCGAACATCTTAATGATATGTTTTACACACTTCGCCTATTGGGGTAGATGGGATGTGAATGTTTGGCACAAGGGCAAACCCAAATCAGGATATCTTTCAGTTTCTGTAAAACAAGAAACAACCTCTCTTGCTCATAAAATAAGTTGGGATCCCTCATCCGCCCATGTAAAATAAGTGCCACGAGCACATGAAAATAAGTGCTAAAAGCACATGAAACAAATAAGGGTAAAGAATCGATAAAGGCTTCCTGCGCAGAGAGGTAATGCAATGACTTCACCAGGGTACTGACCAGGCTCGCTGGTAGTGGAGCAACGCTTGTAATTTCTTGAAGTGACCCCATCGGGGTACTATCCAGGCCTACTGGCAGCGGAGCAACACCAGAAACTTACTTTTAAAATCTTGAGAATAATAAACCCGTTGCCTTGCTCTTCACATCATCAATAAGCTACTGGCGTCTGTGAGCTTCTGCTTTGATGTGCTCTGATTAACGAGACCTAGCTGAGGCACAAGGGCTGGGCATACCTATAAAGGCCAAAGTAATACAAAGGGTACCCGCATAACTTGTTCAATATTCCCTTGCATCACTATCTGGACTCAGACTATTGTTGTGATATTGACAGAGATGTTGGTTTCTACCAGTGGTTCGCCATTTGTTGTAGCCGCTACAACAGCACCCAAAATTTTGGGTATATTTAAAATTTTAGGTCACCCCTTCCACTTGCTTAGTCGTTAAGGTTTTAACCTGGCCTGTAGATGATGACATCCTCACAACCTGTCCCAAGCCCCTCGTGAGCCTTCTCACCATCATCACGAGATACTCTTACCACAGTCGCTCCATGTGTGAAGAGATCGCCATGCATACATTCGAATGGAAACATTCTTGTGTATTGAAAATTAAAAACCCTCTCGCCATGGGTCATTAAGCATGTTGTTTGAATAATTCTCTTAAGCTCATTAGTCTCATATGTTTTATCTAGGGATACCATTCTCAAAGAGTAATTGTGATGTTGTAATGTTCCACACAGGTCAACCCCATGGGTGACCAAATCCTCAATTTTGTCACGACATCAGGGGAAATAAAAGTGAGCTAAAAAATAAGGCCAAAGTTGTGAAACAGGGAAGGAGGAGGAGAAAGTGACCAGTACTGTTAAAAGGAGGATGGTGTGATACATGTTTATCAGCAAAAGAACCTTTTATGCCACTGATACAAAAAATAATTCTTCACTAATGTACATCAGATTCTTAGAATCACTCCATTTGGAAATGTCCATACCGGATGCCATCTCGCATGAACTAGAAGAATTTTCTGTGATTTATCAAATCTAAGCTTAAATAGGGACTGGACGAGGTATTTACATGCTGCGATGGCATATATCTCACCTTAAAGGAAGTTTTGAAGATCCTGCGTAATAACAGCTTAATTCCGATGCATGCACAGAGAGGAACACATTTCACCAATTCGACAAGTCCAACCTGAAGTATAGTCTGGGTGAGCAAAGCGGAGTCAGAGGATTTCCCTTAAGAAATACAATCTCATTCAAAGGTGTTTTTGTGTTGAGCAGCAGCTTGAAAGCACACATGTTGGTGTTGGCAAGACAATGGCATGGTTTCAAATATCAAACACACCTTTGGGAAACAATATTTACTAACCCTAAGCTACATGGCGGGTGAAAATCTATGGACCAAGGTTATGGTTTTAAAAATTAAACCGGGGTGCAAAATCAATATGGTTTCAAAACCATGTAAGATGGTGGAGCCGAACCATATGAAAGACATTACAAATGGGCTCGAATATTTCTATGGCGGAGCTTCAACCCATGGTAAAACATGGATGGGGAACATGATAACAATCCTATAGTGGAAATTTTATAATAATCATGGTGCAATTATAGTCAAAAGAAAATCAGAGTTGTAAAATTACGACAAGTTGTAACCTATGTTTTAAATAGTGTAGAGTTGTGGTTTCAAACCATATCGAATGAAGATTAGTCACACAGGTTAACAAAAGAGCACATCCATTACCCAATGAAACAGGAAGGCACTAGGCATCAGAAAACATTTTATGATAATTTCGTTAATATCAAAGGAAAAAAGTTTCTCACATGATAAACAGAGATGTCGTGCATGATAAACGAAGATGTCGTATTAGAGCACCAGGTTGCAGTGAGGTTTTTTCTATTATTGTAGACACTATCACAATGAAGTAAATAATTTTGTTAATGTTAGGCTCTAGAAGAGCCATGATTTTCTCTCGACACAAATTCCAAGGGGTCGTTTGTTCACTTTGTGACGCTGAGCAAGATGTTCATTGAGTGCGTATTAACTGTGGGGTCTGGATGGGGAAGTATGTTTATAAAATTCGCATGCCTTTTTTGAAACTGGCAAGTTTTGATGATGATATTTCAAAATAGAATTTCCATTGTGATCGATGTAGTATATGTACAACTACGGGCAGGGATAATTTCTTCCACTGGTTAAAATACGGTTGTTGCTATTCGATTATGGTGAAGGATTGTCATCCTTTTGTAGAAGGAGTAATACACCACAACTGTCCCATTTGTTTTGAGTTTCGTTCAATTCCAAGAGGGATATTAATGTACTACCTTATGGGTGTGCTACTCATATGGACTGTTTCAAAGAAATGCAACAACACCTGCAGCTCTTTTTTCCAGCGTGTTCTAAGTCGGTCCTACCAGAACAAGAAGATCCAGATTTTGTGCAATGATTGTAATGTAACTTCAGTAGTATCATTTCACTTGGTTGCACAAAAACACTTGAACCACAATTCATGTAATGCCCGGCAGACCAGAGGATATTGCACCATAGACACTTGTCGACAATAACGTGTTGCCTTTGTAATATTTACCTGAAGGTTTTGATGGGCAATCGTAAAAGCTGTTGCAGCCACGAAGATGATCTTGCAATAAAGATTCACGTTACAAGTAGCAAATCCACTGACCATTTCGATTGTATGAAAGTGGTTGTAATAGCATCTTATAAGTGTATTGCAGTGAACAAATACCAGTCTAGTTAGTGTGGCTCTGAAAATGCGTTGCAGGTTGTTTCCATTTGCCCGAACTGCTAGGATAGCTTTCAGTGGATTAGGAAAGAAGCAGAAATGAGAATGATGGGGAGGCTCATTTGCACGGCATGACATGTTCATCTCAACGCTGATGGAAAAGGCATGCGTGCAAGTGATATATGTGTGTGTATCAGATATACACTCCCCATCAGGACGAGAAAAGCATGAATGCTGCAACGCACGATATAAACATAGCAGAGGGTAGTCAACTTGGTGGTAGTGGCAAGTTGGGGTCAGAGGGCGAGCGCAAATGAATATGGTCAAATGGTTGAGTGCTGCTGGTCATCAGATCACAGATCAACCTCCCATGCATCCGTGCGACTCAGAAAAAGTGTGACTATGCGACCATGGGGAGGTTGCAGTTCAGCCCAGGTCGCTGACTCGCAGCATACCAAAAACCAATGAAGTGCGACCTGCCAGAATTTGTGATTATGCAACCCTGTGAGGTCGCAAGTTCAACCCAGGTCACTGAATCGCAGATCTATGAGACCAATGCAAAGTGCAACTTAGTGGTAGTAGCGACCCTGCGACCTTTTTGAGGTCTCAGCCCAAGTGAAGACAAAGTCGCGCGACCCCTCCAGGTCGCTGAGTCGCTGATCTATGGGGCAAATAAAAGCTGCTACTTGTAATAAAATATGCACACGATGCTTCAATAATCTAATCGAGGTGTGGATATATAACACAACTAATGGAGAAGCATGGCCCTTAAGTAAAGAAGTGGCCATAACCATAATTTGTCAATAGCCAATGAACTAAATTCATTTCATAATTTCCGCCGCCTTTGGCTGCGAGTCTTCATCCAGTGGATAAGGCCGGCTATATCTGATAAAGTGTCTCAGCTTCATTCAAAGATCCAAATATAATGCTTATAAATCTATAACCTGAAAAAGGAGAGAACATCATATATAAAGAATCACCTCGTTATATAAAAAAAGGGTGAGGGCATTCATGGAAGAGAAGCTCCATGATGAACATTCAGAAGGCGTTCTGGTCAGGAATGAGTATACTAATTCAAGTTGGGTAAAAATCATAAAAACCTATACCCCCCTTTTAGTCCAACATATCTGCTATGGGATCAAATTGTCTGGGGCTTCAACAAAGCTTGTCGTGCATGTAAGAACATGAATTTTATGTCCACGCCATAGGGTATGTAGAGTCTCGTCAAACCTGGTCTCCTCTCATTCATTCTGCGCATGCCTTCCTCATGAGAGCTATATGGTACAGTTCTAGCCTTCTACCAAAATACAAAATGGGAACTACAAACACATCACATTCAGTGGGAGATGGCACAAACAGAAGATCTTTGATCTTATCAATGGTTTCCGCTGCAAAAATTCAGAGCTTAGTGAAGACCATGTCGTGGCACAATACCTGACCACACAGGGGTCTAAGTTATTATTTTCATTCTTGCAAATAATTAAATATTCCCCTAACATTATTATTCATCAATGAAGACATGTAACCTAATCTATGTGAATGCAGGTGGAAGCTGTTGGTCTGCGTAATGAGCCAATGTTTTTCCCAGCAAGAAAGAGGGCCTGTGTTCAAATAAAGTAATGTGAGATGAGGAATACTGCTATAAAATCCGGAGATCACCACAAGAAGGCCGCAAGTCGCAGATCTGGTTGAGGTTGCAGGTCGCGGATTGTTAGAGGTTGCAAGTCGCAGATCTGCTTGAGGTCACAGGTCGCAGATTGTTTGAGGTCGTAGGTCTCGGATTTTTCAAGGTCGCAGGTCACAAAAGCCACATATATACGTGACTTTGTACAGAGAAATTCGCGTATGCGCAACCCGAAATGAAAAAACGTGATTCTAAAGGACAAATTATTGAATTTTTTCAGGATGAATATATCTTGGAGAGAACGTGAGCATAGTGCCATTGACAATGAAGTAATTCAGGATCAAGTATCGCTCAATATTCTCTGAAATTGTGGATTGCTCAAATTTTTCAAAATGCCAAATATGAAGAGTAATATCCGGTTGCTCGAAATGCTTGTAAATTATTGGGAACCGGAAGAATATTGCTTCATAATAGATCAAATGCCCATATGTATCGAGGTGGAAGACATCTATTTTATTAATGGACTCTCCCAAAGGGGGGAGCCAGTAGATTTGCATGGAAAGCCTTTGGGAGGGCTAACCGTGGAAGATTATGTCCACGTCTACTGCGTAGAGGGGTCCAAGAAAGTTGGAACTCAAATTGCTATAAGAGATTTAAGAGACTTGCACATGAAAATTATCCTTTTTACCATTGGCAGGGTAGCAGGATCTACTTCCCTACACCAGGCATCCAGGACTCAAATGAGTATAGATGTGGAATGCTTAACTCATTTATATGATTGGTGCACAGCTCTACTAATGAACATGAAGCAACAATTGACTTATATCCGGAAAACAAAGACAAAACATTTTGGATATGGTACAATCTTGATGACATTCTTCTTCGAGAAAATTCCTGGGCTAAGACCCAAAGTGATCTCTTCTATCAGCAGCCCAAGAGACCCAAGAATTGCCCGATGGGCTGACTTGATGAAGAGACTGGGGGGAAGTGAAGTTCCCCGAACCACCTGGGATGACGAGTTCTTCTAATGGTGGGGAGAACAAATCATCGTTGTGGAGGAATATCCCTATGCCGGGATGGATTTCCGTGGCGATCCAGACCTCATCCTTCCACCTGGCACGGCATGGGGTACAGTCGGTAAGTATGCAATTTCTGACTTATATAATTTTTTGGATTTTTTCAATATATGTGAAAAAATGTGGAAAACAAACATGTTTTTGATTGGATTCAAAATGACTTACAATATTATAATGATCATGATACAGATATTGGACCAGTCCGACCTGAGGGTTACCCACGACATAAGCGCCGCAGAGGCGAGGCGGATATAGTAGACCCAGACAGGACCCTCTAGGCTGTACAAAGGAACTTGGAGGGGTTAACTCGCCAAGTACCTATGGCTGCAGTGGAAGATCTGCCTGAAGCCATCCAGAGACGGGTGGTAGGAGTACCCCGTGACTGGGTAGGATTATTCTGCCGAGTCGCCACCGCGATCATGTTCTATAGGAACACAACTTCTGGGCAAGGACCAGAGGAGTAGATAGATATGATTTACAGGATGACCATATATTTTTTGAGATTTGAACATGATTGGGCATAAGCCCAATTTTTGTATGACTTATGAATCCAAATTTTGTATAGTTTTTTGAAACACTCTGGTGATATATATACAACGATTTTTGATGTGATGTGACAAATGTATAAAAATGTATGATGTTTTTGATGATTAAATTTTATTGTATGGAATGATTAATATGCCAATCAATTGCTTGATTAGCTAATGAGTCTGCCATCCAATTGTCAGCTCGAGGAATATGAATGAAAGTTAAAAATTGAAATGATCTTTGTAACAAACGTACCCTCAAGAAAAACCGGAGTAAAAATGGATCTCGAACCCGATAAGTATTGTTCAACTGTGACACCACCAGCTGGGAGTCCAAGAAAACTACCAACGAATCAACACCCAAAGATATTACGTCCGAGAGTAGATAAATAACTGCAGTGTATTCTGCTATATTATTGGAAGCAGGACCAATGCAGACTCCTCTTGATACTAACAGCTGACCGGATGGATGATGAAGCACCCAAGCCGCAGAAGCCAAGTTCCGGGTGTGTCTACTAGCACCATCGGCGAAACCAAAATGACTCATGACATTCGACACAACCTACCAAAGCAGATCAAAAACATCACCATCCCATCAAAGATCGAAAAACCATATATGTACAAAGCAAAACTACTATATACAAAATCAAAATGCCAGGCCGAAACCTAGGCATAATAATTTTTCAAATAGAGCCCATTTCTAAGCTCCGGCAACTCATTCCCTTCAAAATCAACCAAGGTATATGCTCCTTTTTTAAGGACTTTTTTAACGATAAAGGGGCCATACCACATAGACTTAAACTTTCTTGCCCCCAGGGCATCTTTTTCTTGGGCATAGACCAAAACAAGGTCACCTTCCGAAAAAACCCTGGGTTTGACCGCCTTATCGTACTGAACTTTAACTCGGTTTTTATGTGCTTCATTCATCGTGGCGGCATCCCGACGCTGCTCATCGAGATGTTCCAGATGAAGGAGACGTTCCTCAAGACTAGAAGTGTCAGGAAGAAGTTCAACAGCTAACTTAAGAGAAGGAATCTCACATTCAATGGGAAATACGGATTCCAACCCGTAAACTAGCTGAAACGGAGTAAAGCCAGTTGCAGTTTTCACTGATGTCCTGTATGCCCAAAGTGCAGGATATAGCATGATATGCCAGTTGGATCGAGCTTTATTAATTGTCCTTTGAAGAATGGTCTTCAAGGATTTATTCACGGCTTCCACTTGCCCATTGGCCTGAGGATAATAAGGAGATGAATGCTCCTGCCGGAAACCTAATTTTAGAGCCAACTCAGCCATCATGCTATTCTGAAAATGACTTCCATGATCAGTGACAATCTCTCTAGGAATACCAAAATGAGCAATAACCTGGTTGAAAATAAAAAGAGCTGCAGTCTCACCATCATTCCCAAAAGTAGGCATAGCCTCAACCCACTTCGTAAAGTAGTCTACTGCTACAATAATATACTTGTGACCTTTAGCCGAAGGCGGGTTACAAGTAGTATAATCAATACCCCACTTTGTAAAGGGACCGACAGTAATGACTGGAAAAAGCGGAGCTGGATGAGCGCGCATTTTTCGAGTATAAACTTGACACGGATGACACTTTTTGACCGACTCCATACAATATTTGAAAATCGAAGGCCAAAAGTACCCAGCACGCAAGATATTTTGGGCTGTAGCAAGCCCAGATAAATGACCACCACAAGCTCCACTGTGGCAATCATTCAGCACAACCTCAGCTTCTTCGAGAGTTAAGCAATGTCTCAGGATTGAATCAACCCCTCGATGGTATAAAGCATCACCAATAATCAAGTAATTCTTAGCCAAGTGACGCAACTTACGGTGCTCATCTTTCGAAAAAAGTAGAGGGAAACTTCGCAATCTAGAGATACACAATGATATCTCCATACCAAGGATCCCGTGGAGAGATAAGAAACAAATGTTCATCCGGGAAGGATTCATCATAGACTATCTCTTCTCCACAGGGCAACTCAGAAATCAATTCCGCGAAAACTAATGATTTCTTGGACTTGGAAGACATAAACTCAAGATCAAATTCCTGCAAAATCACAATCCATCTATTGTATTTTCCCCCAATCACTCGCCTACTGAGAACAAACTGAAATGGATTGGCTGCTGCCAAAACATAAGTTTTTCGTAGAAGAATATAATGTTTGAGTCGTTGTACAACATGAACAGCTGCTAAAGCCAATTTCTCTATCGGAGTATACCGAAGTTCAGGTCCTACCAAGCCTCGACTAAGATAGTATATAACATGCTCTGCAAGAGCATCGTCCTCCTGAACTAGAACCATACCGATGGTAGATTCTGCTGCCGCAAGATACAAAAGGAAATCCCTGCTATAATCAGGTGGGCTCAATATAAGAGCAGAGGTCAATGCTTTTTTCAAAGCATCAAATGAGCGCTGAGCGAAGTCATCCCAAAAGAATGGAACTCCCTTCTTCAACAATCTCATAAATCCTTTGGTAACTTCAGCATAATTTACGATAAATCTCCGAAGAAAATTAGCCTTTCCTTGTAGACTTTGAAGTTGACGAATAGAGGACGGGGGAGGCAACCGAAGTATTGCCTCAACCTTGAAGGGATCTACCCTAATCCCTTCCCTAGACATAATGAATCCCAATAACCCACCAGATGTAACCGCAAAAATGCACTTGTTCAGATTCAACCTAATCTTGTAGAAACGACATCGTTCAAATACTTGACAGAGGTGAGCAGGATGATCCATCCTCTTTCGAGAATGAGCAGCTAAATCATCCAAATATGCCTCGATAATCTGTTTGATGTCATGGAAGGCGTATGACATGGCCCGCTGAAACGTAGCCCCAGCATTTTTAAGACCAAAAGGCATCTTCTTGTAAGAAAAAGTACCCCAGGGACAAATAAAGGCAGTCTTATGCTGATCTTCAGGACGGATAGTAATTTGATTATATCCGGAGAAACCGTCCATGAAGGAGAAAATCTCATTACCGGCACACTCATCGATAATCTGATCTATAAATGGTGTGGGGTAATTATCTTTAGGACATGCTTTATTAAGGTCTCTGAAATCAATGCAAACTCAAATTGTTCCTTGTTTTTTATCTACGGGAATAGGATTTGAAACCCATTCAGTCCAAGGAACAGGGAAAATGAATCCCGCCTTTGAGCAAAGCCCACCCTCGGATTCGATAGTCAGCAGCTCTTCTCAGATCGGGGACCGACGAAGTTTTTTCCCCCACCCCCGTCCTATGCTTCCTCCCCAACCTCCCCTGCCCCTTGCTGGGGAGCCACCGAAGCTCGTGGGGGACCTTGGCGATGCAGGTTTTGACTATACCCTATAGAGGTTCCCTCGATCTACAATCAAGTCATACGTGCGATATTTCTGCTCATCATGCCCTACTGATCGGCAGAACTTGCACCATTGTTGCTTCAGCTCGCCCATACTTAGCCGGGGGCACTGGGTCGTATCATGTAGTCCAGCTACCTGTAAATCATTGAAACATAGTGCCGATCCACTGGAGCTAGGTCGTAGCAGACTAGGTTCTCCTGCCAGCACATAATCCATCAATATAGGACACTAGTCCCTTGTATGGCTAGACACCCAACACCATATGCAACAGAAGTTTGTGCTAGCTCCTTTTCCCCGTTCAGTTCATAAGCTCTGAATCTCCATGTGCATGGCTCCGAGCTACTCTTGAATTTTCTATACCCCCCATAACGCATCGTCCTTGGGTGCAGCTTTGAGTTTCATGGCAGCTTCCAAGGTTTTTTCCTGTGACTCGAAGGTCTTTTGACCCATGGGTATACGTAAGTGAGGTAGCAACATAGCGATGAACCATTCCGTGTGCTGTCTGTCGTCATACTTGAACCCTCATTCTCTGATTACTTTCTTCAATCACTGATCGGCCTCCCAAACTAAATCAGACACACCTTGCTTGAAGTCTTTTACTTCCGCTACAAGCTACGAGTATGATCTTGGCTTCTGGAACTGTTGTTTTAGGGCGTCCTTAATATCTTGAAGAGATGCACTCCCATTTTGAGATATGTATCGCATGTACTAGTCCAGCACTCTGTCCTCGAAGGCTAGGGACAATTTTTATTTCTTCATAGTATCACCCACCACCCCCTGCGCAATCCATACCGAGTCAACCAAGTACCAAAACCGATCCATGTCTTCATCGGTCACACCCTTAAAGGTGGATAACTTCAAGTGTACTGCCATGTCTCCTTCTATCGATGTTTTGGTTGAGGGCTTATGCTCCCGTAACTTTGGCGAGTCTTGCGTCGTTGCTCTTCTTAGTGGGCTACAGGTCGAGTGATCCTTTTCTTACTTGGTTTGATCATTCTTACCGCTCATTCACTTCCATTCAGTATCTGCTTGTCAGTACCTGATCACTTCCTCAAAATACTAGAGGTCCCGGCAATGGAACCATTTGTTGGTTCGAGGGGTCCTGACCCAGGTTTAGAGTTCAAGGTTTGCCAACAAACCCCTATACTACTGGCCCTTTTGGTAGTGACCTTCTTGCGCAGGTCAAAGTCTCACCCAAAGTAGTATGGGTGGGTGTTGGAACTGTTAGCCACCTGTGAAATTTGTTATACCAAAAGGTGGCTAAAACTCTTTGGAGCCTTCAAGGAACAAATTTTATTACTAAAAAGTGTTGGCTCTTGAAGACTTTTGAAGGCCTCATTCCTTTGTCCCAATATTCACTACTGTGCCTATTCTACATTCAGAAATCCTGTTGATTCCCAAGAAATAATACTGCTGCAAGCACCATTTTCCTTTTCCCCTTATTCCAAATATAACCTCATCTTCGCCTTTCATTTTCCCATGAAATCCTTCATTTTCATGTTTTTCCCCTTTTCCCTTCGTCAAAACCCCTTTGATAAGTTTTAAAGACTCCTTCTTTGCCTTATCGAAACCCTCAAAACCTTTGAAAATCATTGAAAATCCATGAAAATCATGTTTTTTATATATTATAGGCTTAAGCCCCTTGGGCTAAGTCTTTAACCCTTCCGCTCCATGCGTCTTGGTGCCAGAACCAAGCGCTGGCCCTCCAAACACTTATCGCATCACCCCGTTGCAGATTAGCCCTCCTTTCTATCTCCCTCGGTCATATTATCTAACATACGCCCAAAGGCCCCACAGACGGGCGCCAAGCCATATTGAATATTAATTTTTCACCCCCAAAGTATAAACCTTCAGTTATATGAATTGTCGGTTTTTATTATATTATAAACTTTTCCGCTGGTGAAAAATTATATTCGCTCTCCACCGTAGATCTGATCTGTAGATCGACGGCGTGTAGTCTATCGACCCAGTGGTCCCTGCCAACCACTCACCATTGCAAAAACAAGTGGTATCCATCGCACCGCTTTCAAGCGGAGGGCAGTTTTTTCCCGATCGGCAGCGATTCCATTCACCGCCCGACGCGTGGCCTTGAGCAATGTTCAGAAAATACCACTCATCATGCGTTAAATTTTGGACATGGACCCAGCATGATATTGATGACCACCATCCGAGCTGAGGCCGCTCATCGGACGGTAGTCGCTCTCTGAATATGCCCGTGCGATAACTCGGGGTATGGCGTAGTGTTAAAAGATTTTCCATTGTAAATTTGATCTGTAGATCGACGGCCCAAAATTCATCACCCTAATTCCTCGTCTAGTCATCATTTCTAGACCCGGGGGTTTTAGTCATCTAGATTTTATTGAAAATTTGATGTCCGGGCATGTTTCTAAGGTTTATTGGCACCTTTTTCTCCGCCGTTGATCGCTTCGGCCGCTCTCATCCGACGGCCCATGATCGTTCTGATTCTCGATCTTGATTTTTTATCATTTTTTCCTGGAACAGAGGTTTTAACCCATTTCTCCACTTTTTCTAAAAAATAACCCCTCTGCTTTGACTTTTCGCCTCCGCTCCCGACCGTCGATCTCTGCGCGATCGACGACTCCGATTTAATTTCCCCCTCCGCCCTCCTCTGATCTCCTCTAATCAATCTCAACCATTGGATGATGCCATCCAACGACTGTTTCAGGGAAATATCACCCTAGAGGTTGGTTGGGATACAACCTCCACAGAGCAGGGGCATACTACTTAACAGAGACTCACACAACCATGCACGTTCAGAAAAACTAAATAGAGTAGAATGAGAGATTTACCCGTTGGTCCTACGTTTGAAGTAGATCCACGTGGAGTCCAAACTCCCTGCAACCGTCCTTCCTCCTTAACCTGAAATACAAGAAGAAACCAGCACAAAGGACAAGTTGTACATCATATATCTACTCTATATGTTAGTGAGATTCATATAAAACATTAAACAAATCATAATGAATGCTTGTATAACAAATATTCTCATACATAAAAGCATACACTAACACGTTTATTTCGGGAACAGCATGATACTTCTGTATTATAAATAGCATGTACAAAAGTAACAAGTGGAGAGATCACCTGATCCTTCCAAGGCCTTCGCAGACCGTCGTCCGGATCCGTCTAGCCCTTGCCTCGCTAAGACTCCTTCCAAACTGGTGCATACGAGATAACATATAAAGGGATGTGTATCTCAAGGAAACAAGGGTTTCCAACAATGAACTGGGAAAGTGCAGGAGGCACGGGGAATCAGACTTGGATAGGGAATACCAACAGAGTATAATATCAATAATTCTCTCTCTCCCTTAGGCCATACACATGAGGGCTTTTTATAGTCCCTCCAATTAGTTTCAACAGTTGGAAACAGTTGGCCACGGGCTGGGGTGGTTGAACTACCCGAGTAACCATCAACCCAGCGCGAAATTAGGGATTTTTTATATATTTTTTAATCATTTTAATGGCATACGCGGAAAAGTCTAGATGGACTCGCGTATACACGCGGAAAATCACGGGAATAGTCGCGTATGGGGGATTTTACACTGTTTTTAAGTGAATTTGTCCAAGTCTGTAGGAATGGGTGCCCAAAAGCCATGAAGCAATCATGAATCATATCAAGGTGAGAAATGATGCTATAACAGATGCCCCCTAATATATGAGGTCAGAAGGGGTACATGATGGCCGAAATGTATTATGCACATAGAAAGAACTTCACAAGGACAAGAGAGGACTACACCAGATTTCAGCCTGCCAAAAACCAATGAAAGAAACCAGAGAGTCAACTCATGCTGAGGCGGGCATACCCATGCTCAGTCAAAAATACATCATATATATAGAAAGTACTTGAATAGATCCAACATGTATACAAGTATAACTAAACTGAAAGTACATAGTGAATCATATGAGCAGGGCCCGGAAATATAAGTCTGAATCAATGTCCAAGTATCACATATAGAAAGCTAAGCAAAGATGGTGCAACTGGATGTCTGATCATATAAGTAACTGAATCTCCAAGTACCGGATCATAAGTGGTGGATCAAACGGTACAATCACGCAACTCGGGAGCCAACATATAGGATGCTGCTGTACTGAACTGCAACATATAAGGGTGGACGACATCACTGGCAGAAACTGAAAGGACTATCACAAGTGAACCGAAAAATGTTGATGCAACCCGAGGTCTTCACCGATCACTATGGCACAATTCTACACAATGGGAATAAATGAGCTGAAGTCGACCATGTGAGAAATCGTTGGATTACCAGGCAATGATGAATCCCGTTAACCAACGCGAGACAACCCACCGATAATGATAATGAGTGTCAAGGTGCCCCAGTACAATCTGACAAGTGCGAATGAATGAGTTGAAGTCGAACACTTGAAAGAATCTACCAATCAAGAGGCAATGATGAATCCCCACTGTCGATAGCGAAGAGTCTGCCACTGATGACTGCAAACCCTAAGGTACTAACAAAAAGACTCTAGACCTTATTCCCAGAGCAATGAGTCGAAGTCGATGGGAAAAGATCTGCTGGAAGGAAGGCATTAAGGCATCCCACATCAGTCCAGCGCGAGTGTAACCCGCAGGCCAAGATTTGGAAGGAATCGGACGAAGCAGAGTGATGGAACCAAAACCGAAGTACGTTTCCGACATGCACAAGATGAAGCTAGCGCACGGAAGAAACCCTCTGAACCAACCAATAATGAAAGCTGACACAGAGGCGAGAAATCCACCGATAGGGTCAAATGGAAATCAAGGTACCGCACGAATCCCAAGTGTGATAATGTGTGCTGACGTCGAACACAGGGGAAACCACTCAGTCAAAGACCCATGATGATGATCAAATGCTGAGCACGAGGTTACCTATCAATGATGGAAATAGGCCCAAGGTGCGGCTCTAGGCTTGCTCTCAGAGCAATGTGTCGTAGTCGATAAGAGACAAACCCGCCGGCAAGAAGTCAATGGGGACCTTCTCAAACCAGCACGAGCAGAAGATCAAAACATCTGATGTGATAGAACATGATACCGACAAGACCGGGAAGGCCGACTGAATAATGAGTCAAGAGACACCGCAGAATGGCCGACTCAGGCTAGACTTCCCTTGAACAAAAGCACGACTCTGTGATGACCATGGCAGTAAAAAGTGACACTGTATAAGTCTGTCTTGCAGGAGGCAAAACAAACTCTCCATATTATTGGAAGAGATAACCAACCGGGGGAGAACCGACAAGTGAAACATGGTAAAGGCTGAACCTAGGTCAAACTAGAACCATCCCAAATGAAGGAAATATATATAAGTATATGTGCTTTGTTCAAGGGCGACAAACTGACTCTGTACCGCCATCAAAATAACGAAGATACATCCCGTTCCCGCTCTTTTTGTTATATTTGATTTTTTTGTCTTTTTCATATAATAAGCCTGAAAAAGAATAAAAGAATGCTATGGTACAATGGATAGAACGAGTATCAAGAAACAGATGCACTAGTTCCCGGGATTGGAACGATCCTATGCTCAATGCAAAGTGGCGGAAACTGGTAAGCGATACTTAGAGGCATGTTCCATCCATGGGTAAAAGGGTGTCAAGTCGCGATAGCCAAGTGCATGCAATGGTTAACTTGTACAGATAGACAAGGTCAAAAGTTGGCTTAAACATTGAGTCCAAATGAAGCCGGCTAAAGGCCAGGATAAACAAGTAGCCAATATGCAATGCAGTAATACAACTTAACGACACCAAGGAGCCTCTAGGGTATAAGCCAGAAAAATGATAAGTGATGAAGGAGAAGAATGAAGCTTCAACACAGAAGACATGGCGGGACTAAAGAGGACTCCCGAGCCTACATAAAAAGCAACATGGGCAACAAGTGATAGCGAGGAACTAACTAGGAAGCCCATGTAAAGGAAGGCTCTACCATCAAGTCATGATTTTAAAAATCGGCGAGTGAAATGGGTGTAATACTCATGATCTGATGGGATCGACCCTAAGGCAAGTGATCAGTATGGAGGCTAGTATGCAAGATGCAACAGAAAGTGATTCCCTAACCTATATGCCAGTGAAGATCATATACCTGCCGTGAAGAGTCGGAAATGATGGATCAAAAACTGGGAAAAATCTCAAAATCGTCAAAATGTACCTGAAAACATACCAAACTGGGCACTTCCAAGCAATCGAGTTATACAACATAAGATAGATCGAAAAAATAAGCATAAGGAAATTTTGCGAAAATTTTCAATTTTTAGCCATAAATACACAAATTACCTCTCATTTGGTTCATTATTGCATAGCTGATTTGGAAAAAGTGCTCTGGAGCTAAAAACTTCTTTCGTCAAATCAGGAACAACCGACCGTCGGAACTCAGCGAAACTTCAGGTAGGCTCCTTAATCATCCTGTTTATTCATTTTGTCCGTTTGGAAATTAAAATTAAGTGATTTTTTTCTTTGAAACCCTTGCTAAAAATTGTGTATCTGCGCATACGCGAGTTCAATGAAGGAAACCCGCGTATACACGCGACTGTGTACAGGGAAAACCGCGTATGCGCAGGGCCGAAACTTAAAAAGCATGGCTAATGAAAATTTTGATGAAATTTCTCAGGATGACCATTTCATGGAGGGAACGTGAGCATAGCGCAATAGACCAAGAGGTCATGCAGGATCGCGCAGCACAAAATATCCTCCGAAACTGTGGATTGTTCAAATTCTTTAAAATGCCCAATATGAAAAGCAATGTGCGATTGCTAGAAATGCTCGTAAATTACTGAGAACCAGATCAAGATTGCTTCATAATTGATCAGATGCCACTACGCATAGAAGTGGAGGATATATATTTCATCACTGGACTCTCCAGGAGGGGAGAACCAGTAGACCTGCACGGAAAACCCCTGGGAGGGTTAACCGTGGAAGATTATGTCCACGTATATTGCATAGATAATTCCAAAAAGGTTGGATCGCAGATTGCACTTAGAGATATCAGGGATTTGCACATGAAGATCCTCCTTTTCACCATCAGCAGAGTGGCAGGATCTGCCTCACTACATCAGGCGTCCAGGACGCAAATGAGTATAGCTGTAGAGTGTTTGACTCATGTGTACGATTGGTGCACAACCCTGCTACTGAACATGAAACAACAGTTGACCTCCATTCGCCAAGCAAAGACTAAACACTTTGGCTATGGGACCATTTTGACAACATTCTTCTTTGAGAGGATTCCAGCTTTGAGACCCAGAGTCATCTCTACTATCAGTAGCCCGCGGGACCCAAGAATTGCCCGTTGGGCAGACATGATGAAGAGACTGGGGGGTAGTGAGGTACCCCGGACCACATGGGACGATGAGTTCTTCCTGTGGTGGGGAGAACAGATCATCGCAGTGGAGGACTATCCCTATGCCGGGATGGACTTTCGTGGAGATCCGGATCTAGTTCTTCCACCTGGCATAGCATGGGGAGAAGTCGGTAAGTTTTGCAAAAATTTTGACTTATATAATTTTTTTGGATTTTTTCAAATATGTATGAAAAAATGAAAAACATGTTTTTGATTGGATTCATAATGACTGACAATTAAAAATGATCATGTTTCAGATGTTGGACCAGTACGACCTGAGGGTCTCCCACGCCATAAGCGTCGCAGGGGTGAGGCAGAGACAGTGGATTCCGACAGGACTCTCCAGGCCGTGCAGAGAAACTTGGAGGGATTAACCCGCCAAATCCCTATGGCTGCCATGGAGGACTTGCCGGAAGCCATCCAGAGACGGGTGGTAGGAGTACCACGAGACTGGGTTAGATTATTCCGCCGTGTGGCCACTGCAGTTACGTTCTATAGGAACACGACTTCTGGGCAGGGTCCTCAGGAGTAGACAGATTTTATATATTAGATGACTGTATATTCTTTTTTGAGACTGAACATGATGGGGCCTAAGCCCAAGTTTTGTACGAGATTATGGATCCAAATTTTGTAAAGTTTTTTGACACTCCGATGATATATACAACGATATTTGATGTGATGTGATAAATGTATCAAATGTATGATGTTTTTGATGATTAAAAATTTATTGTATTGAATGATTAATATGCCAATCCAATGCTTGATTAGCTAATGAGTTAGCAAACCAATTGTCAGCTCGAGGAATATGAATGAATGTTAAAAATTGAAATGACCTTTGTAACAAACGTACCCTCAAGAACAATCATAATAAAAATGGATCTCGTACCCGATAAGTGTTGTTCAACTGCGACACCACCAGCTGAGAGTCCAAGAAAACTACCAACGAATCAACACCCAAAGATATTGCCTCCGAGAGTAGATGAACGACTGCAGTGTATTCTGCTACATTATTGGAAGCAGACCAATGCAGACCCCTCTTGATACCAACAGCTGACCGGAAGGATAATGAAGCACCCAAGCCGCGGAAGCTAAGTTTTGGGTGTGTCTACTAGCACCATCGGCGAAACCAAAATGACTCATGACATCCAACACAACCTGCCAAAGCAGATCAAAAAACATCACCACCTCATCAAAAATTGAAAATCAATCAGATATGTACAAAGCAAAAACTACTATATACAAAAGCAAGATGCCAGGCCGAAGCCTAGGCATAATACTTCTTCAAATAGAGCCCATTTCGGGGCTCCGGCAACTCGTTCCCATCGAAATCAACCAAGGTATAAGCTCCTTTCTTAAGGAATTTTTTAACGATATAGGGGCCATACCACATCGATTTAAACTTTCCTGCCCCCAAGGCATCTTTTTCTTGGGCATAGACCAAAACAAGGTCACCTTCGGAAAAGACCCTAGGCTTAACCGCCTTATCGTACTAAACTTTGACTCGGTTTTTATGCGCTTCGTTCAACGTGGCGGCATCTCGACGCTGCTCATCAAGATGTTCCAGATGAAGAAGCCGCTCTGCCAGACTAGAAGTGTCAGGAAGAAGCTCAACAGCCAGTTTAAGGGAAGGAATCTCGCATTCAATGGGAAATACGGATTCCACCCCCTGGACTAACTGAAACGGAGTAAAGCCAGTTGCAGTTTTAACTGACGTCCTGTATGCCCAGAGTGCAGGATATAGCATAATGTGCCAGTTGGATCTATGTTTATCAATTGTCCGTTGAAGAATTGTCTTCAAGGATTTATTCATGGCTTCCACTTGCCCATTGGCCTGAGGATAATATGGAGATGAATGCTCCTGCCGGAAACCCGATTTAAGAGCCAACTCAGCCATCATACTATTCTGAAAGTGACTGCCATGGTCAGTGACAATCTCTCTAGGTATACCGAAACGAGAAATAACTTGGTTGAAAAAGAACAGAGCTGCAGTCTCACCATCGTTCCCAAAAGTAGGCATAGCCTCGACCCACTTCGTAAAGTAGTCTACTGCTATGATAATGTACTTGTGACCTTTTGCCGAAGGCGGGTTACAAGTAGTAAAATCAATACCCCACTTTGTAAAGGGTCCGACAGTAACGACTGGAAAAAGCGGAGCTGGATGAGCGCGTATTTTTCGAGTATAAACCTGACAAGGATGACACCTTTTGATCGATTCAATACAATCCTTGAAAATCGAGGGCCAAAAGTATCCAGCACGCAAAATCTTTTGGGCTGTAGCAAGCCCAGATAAATGACCCCCACAAGCTCCACTGTGAGAATCATTGAGCACAGCCTCAGCTTCTTCGAAAGTTAAGCAGCGTCTTAGGATTGAATCAACCCCTCGACGGTACAAAGCATCACCAATAATTAGATAATTCTTGGCTAAGTGGCGCAGCTTACGACGCTCATCTTTCGAAAAAGAAGAGGGAAACTTCGCAGTCTAGAGATACACAATGATATCCCCATACCAAGGATCTTGTGGAGAGATTAGAAACAAGTGTTCGTCCGGAAAGGACTCATCATAGATCATCTCCTCTCCACAAGGCAACTCGGAGATCAATTCCGCAAAGACTAATGACTTCTTGGATTTGGCAGACATGAATTCGAGATCAAATTCTTGTAATATCACAATCCATCTATTATATTTGCCCCCAATCACTCGCCTGCTGAGGACAAACTGAAATGGATTGGCAGCTGCCAAGACATAAGTTTTGCGAAGAATAATGTAATGTCGGAGTCGCTGCACAACATGAACTGCTGCTAAGGCTAACTTTTCTATCGGGGTGTATCGCAGTTCAGGTCCTACCAGTCCTCGACTAAGGTAGTAAATAACATGCTCAACAAGAGCATCATCCTCCTGAACCAGAACCATACCAATGGTAGATTCTGCTGTAGCTAGATACAAAAGAAAATCTCTGCTATAATCGGGTGGACTCAGTAAAGGAGCAGAGGTCAATGCCTTTTTCAAAGCATCGAACGAGCGTTGAGCGTAGTCATCCCAAAGAAAAGGAACTCCTTTCTTCAACAGTCTCATATATCCCTTTGTAATCTCAGCATAATTGACGATAAACCTCCGAAGAAAATTAGACTTTCCTTGGAGACTTTGAAGCTGACGGATTGAAGACGGGGGAGGCAACCGAAGTATTGCCTCAACCTTGAAGGGATCTACCCTTATCCCTTCCCTCGACACAATAAATCCCAACAGCCGACTGGATGTAACCGCGAAAACGCACTTGTTCGGATTCAATCGAATTTTATAAAAACGACATCTTTCAAATATTTGCCGGAGGTGACCTGGATGATCCATCCTCTTTCGAGAATGAGCAGCTAAATCATCTAAGTATGCCTCAATAATCTTCTTGATGTCATGGAAGGCGTAAGACATGGCCCGCTGAAAGGTAGCCCCAGCGTTTTTAAGACCAAAAAGCATTTTCTTATATGCAAACGTACCCCAGGGACAAATAAATGCGGTCTTATGTTGATCTTCTGGACGGATAGTAATTTGATTATAACCAGAGAAACCGTCCATGAAGGAGAAAATCTCGTTACCGGCACACTCGTCAATAATCTGATCAATGAAATGTGTGGGGTAATTATCTTTAGGACACGCCTTATTCAGGTCTCTGAAATCGATGCACACTCGAATCGTTCCTTGCTTTTTATCAACCGGAACGGGGTTTGAAACCCATTCAGTCAGAGGAACTGGGAAAATGAATCCCGCCTTAAGCATCTTTTCAACTTCAGCTTTGATGGCTGCTGCCTTCCTAGGATTAACCGGACGAAGTTTTTGCCTGACCGGCTTAGCGTTTTCATACGTCTTGATCTCATGCTGGACGATAGATGGGTCTATGCCAGGCATTTCCTCATAAGACCAAGCAAAAACATCCCTATACTCTTTGAAGAGCTCGGTATAGATTTGAATCTCTTCACGGGAACATTCAGCTCCAACGAAGACATTCTCGATAATGTTGGGATCCCTGGAAATGTTCACCGGGATAGTAGGAGAGATCACAGCCATGTTCCCTTCAGCATATACCTGTGTTGGTGCCAAAGGGCTCAAGACTGGGTGAACAGGACCAGGAGACTGAGGACTTGGAAAACTTGTTTCGACTTCACTCAAGTCAGGTAGGAAGTAAGACCGATGATGCAAGTCATCCCACGGTCTATCTACACCTATCATCGCTTCCAGGATGGCCTCTTCAGATGGAAGAGTAGTATCTAGACAATCCTGGGCAGAAGAAGAAGTAAGCGTCCAAGCCGGAGCCACATCACCATCCAACTCTTCCGGTGAAAGAGGAGCTGGAACAGATTCTGCAGTGTCAACAATAGACTGATATGCAATCTCAGCTGCAGAAATCGGAAATGCCATACCACCCACTTGACCTTCCGCCAATGTGGCAGTAGGGGAAGGTAAGGTCCAAGGGTCTGAAAAATAATGAGTTCGAAAGAACTCTCTTCGAAGGGGAGCCTTGGAGGATGAAATAGCATTAATATGCACCGTAGGAGGAGGAAGATCGAAAGTACCCATCAGGGAAGAATACATTCCAACTCCTAGATTCTCAACAGGCGCCTTAGTATTATCCAACTTAGGAACAGATGAGTCAGAAGACGCATTCGGGTCTATCTGAGGACAGTCCAGTTGATCCACTATGACAATCCTCCCTTCATGGGGGAAACATACAATTCAAAATAATGAGGATGCAATGGCATCCATCTCATAAATCCAATTCCTCCCCAACAGAAGGTTGTAGTCCAAGGCTGCATCCACTACCTCAACCTCTATGTTAACAGTTTTTCCCCCAACACAGATGGGCAAAGCCGGGACAATACCATGGGGTCTGTGATAATGACCATCGAATGCAGTAAGAATAGTGCTAGATGGAACAGCTTTGGGAGATCCAAGTGTCTTCCAACATGCGAGAGACATCACGCATGTAGAAGCACCCTCATCGACCACCGTTCGAAAGATATTGGTCTTTCGATACGACGATTTAATATGAAATTCCATGTGATGAGGAAGTCTCTTCTTAAAGTTAGTCATATCGAAAGTAATCAGAAGAGAATTTTTTGGATCAACAGCCCCAATGGCAGTGAGAAAAGCACTGCGCTGAGCCGGACAAGACTGGAGTACCTCTAAAGCTGACATAGCACAAGGACTCTGCGCCAGATCTTCTACAATCGAGTAGTTCTGGGCAGCCCTCATGTTCACGGACACTGCTGACCGCTTAGAAGATGCTTTTGGCATCCGAGGCATAGACCCGCCGCCTGGCTTCGTGATGTGAAGCGGCTCGCAGCATCGTGAACTTCCTTGGGGCTTTCGAAGACCTCTCCTCTCGCCATGGGCAATCACCGGATCTCGTAGCGACATCCACGTGAGCACTCCATATAAAGATGTCTTCGACTGGCCCCCCTTCCCGGTACCTCCGCAGGAAGCCCCGTGATTTTGGTTTGTGCCAACAACCACCGTCGCCTTGGGGAAAAGGGTTTGTTAACACAGCCTGGGAACTAGAAGAACCCTGCTGGGATAAAAAGCGCTGAGCATCTTGAATTTTAGGGCAAAGGTGCGTGAGATGGTCTCCAGTACAGAGCTTGCATGGAAACTTCACTTTCTTTTCCTCCTTTTGACCCTCACCAACACGCTCGTTGGTTTTATTTGCATTGCCCTTCCCATTCTTGCCCTTCTTCTTGTTATTTCGTCCTTTCTTCTTCCCATCGGATTGTTGATTTCCTTTGGGATCAGAAGTTTGGACAGCATTTATGGACAAAGACTGGGAAGGTGATGAATCAGCAGGCACAACCTGACCAGAAGGAGCAGATTGTAAAGACAACTGCTGCAATTGAGAAAGCAGGCTGGCTGCACCACTACTGACCGATCCGACAAGTCCGTCACCATGCGGACCAGGTTTAGTTTTCGATAAATCCAATTTGGAGCGAGGAGCATTGGGTAAATACTTATAAAGCATCCCAGACTGAGAATAGATCAGTTCTAACTGCTGGGCCCTAAAAATGGCCTGCTCCTCAGAAAATACCCCAGATAGGGATACATCTTTTGAAATATCTGACTGCAGGGATTTCAAAAACCACTCGAGAAGGAATTCACCTGGAATATGAGCTTTGATAAGCCTCTTCCTTCTCCTCCATTCCTGAATGTGATCAGAAATGTGCGTTGCCTCATCCTGCTTAAAATTAGCCAGGAGCTCGGTCCCAGCCTCATATCTGACAGGCAACTGAAAATGGTTTAGAAATGTGACAGCCAGTTCCCCAAATGTGGCGAAACTTCCCCCAGTGAGCTCGATATACCATTTGGCGGCATTTCCAGTTAGGGTGCGTTGAAATAATCTCAACCTAATCGAGTCATCGATCAGGGAGTTCGATGAGCACCATAAGTGGAAAGTGGTGATGTGGTCCGCCGGATCCTCTCCGTTCTTACCTTCAAACTTTGGAATGTCTGAAGGAAGTTTGGTCGGGACCGGAGGCCACCCCGGACTATAATGAATCGGGTCATTAGTCAACTTCGACAAATCTGGCAAGTTTAACATTGCCAGAAATGGTAAGCGAGGCGAAGCCTGAGAATTCCATCCTTGAGGGGATGGATTCCCAACATTCTGAAAAGAATAGCCTGGATTTGATGAGGCACCAGGCTTCCAGAAAGGACTCGTAGAAAACGGAGAAGAACCTCCTCCCCATGCCGAGTTACCAAAACCCAGACCAGTTCCCCCCGCTGAAGTGTTAAATGAAGAGGAGAGCCCCTGATAGGGGTTCCAAGCATTAGACAGAGGAGAAAAGGTCTGATAAGCACTCGATGAAGGGAAAGAAGCATTCCCTTGATGACCTGCGTAAAACTGATTCCCTGCCCCCGCTGTAGTAAAGACAAGATTCCATCCCGTAAAAGTAGTCGAACTTTTCCCCCCAGACCAAGGGTTGAAACTCTGGGTCTAGGACGTAAACGGAAATGACCCTAAAGAAGGATTGGAACTAGGAATATGCCCAGTCCCAAAGGGGAAACCCTGAAACGAAGCTGATCCACTAGCCATGTTAGACATGGGTGTAGATCCAGCTGCACCAGCGGAAAAGGAAAAAGAGGGATTTCCACTAATGGACATCCCTGAACAGAAGGGACCAGAATGAGAAGCATGTGCTTGGGTGAACCCAGAGCCAAACACAGCAGCACTAGAAGCAATCAAAGATGAAGCAATATTGCCCCCCTGCTTCGACAGAAGCAGGAGTCTGAATGCCTGCAGCACTCACGGTAGAAGCCGCGTTCCCAGTCGTGGCCATCGAAAGATAAGAATGATACGAAAGATCCGGCGGTCTCTCAGACTCCGGTCCGATGTACTGAACAAAAAACGGATAATCAGGAGGAAGAGGAGATGGACCTGTAGCAGGAGGCTCAGGTATATCTTCTATCTGAAAATCTTCTTCCTGAGGAAACAATACTCGCGAGGTGAGCGGAACGCTCCTCTCGGAACCGACACCGGAATCAGCTACGAAACCTTCAGACCTCTGTGGAGGATCACTCTCCACCGCGTCAGACGCCACAGGGTGGTAACCACCTGCTAAATCACTCCTACGCCTTCTCGAAGAAGGCTCTGGACTCTCGGGAGATAACCCCCGGATTCTCCTCGAACGTCGAGGCGCTTGATCAGCCACTTTTATAGATTTATTAAATTAGACTCAAAAAAGTGAAAAGCTAGGCAAGCTAGGAGCAAAGAGCACTCACTAAAATAAAAATCCCTGGGATACAGTCAAGCAAACAGCCTCCAAGTATTTCCGCTCCGGGTGATGAGGACCGGACACCAAAATACAGGAAAGCGAAATATAGGGCCTTCCGAAAGCAGTCTGGGATGATTAAGGCCCAGAACAACTAGCGAAGGTATCAGAAACAGTTACACTGACCTCCTAACGACAGCCTTTGCCGGCTCAAGCACCCAAGCTTCGCAAGGGCACCCCCCAGAAGTACTGCTGAAAGTGATGCGACGTCTGCCTCAGGTACCACGGGTATTCCCCCCCACAGTCACCTGTGTGGAACCTAGGAGTGGCAACTATGGGCACCAATCCATGTCAGAAGCCGGGCGGAACGGTCTTGAGGTCAGATTCAGCTAATCAGAGAGGGGGTATCCCTCTTCTCAGCCTTCACTTCCCCTCGCGCTTGACTCTCTGGAGGAGAGCTTTCCCGGTCCACCTAACGGAGTTTGATTTCGCTCAATTAATCAACTTCTATGTTTTGTTTGAGCGGCCTTGGAGAGTTAACTCTCCACTCACCTAATCCAAGGCCCTACAACCTAGCTAGTTGGTGTATGACACTTAGAAAAACTTGCTAGTTGATTTTAGATTAAATCGCTTATTTTAATGGGCTGTTATATTAAGTCACAAGGATATGGAGATGAAACTTATGATGTTTTTGACGCAAAAGAAATTAATAAAAACTTAACTACATGCAAATGCAGTTCTTTGTCTTTCGATGAAGAGCAATCTCTATACAGGTTCTACGAGACTAAAAATTGTATTTTTCTTTTCAAAAAGCAAACTCACACTCACAAAAACTAAGAAGCTAACTAAATGCTGAAATGCACCTAATGCAAATCACTACAAGCATGTAAATCCTAAGATGCAAAAAATCTCTTAAAACAAAGTGAAATTTCCCAAAAAGCTCCTTTAGTTTTAACTCTTCTTTGGTTGCCCAAAAAGCTAGTCCTCGAAATCAAGAACTCTTAATATAAGACACCCAAAAACGCTTACAAATAAGAAGAAGAAATCAATGACAACTCTTCCTCAAAATCAAGCCAAAAACTAGAAGCAAGAAACCTCACAAAAGCTCCAAAAGATATGGAAAAACGAAAATGAAAATGCAACAACAAAAACAAAAACAAGACAAAATGTTTTTTGAGTTTTTGAAATGCAAAAACAAAAAGAAAAACAAATGTTTTTTGAGCTTTTTAGTTTTATAAAGAGAGAGCTCGAAAAGACCAAGCACAACTATCAAAATCCAAACCAAAACGGGACCGAATTTCAAGCACAAACTTCAACAATGCTCCCAAACCTTATAAAGCTAACTCGTAGCAAGATCAATAAGAGCAAAAGAAGACCAAAAACTCAGCCACCCAGCCTAGACAAATAGTGCAAACTCGTCGCAACCAAAAACTCCAAAGAAGCAAGAAAAGCTCTTCAAAAGTTGCAACAAAACCCTAGCCTATGGAACTCAAGAAAACCAATCAAAAACGAAGCAAAAATTGCAATGCGAAGCACAACACAAAGATAGGAGCGAGTAAGTGAGCAGAAGCTCTCTGTTCTGATAAAGCAGAACAGCCAAGAATGCTCAGAAAGCGATCTTGGAACTCAATCCAGAAGTGCCAGCACTAGAAACAACACTTTGCCAAAAAGACTAGTTTTCACTCAAACGAAAGAGAGAAAAGATATGAAACCACTTCCTTCACACTCCAGTAAGTACAGAGACATTGTAGAAACATGCCTCCACAGCCAGAAAGGACCAAAAAGTCAATAAACCCAAAAATTCAAAATCTGCCTAGGTATACGCTACTTCACAGCTATGCAACCAGCGTGCATACGCGTCTGTGCTAAGGGAAACTCGCGTATACGCGGGTTCCTTTAGACAAACCTGCGTGTATACGCAACTGTGTGCAGAAAAAAGCGCGTATACAAAGGAAAATAATGAAAAAACAAAAAGGACAAGCCTGGAAAAGACACCAGGACTTCAGACTGACTGCAAGAAAGCAAACTGGACTGCAAATGAAAGATAAAACTGTCGGCAACCTACCAAACAGCTGAAACAACCCAACAGGAGAATCACAAGAATGTGATCCCCAGTGGAGTCGCCAGTTCTGTTTCGGGGAAATATCACCCTAGAGGTTGGTTGGGATACAACCTCCACAGAGCAGGGGCATGCTACTTAACAGAGACTCACACAACCATGCACGTTCAGAAAAACTAAATAGAGCAGAATGAGAGAGTTACCCGTAGGTCCTATGGTTGAAGAAGATCCCGCAGGGTTCAAACCCCCAGCAACCGTCCTTCCTTCTTAACCTGAAATACAAGAAGAAATGAGCACAAAGGACTGGTTGTACAGCATATATCTACTCTAAACGTTAGTGAGATTCATATAAAACATTAAATAAATCATAATGAATGCTTGTATAACAAATATTCTCATACATATAAGCATACACTAACACGTTTATTTCGGGAACAGCATGGCACTTCTGTATTATAAATAGCATGTACAAAAGTAACACGTGGAGAGATCACCTGATCCTTCCAAGGCCTTCGCAGACCGTCGTCCGGATCCGTCCAGCCCTTGCCTTGCTAAGACTCCTTCCAAACTGGTGCATACGAGATAACATATAAAGGGATGTGTATCTCAAGGAAACAAGGGTTTCCTACAATGAACTGGGAAAGTGCAGGAGGCACGGGGAATCAGACTTGGATGGGGAATACCAACAGAGTATAATATCAATACTTTCTCTCTCTCCCTTAGGCCATACACATGAGGGCTTTTTATAGTCCCTCCAAGTAGTTTCAGCAGTTGGAAACAGTTGGCCACGGGCTGGGGTGGTTGAACTACCTGAGTAACCATCAACCCAGCGCGAAATTAGGGATTTTTATATATTTTTTTAATCATTTTAATGGCATACGCGGAAAAGTCTAGCTGTACTCGCGTATACACGCGGAAAAACACGGGCATAGTCGCGTATGGGGGATTTTACACTGTTTTTAAGTGAATTTGTCCAAGTCTGTAGGAATGGGTGCCCAAAAGCCATGAAGCAATCATAAATCATGTCAAGGTGAGAAATGATGCTATAACAGAGGGGGTAGTGCCCCCTTTTCTATATCAGTCTCAACATCCATGATAAGATTCTCCACAATGCAATGCATGATTCTGGGGCATCACACAACCTAATTCCTAAAGTGGTGATGGAATGACTAGGCCTAGAGATAACCCATCCCTATAAAGACCTATATTCTTTTGACTCTAGCAGAGTAAAGTGTCTTGGCCTGATCAAAGATTTATGTGTGAGCCTTGCCCAGATTCCAACAAAGTGTATGGTCATGGACGTTGTGGTGGTAGATGTGCCACCCAAGTATGACATGTTATTATCAAGATCATGGGGAGCCAAGCTGCAAGGGACAATGCAGATGGATGGGGCTTATGCCACAATCCCAATCTTTGGCCAACTTAGAAGACTATACAGAGAGACACAAATGAAATTCCTGGTTAGTAACCCTAAAAAGCCTGAAAATTCTCCTCTATACTCTGTACATACAGACCTGGATTCCTTTATCCTCTGCCATGATGAATCTTTGTGAGAACCAGAATCTGAAAACGTAGATACAAGCAAAGGTACACATGATGAAATAGAACCAATGGACTTTAACATAATGGCTACCCTAGACTCAGAGGAGGAAGACGTAGAAAACCTTGAACAATGCATTGAAACAACAACGCAAGGTAAACTAGAAACAGAATGCAATCAACCAACTAGTCACCCCTCTGATTTCCACACACATGAAAAAAAAAAAACAACCCAAAGCCTAGTGCAACCCCTATAATACTACATAATGGCGAACCCAACGATAGGGAGTGGAATGACGATAAAACAAAAAACGAACCCCTGTGAGTAATGAACTTTGATGGGTC
>JAXQQM020061501.1:0-50219 GCA_034641835.2 Pinus albicaulis
TCTGAAAAAGACTGTAGATGGGCTAGTGATTAACGTGTTTTTATTAGTGGGATGAGTTATTTATTTTGGCCAATAAAATAACTGCGAGATAAATGCACAATGTGGACATGCAAGCATCAGCGTATCAAGCAGATGCTTGCAGTTTAAGATGTAAGCGGGCATGCAGTATGCAGTATGTCAAATAAAATAACTACGTGTTTTTACTATTGGGACGAGTTATTTGTTAGTGGGATGAGTTATTTATTTTGGGCAGATGCTTGCAGTTTAAGACGTAAGCGGACATGCAGTATGTCAATCACTTGCAATATGCATCGATGTGAAGGTGGATTTTATGTCCATACCGCATGTATACATAAAATCTTGAAGCTATAGACTCAAAAGTAAACCAGAAACCAGATTGAGAGCAGAGAGAGGTATTGAAGCTTGCATATTCTGAGGGATTCAGAGGCTGGAAAATGTCAATGCATTAATGTTGTGTATATTTTGAGGCATTAACGCACTGACATCTTCCAGCTTTTGAGTTTATATAGATTTCAATTTCCAGAACGAGGGAATGTTGTGCATATTCCGAGGGATTCAGAGGCTGGAAAATATTAATGTATTAATGTTGTGCATATTTTAAAACATTAACACATTGATGCTTTCCATCTTTTGAATTCATATGGATTTCATTTTCCAGAACTCAGACTTTCGCCTTCAAATTCTCTTGCAGATGAAAATACGAAGCCTCGACTCTTCGTGCAGGTAAAAAAGTGCCCAGAGCAATTGAATATCTAGTTTTCGCAAATAAATAAATGCCAGATAAATAAAGAAATTTATCAAGCATGGAAGAGTAGGATCAAGCGGGGTATACTTGAAGGTTTCGATTTTCATGTATGATTCCTTGCAAGATTTCACATGCATAGTTATGCATGTGTTGTCTTGGTTCTCTTGTTGCCAGTGGAATCAGTTTTTCCAGGTGTGACAATGTTCTTCATCCTTGCCTTTCCACTTCTGGATAGTCATGGTGTGATGTGATTCTCATGTTTTGGTTAAGTTTAATTGCCGGATGGATTCGAAACTAAGTGAGGTGGATCTTTGAATGAAAGAACACATGGCCTAGTAATACCTAAATGAGACTATGGATTATAGTAAAGCCATTGGTATAGTAATCTCTGAATTAGATTATGGGTTGTAGTAAATCCAGGTATTGTGTGCCTCGGTGGGCCTAAAAATCCTCGACTGGTGAATGGTGAGATATACGTTAAAGCTTCGAGGTGGTTTCCCTTGATCGAGCCTAGGAATTCTTGGCCAGTGAATGGAGGGATATATGGTAAATCCTGGAGAGTGGTGTCTCAATTATGGCCTAGTGATCCCTCGATCAGACTATGGATTGCGTTAAAACCTAGAGACTATGATACAGGAAAATTCCTCAGGGGACATAAATGGCTAAAATATGACATCCATGATTGTTTATGGCTAGTGATTGGGTGAATATTGTGGTAAATATTGGATTTCTATTTACAAAGAATGTGTGGTTTAGCCTCCATAGTGGTTACTTTGTTTGGTTTTAGATTTATTCATGCTTAGAATATGGCATGAGGATGACTGGCTGAAGAGAGATTTGGTTCAACCAATATATGGTCGGGTGGAACGTGGAAGTCCCAAACCGGGTTGGCTTTTGCTTTCATTAATAAGAGTTCACTTCCTTGGTATTTTATTTGAAAATGTACTCCTTCATATGTGGCATTTATGGTTGTTATAGCCTTGTTATTTCTATTGTTTATATGTTGGTTATGAGTACATTTTATGGTGGTGATGATGTATGGCTCTCATCATTTTTTGATTTATAAATGAACGAACAATGAATATATGACCAAATAGATGAAAATGTATCTAATGTGATAAGGCATCAATCCCTCTTAGTGATTCTTAAATAATTATGAAACCCCTATGCTCTGATTTGTTATTATAACCTGTAGAATGTATATTTGTGTCATGTCTGACAAAATACTTGTCATGGCTAGTGGGGGTGAATTCAAGTGCTTATTCAAGTACTTTCATTTGTATCATTGTCTTTATGTTACTTTTCATTGGCATATATTTATGAAAATAATGAAAAATAGGAGATAAGGAAGGTGAAAGGCCATAGGTTGCATGTGAGGTGGAAAACAAAGGAAAATAATGGAAAATGAAGAAACTAGAGACCACATTAATAAAAACACTTCTGAGAATCAATTCATACATTTTATCGGTACTATGTTTTTCTCAGTTCAATTTTGGAGCTATTGTGTAACCAGCTCCAAAAATAGAAGAAAAGAGATATCAACGCCTTAGAAATAAGCCACTTCAAGGGGGCAACCTCCAATACATTACATAAATGAACAATTCTTGATGATACAATTTACAAAACCTCCTTTCTATATATAGGAGTCCATGGGGCCATAATGTAATCCTAGCCGACCTAACAATAATAATTTAAGGGTACAACAATAACAATATAGGGGTTACAAGGGTACAATAATAACAATAAGGGGGTTACACTAACAACAATAAGGGACTATACTAGTAATATAGGGACCTAACATGTCCCTCTCCTTCCAAAAAGTGTTGTCCTCAACGCTTGAGTAGCTTTGGGTGCTTCTGTATAAAATTCTCATCCTCCCATGTAGAATCTTCAGTGGGTAAGTTCTTCCACTTGGTGAGATACTCTGAAATTGATCGATTCCGTAGCTATCGAATTCTTGTTTCCGTGACCGCTTCAGGTTCCAATATAATTTTTCCTTCCTCATCAAGTTCTGGAAATATTGTTTGAACTGGAAGATTTTCACCTATAACCTTCTTTCAGCATGAAACATGGAAAAATGGATGCACTCGCGAAGAAGCAGGAAGCTCCAATTTCTATGCCATAGTACCAATATTTTGCAACACCTTGTAAGGACCATAGTACTTTAGCGATAATTTATTATCCTTCTTAGCTTGCTTGAGGGACATTTGTTTGTATGGTTGTAGCCGTAAAAATAACCAATCTCCTACATCAAAAATTCTCTCGCTGCAATGTTGATCTTCCTATTGTTTCATTCGGTTTTGTGCCAAATTTAGATTATCCTTTAAGAGTTGGAGAATTTCTTGCTGATGCTCGATGTGATCTTCCACTGCTTGAACCTTCGAATTTTCCCTTAAATATGATGTGATGGATGGTGGATGATATCCATAAAGTGCCATAAATGGGGTCATTTTTGCTGCAGTATGGAAGGAAGTGTTATACCACCATTCGGCGAGAGGTAACCACTTGACCCATTGTGTTTGTTTATCAGATACAAAACAACGAAGATATCCTTCCAAACATTTATTTACTATCTCAGTTTGACCATCAGATTGAGGATGATAAGATGAGCTATGAGCTAATTGAGTACCCAAACAAGAAAATAACTCCATCCAAAAATTTCCGGTAAAAATGGGATCTTTGTCGCTCACAATAACCCTTGGGCTTCCATGTAGCTTTTGAATTGTGTCCATAAATGTAGTAGCAACTGTACTTGCTTTAAATGGATGAGATAATGCACAAAAGTGTGAATACTTGGTAAGTCTATCAACTACCACCATGATGAAAATCTTTCCTTCGGACTTAGGTAAACCTGTGATAAAATCCATTGAAATCTCCTCCCAACATTGACTTGGAATGGATAAAGGTTGTAGAAGTCTCGGGGTCTTAATTGTCTCAACTTTATTCTGCTGGCAAACCAAACATTCCACCACAAACTTTTGAATATCAGATTTAAGGTCATCCCAAAAAAATTCTTTCTTCACCCCGTGGTAAGTTTTTAAAAATCCCGAGTGTCCTCCTAAAGGAGAAGTGTGCAGTTCCAAAAGAATCTTTTGTTTTAGTTGGGAATTCCTACAAATATATAAGCTATATTTGTACCATAAGGACTCATTTTTCCAACTAAATGTATCAGATGTACAAGGATCTTGCTGTAACTTTTGAATGAGTGTCCATACATATTTGTCCTTCTTCCACTCATCTCTTGCTTCGGTTATCCAATCTGATTGGATAATAGAAATGGCACAAAGCAATGCTTCCACCTCTTCATTATTTCTTGAGAGTGCATTTGCAACAACATTAAGCTTTCATTTTTTGTAGATTATTTCAAAGTCATAACCTAACATCTTTGTGACCCATTTTTACTACTCTTCTGAAGATATTCCTTGTTCCAAAAAGTGTTTAAGACTATCATGATTAGTTTTTACCTTGAAGTGTCTTCCCATGAGGTAAGTTCGCTATTTCTTTAGTGCATGCAGTATTGCTAACATTTCCTTCTCATAAATAGGTTTCTGTAAATACTTTCCTTCGATTGGAAGACTTTCAAAAGTAATGGGTCTTCTTTCCTGCATTAAAACAACACCAATTCCATTTCCTGAGGCATCACATCCCACAATAAAGGTTTTTGTGAAGTCTGGCGTAGCTAATATTGGTGCTCGACACATTGCCTCTTTAAGATGTTCAAAGGCCTTAGTTGCTTCAGGAGTCCATGAAAATGCATCTTTATTCAATAATGTTGTTAGAGGTGTTGCTATCCTCCCATAATTCTTAACAAACTTGCGATAGTACCCTGTTAACCCGAGAAATCCTCGCAACTTCTTTATGGTTGTGGGGAATTTCCATTCCTTAATGGCTTTAATTTTGTTAGGGTCTACCTTAACACTCTCGTGAGATACAATATGATCCAGATATTCCACCTCTTGTACTCCAAAGAAACATTTGGATGTTTTTTCATATAATTGTTTCTCCTGCAATAGTTTGAGCACCCTGTCAACATGTTCAACATGTTCCTTCCAAGACCTGTTGTAGATTAGTATATCATCAAAAAATACTAGCACAAATTTTCTAAGGAAGGGTTTGAAAATGGAATTCATCAACCCTTGAAATGTAGAAGGTGCATTGGTAAGGCCAAAAGGCATGACCAAAAATTCATAATGACCCTCATGAGTTCGAAATGTTGTTTTTGGAATATCTTCGATCTTCATTCTAATTTGATGATATCCTGAACGAAGATCCAACTTGGTAAAATAAATTGCTCCATGTAATTCATCCAATAATTCATCAATCACAGGAATGGGAAATTTGTCTTTAATGGTGAGCTTATTGAGCTCCCTATAATCTGGACACATTAGCCATGATCCATCCTTCTTGTGTACCAATACTACAGGAGCAGAGAAAGAACTTTGACTAGGTTGAATTATACCCGCCTCTAACATTTCTGCAATCATACGTTCAATTTCGCTCTTTTGGAAGTAAGGATATCTATAAGGGCTGATGTTTGGAGGAACACTTCCTGGAATCAAATGAATAGCATGATCATGATCACGAATAGGTGGGAGTCCTTTGGGAGTTTCAAACACCTTGGAATGATTGTCCAAGACTTGTTGGAGATCTACAAAAATAGATGATTTTGATGTTGGAACTTCTAGTGAGCATAATTGTGCAATTACACCTCATTGTTATTTCTTTAGAAGCTTTATCATGACATTAGAGCTTATTATCTTTCCCGGCTTCCCTGCAATACCCTGTAGTTCGACTTCCTTTCCTTCTGAAAAAAATTTCAAGAAAAGTTCTTGAAATTTAAAAGCTACCGTCCCCAAATATTGTAACCATTGTACTCCTAGTACAACATCAACACCTCCCATAGGAATGGAAAGCATTGGACTAGTCAATAGATATTCCCCCATGGGTAGCTTGATATTATGGCATTTTCCAGAGAAATTTATAGTTCCTCCATTTGCAACCATCACTTGACATTCTGGTGCTGGGTATAGGAAACAATTTAATTCCTTTGCTACCTTACAATGAATAAAATTATGGGTGCTACCTAAATCAATCAACACTATTACCTTTTTCTTCTTGATATGTCCTTATATCTTGAGAGTTTGAGGAGTGGTAATTCCTGCCAGTGCATTACATGATATGGTCAGATTCATTTCTTCCCCTTCTATGGTTGGTTCCTGGTGTATATCCTCTTCTTGTTCATTTTCTTCTTCCTCTTCACAATCTATGTAAAATAATTTCTTCTTAGCACACTTATGACCTTTAGTGTATTTTGTATCACAACTGTAGCAAAGCCCTTCTGCTCTTTTTTCTTCCAATTATTGTGGTGTCAACCTTGTAGGTTGTGGAAATCTAGGCATAGCAACACTTCCTTCTTTATAGAAGTGAGTGGTAGGCTTCCTTGTCACCATAATTTTAGATTCAATTTTTCTTGCCAACCTGAATGCCTTCTCCAATGAATCAGGTTCCAAAACACGAACTTCATGATGGATGTTATCCTTTAAAGTGCCTATGAAGAGATCAATCCTTTGTTCCTCTGAAATATCAGTTACCCTTATATTCAATTTTTGTGAGTCCTCAATGTGCTCCCCCACTAAGCCCTTTTGTTTTAGATTTAGCAATTGGCTAAAGAAGGTGTTGCTCTTTGTATCCTCATAATGTGCTATCATTTCCTCCATAAAAATTGACCAAGTGACAATTTTTTTACGGGAGCAAAGCCATCGATACCATACAAATGTATTTTGTTATAAATGTAAAGTTGCAATGCGTACCTTTTGTGTGTTTTGCACATTATGGAGATCAAAATATTGCTCCATCTGTAGTATCCATGTTACAGGACCCTTTCCATCAAACTTCCTCATCTCCATTTTTGGAATATGGTGGTTCTTCCCACCAACACTAGAGTTTATAAAATCATGATTAACATTTATTTTGTTCTCATCATGAGTTTCTTCTACTATCTTTTCACCATTATGAAACATTTCTTGTATCAACTTTGTCAAACCTTCCATGTCTTCTTTTAGATCATTCTTCATGTTTTCCATGTTGTCTTTCATGTCATCCATCTTAGCTTCCATGGCAGCTTCCATGCCATCCATCTTAGCTTCCACGCCTTTCTTCAAATCTTTCCTTTCATTTTTTGTTGCTCTTTGTGAGAGCGAAATTTGGTGCACTTTCTCTTGTAATTTTGATAGATCATGTTGCAATTATTCATCTTCATGAGTCATAGTAGAGCCTTCTGAAGGTTTAATGGGTGTTGAATTATTTTTATGGGGCATCTTTTAGAAACCAATACTGATATCTATTCTACAATATGCCCTTGGAATCAATTCAAATTGATTCTTCAAACAAGACTTATGCAATTCAGAAAAAATAATACACACCTTTTTCTTGCTTTTGAGGAGCTTGATATTGAAATTGGATTATCTCTATGATTGCAGCACTTCAATATTTGAATTTTGGTACCAACGTAGCCCTATAAATTCTCTTTCGAATGTCACAGGTCTGACCTAATTTGGATTATCCAAGAAAAAATTGTGTCCAATCTCCCACACTAACCTAATTATGGACTAGTTTAGTAGAGCAAACTTGTACGACTTTCCACGTGTCATTGTTTCATCCTGCTCTAAAATTGATAGCCAAGAAAATATAGTCCATTTGATTGCGACTACTTTTTACGACACTCCAATCCGATGCTCAAAGAGAGAGTTATGAATCATTTCCCACGATCACCTCTTTGAGATGAAATTCAGAAGCCTGAAAAAGTACTACCTTCCACAGATCACATCTCCGAAAATATTGAGAACCAAGCTCTGAAATTTTTTGACGAGTTTCCTTAGGATTTTTCCTTCGCACCCTAAAAATTTCAAATTATGAACCTTGTAGAAACAAAGTTATAGTGCAAATTCCATGATGACCTGTTTAGAGTAGCGAAACCCTAGAATCCCAACATCTGATACCAAATGTTGTGTAACCAGCTCCAAAAATAGAAGAAAAGAGATATCAACACCTTAGAAAAAAGCCACTTTGAGGGGACAACCTCCAATACATTACATAAATGAAAAATTCTTGGATGATACAATTTACAAAACCTCCTTTCTATATATAGGAGTCCATGGGGCCATAATGTAATCCTAGTGGGCCACAATGTAATCCTAGCTGACCTAACAATAATAATTTAAGGGCACAATAATAACAATATGGGCGTTACAAGGGTACAATAATAATAATAAGGGGGTTACACTAACAACAATAAGTTACTATACTAGTAATATAGGGACCTAACAGGAGCTCTCTCTCTCTTACTCTTGGACACATAGAGTTTTATTGGATAACTTTAGCATTGGATCAAGAAAGAAAAGAAGGCAAAGATGTGGGAAATATCAAGCATGGAAGAGTAGGATCAAGCGGGGTATACTTGAAGGTTTCGATTTTCATGTATGATTCCTTGCAATATTTCACATGCATAGTTATGCATGTGTTGTCTTGGTTCTCTTGTTGCCAATGGAATGAGTTTTTCCAGGGGTGACAATGTTCTTCATCCTTGCCTTTCCACTTCTGGATATCCATGGTGTGATGGGATTCTCATGTTTTGGTTAATTTTAATTGCCATATGGATTCGAAACTAAGTGAGGTGGATCTTTGAATGAAAGAACACATGGCCTAGTAATACCTAAACGATACTATGGATTATAGTAAAGCCATTGGTCTAGTAATCCGTCAATTAGATTGTGGGTTGCAGTAAATCCAGGTATTGTGTGCCTCGGTGGGCATAAAAATCCTTGACTGGTGAATGGTGAGATATATGTTAAAGCTTCGAGGTGGTTTCCCTTGATCAAGCCTAGGAATTCTTGGTTAGTGAATGGAGGGATATATGGTAAATCTTGGAGAGTGGTGTCTCAATTATGGCCTAGTGATCCCTTGATCGAACAACCAATAACATGTTTTTTTATTCTTTAAATTCCATTTTTGAATGTTACATAACATGTGTATCCAGCCATTTTATATTAACTCATGTTAAAATATTTTATCCACAACACTTATTGCATGTTTTGTTGAAAATATTTAAGACGGATATGAAAATATTGTATTTATCACGTGAAGAGTAAAAGAACTATCAACAACTTGAGTTAATTGTTTTGTTGATAGATTTTTAATTGTTTATTTATATCATTATTTAATTCTTAAATAATTATAATCAGCAATATTTTTTTCCTTTAATTTTAATGTTAACTATTTATATATTAATAACTACAATTGAAATTATAACTTTAATAATAGTAATAATTTTATGATATAATAAAGCAATTTATTATTTTAATATTTATCATATAAATTATAAAGATTATAGAGATTTGGTCAATGTTTCAAACCATGTGATGTGGTTCATTTAGATGATCTTTATTTATAAATTTTTGTTATAAATAAAATATATATTATTAAAAAAACTTATTAAAAAACAATATACTAGAACAATTAATTATTAATTTGGGAGAGAAAAATAATACATAATATAAAAGTGAAAAAGTGTTAATATATAATCTTAATATATATTTCCCAAAAACACCGTCTATGAAATATAAAAGTGGAAAAATACTAATATATATAAGCTTAATAAAAATAGTGAAATTGAAATAAACCATTGTAGGAATACATGTAAAATTAAAATAGGGGAAAATTTGCATCCTCAAAAGTTCACTATTAAATCCTCTTTTCTTCTAACATATTTCAATAAATTTAAAATTAATACAAATTTTTTTTAAATATATTTTATAAATTTAAAATTAATATAAATTAGTGTAATGGTATATAAATTAATGGTTAAAAATATTTATTTTAAAATATATTGTTAAAAAATAAATAAATAAAAATTATTCAATTGCAAGTTTATGTTTAATGATTATTTATTATTTCTTATTATTATTCATAATTATAGAAATAATGAATATATGAGTTCAACATATGTAGATGTAATGATGTCTTTTAACTATGACATGTATTTTCACTAGACCAAATATTGTAGAATGTTTCATAAAAGTTAAATCCTACCATCCAAAAAATAATTATTGATAATTGACTAAAAATTTAAAAAATCTCATTCCAAAATAAACGTACCTATTAAATTGTTCAATCCTCTTCTCTCTACATAAATTTAAAATTAACCTAAATAAAAATAGCCAAAACATTTGCTAGAATACCAACATTATTGACTTATCCTCATATCTATTTACAAGATTAATAAGTGAAAAATACAAACAGCATTCACTCATTGAAATTTGCAGTTGAAAAAAAAATACTCTCAAATCCTCACCACGACAAAATTGCCATTAATCCTCAAATGTTTTTAAGGAACTCGATTAGCAAGTTGAGAATCCTCTGATACTATACTAAACTATCATGCTCTCTAATGTTAACAAAGGTAACACCAATAGTCACACTCTCTAATGTTAACAAAGGTAACACCAACAGTCAATTTTAGAAGAAGTTAAGGAATTACATTCCCAAGTTGACAAACCTCTTCAGTATAAACATCGTGGATACCCTCACAAGCCATCACAAGCCATGTATGTTACCATTTACTCAACAATGGATAGAGTGGTATTATTGTTGGGCCTACATAATGTAACAACCTCTGTGAAAATTCCATATAATAAAAATTAATAAAGGTAAAATAATAACCATGGTTATGGGACACTTATTCCAAAGTGAATGTTTTGAAAAGCATCTTAGTGTGGGTGTTCATTTCAGTTATTATGACTATGTAAATTGGAAAAGTCATTAGAAAATGGATTTGGAAAGGAAAAATGACATTAATTGACATTTATTTATGAAAATAATGAAAAATAGGAGATAAGGAATGTGAAAGGCCATAGGTTGCATGTGAGGTGGAAAACAAAGGAAAATAATGGAAAACGAAGAAACTAGAGACCACATTAATAAAAGCACTTTTGAGAATCAGTTCATACATTTTATTAGTACTACGTTTTTGTCAGTTTAGTTTTGGAGCTCTCTCTCTCTTACTCTTGGACACATAGAGCTTTATTGGAGAACTTTAGCATTGGATCAAGAAAGGCAAAGAAGGCAAAGACGTGGGAAAGATCAAGCATGGAAGAGTAGGATCAAGCAGGGTATACTTGAAGGTTTCGATTTTCATGTATGATTCCTTACAAGATTCACATGCATAGTTATGCATGTGTTGTCTTGGTTCTCTTGTTGCCAGTGGAATCAGTTTTTCCAGGTGTGACAATGTTCTTCATCCTTGCCTTTCCACTTCTAGATAGTCATGGTGTGATGTGATTCTCATGTTTTGGTTAAGTTTAATTGCCGGATGGATTCGAAACTAAGTGAGGTGGATCTTTGAATGAAAGAACACATGGCCTAGTAATACCTAAATGAGACTATGGATTATAGTAAAGCCATTGGTCTAGTAATCTCTGAATTAGACTATGGGTTGTAGTAAATCTAGGTATTGTGTGCCTCGGTGGGCCTAAAAATCCTCGACTGGTGAATGGTGAGATATACGTTAAAGCTTCGAGGTGGTTTCCCTTGATCGAGCCTAGGAATTCTTGGCTAGTGAATGGAGGGATATATGGTAAATCCTGGAGAGTAGTGTCTCAATTATGGCCTAGTGATCCCTCGTTCGGACTCTGGATTGCGTTAAAACCTAGAGAGTATGATACAGGAAAATTCCTCAGGGTGTAGATATATAAATCCAATGGCATCCATGATTGTTTATGGCCTAGTGATTAGGTGAATATTGTGGTAAATATTGGTTCTATTTACAAGGGTAATGTGGTTTAGCCTCTAGAATTGCTAGTTACTTTGTTTGGTTTTGAGTCCCACATTCATGCTTAGAATATGGCATGAGGATGACTGGCTGAAGAGAGATTTGGTTCAACCAATATATGGTCGGGTGGAACATGGAAGTCCCAAACCGGGTTGGCTTTTGCATTCATTAATAAGAGTTCACTTCCTTGGTATTTTATTTGAAAACTTACTCCTTCATATGTGGCATTTATGGTTGTTATAGCCTTGCTATTTCTATTGTTTATATGTTGGTTATGAGTACATTTTATGGTAGTGATCATGTATGGCTCTAATGTGATAAGGCATCAATCCCTCTTAGTGATTCTTAAATAATTATGAAACCCCTATGCTCTGATTTGTTATTATAACCTGTAGAATGCATATTTGTGTCATGTCTGACAAAATACTTGTCATGGCTAGTGGGGGTGAATTCAAGTGCTTATTCAAGTATTTTCATTTGTATCATTGTCTTTATGTTACTTTTCATTGGCATCTATTTATGAAAATAATGAAAAATAGGAGATGAGGAAGGTGAAAGGCCATAGGTTGCATGTGAGGTGAAAAAAAAAGGAAAATAATGGAAAATGAAGAAACTAGAGACCACATTAATAAAAACACTTCTGAGAATCAGTTCATACATTTTATCGATACTATGTTTTTGTCAGTTCAGTTTTGGAGCTGTTGTGTAACCAGCTCCAAAAATAGAAGAAAAGAGATATCAATGCCTTAGAAATAAGCCACTTCGAGGGGGCAACCTCCAATACATTAAATAAATGAACAATTCGTGGATGATACAATTTACAAAACCTTCTTTCTATATATAGGAGTCCATGGGGCCATAATGTAATCCTAGTGGACCACAATGTAATCCTAGTCGACCTAACAATAATAATTTAAGGGCATAATAATAACAATATAGGGGTTACAAGGGTACAATAATAACAATAAGGGGGTTACACTAACAACAATAAGGGACTATACTAGTAATATAGGGACCTAACATGTCCCTCTCCTTCCAAAAAGTGTTGTCCTCAACGCTTGAGTAGCTTTGGGTGCTTCTGTATAAAATTCTCATCCTCCCATGTAGAATCTTCAGTGGGTAAGTTCTTCCACTTGGTGAGATACTCTGAAATTGATCGATTATGTAGCTGTCGAGTTCTTGTTTCCGTGATCGCTTTAGGTTCCAATATGATTTTTCCTTCCTCATCAAGTTTTGGCAATATTGTTTGAACTGAAAGATTTTAACCTATAACCTTCTTTAAGCATGAAACATGGAAAAATGGATGCACTCGTGAAGAAGCAGGAAGCTCCAATTTCTATGCCATAGTACCAATCTTTTGCAACACCTTGTAAGGACCATAGTACTTTAGCAATAATTTATTATCCTTCTTAGCTTGCTTGAGGGACATTTGTTTTTATGGTTGTAGCCATAAAAATACCCAATCTCATACATTAAAAATTCTCTCGCTGCAATGTTGATCTTCCTATTGTTTCATTTGGTTTTGTGCCAAATTTAGGTTATCCTTTAAGAGTTGGAGAACTTCTTGCTGATGCTCAATGTGATCTTCTACTGCTTGAACCTTCGAATTTTCCCTTAAATATGATGTGATGGATGGTGGATGATATCCATAAAGTGCCATAAATGGGGTCATTTTTGCTGCAGTATGGAAGGAAGTGTTATACCACCATTCAGCAAGAGGTAACCCCTTGACCCATTGTGTTTGTTTATCAGATACAAAACAACGAAGATATCCTTCCAAACATTTATTTACTATCTCAGTTTGACCATCATATTGAGGATGATAAGATGAGCTATGAGCTAATTGAGTACCCAAAAAAGAAATTAACTCCGTCCAAAAATTTCCAGTAAAAATGGGATCTCTATCACTCACAATAACCCTTGGGCTTCCATGTAGCTTTTGAATTGTGTCCATAAATGTAGTAGCAACTGTACTTGCTTTAAATGGATGAGATAATGCACAAAAGTTTGCATACTTGGTAATTCTATCAACTACCACCATGATGAAAATATTTCCTTCGGACTTAGGTAAAACTGTGATAAAATCCATTGAAATCTCCTCCCAACATTGACTTGGAATGGATAAAGGTTGTAGAAGTCTCGGGGTCTTAATTGTCTCAACTTTATTCTGCTGGAAAACCAAAAATTCCGCCACAAACTTTTGAATATCAGATTTAAGGCCATCCCAAAAAAAATCTTTCTTCACCCCATGGTAAGTTTTTAAAAATCCCGAGTGTCCTAAAGGAGAAGTGTGCAGTTCCAAAAGAATATTTTGTTTTAGTTGGGAATTCCTACAAAGATATAAGCTATCTTTGTACCATAAGGAATCATTTTTCCAACTAAATGTATCAGATGTACTAGGATCTTGCTGCAACTTTTGAATGAGTGTCCATACATATTTGTCCTTCTTCCATTCATCTCTTGCTTCGGTTATCAAATCTGGTTGGATAATAGAAATGGCACAAAGCAATGCTTCCACCTCTTCATTCTTTCTTGAGAGTGCATCTGCAACAACATTAAGCTTTCATTTTTTGTAGATTATTTCAAAGTCATAACCCAACATCTTTGTGACCCATTTTTACTACTCTTCTGAAGATAGTCCTTGTTCCAAAAAGTGTTTAAGACTATCATGATTATTTTTTTGCAACGAAGTGTCTTCCCATCGGAATGAGATTCGTTATTTCTTTAGTGCATCTTTTGATATTGCCACAACATTTCACTACAAGAAAAAAGCACATTGGTGAGGGTCATGCTTGTGACGGACCTTTAAGGTCCGTCACCAATGTCACATATGGTAGCCTTTAAAAAACCGTCCTTGTGAAAGTGTATATAGTGATGGTCCTTTGTAATTAAAGTCACGAAAGACATTTTCTCAATGACACTTTTAGTGAGGGTTGATGAAGGGCCACGTCACTAATTCTTGCTTTAGTGACACTTCTAGTGACGAACTTTTAATGACCCTCACCAATGCTCTTTTTGTTACTTTTAGTGACGGTCGAAAAATGTACGTCTCATCATTGATCATTAAAAAACAAATCATGTAAGTGTATATAGTGATGGTCCTTTGTAGTCCCGTCACAAAGACATTTTAGATGACACTTTTTGGTGAGGGTCGTTAAAGGCCCATCTAATTCTCTTTGGTGACACTTCTGATGACAGTTTTAATGACCCTCACCAATGCTGCTCGTTTGTTACTTTTGGTGACGGTGGCATGTGCGTCATCATTGATCATTCCAATGAGTTTTGATGATGCTATGTACTTTGTTAATATATTTTTTTGTGTCAAAAGTTAACGATTTAATGTTACCATTATTGTGGAGTATTTTTTTATAATATGTCCAAAGCCATAGTGGTTGGGGTCGGTGAATTTTTAGAAGTAATTAGTGTATCATTTCCCTCAAGTAATAACTAGTCAAATAGAGATTTCATGGTGAGATGATTCATATATATATTAAGTTTATTATACGAAAATTCCCTTTAGATAAAGTTCCACTGTGTGTGTAGGAAATATATTATTTAATACATGTCCAGGCTTTGACAATTCTATTAATGAGAAAGACCTAACGATCTCACCAATTTGGGCATGCTTTAATTAATTAATGCTTTGTGGCACACACTAACATTCATAGCACCCCACATGTATTGGAACATCTTTGTACCTAGAACATCTTGTGATGAAACTTACGCCATGCACATGGTGACATGCGCTAGCACAACATGCGTACTCTGTTAACATGTGTTGGCATGCTGCATATAGTCCCTAGCATTCCTGGAACACCTTGGTTGAATGCATTGACATACATTAGCACTTGGCACACAATGCCACTTGGCATGTATTGGACCTATTATTAGTGTGCCTAGCATGCCCCTTTTCAAAGATAAAGTCCTGACTTATTAACCCTCTTATTGGTTCTTCCTTTTGCCTTGACACATATTGACATACCCCTGGTCCACCACCACATCCTTAGCACCCGGCTTTATGTATTGGCATATCTTGGCACTGTTAATTGGCACATGATATAATTAGCACACCATGGAACTCCCAAGCACACTTTGGGAATTATTGACATCTTACCTTGATATTCCTAGCATGCCTTACCAATGTAGCATACCTTGTGATCCCCTCCTTGGCATGACAACTAACACTCATTAACACTAGTCTGCGGCACACGTTCCTCATATTCATTAATTTCATGAATTTTTACTTAGTGCTCCTTAATGTTTTCTTAGTAATCCTTAACACTCATGATCATGCATTATCACTCTCTAGCACACTTTAGCACTCTTCAACATTCCGCTTCCACTTCATAACATGCATAACACTAGTTCACGGCACATATTGGCGCTTGTGCGTGTTCGTGCTTGGAAAGTCTTAGCATGTGGAATACGTTGAAGAGATGCTTGGTATGATTTGGCATGGTTTAATATTCATTGTTGTGATTATCAGTTGTTGAAAGGCGGAAGTGAGAAGCAACAAAGGAATACTTGGCACTTAGAATGCACTAAGACTTTGCACTTGGCACCTATTGTTGCCTGGTGTTGGTGTGCCTAGCATGCCCCTCTTGGAAAAGGTAAATTGATGACTTATTAACTCACTGTGTGTTCATTTCCTTGTAGTTTAACTTTTTTCTCCCCTTTTTTGTCTCGACATTCCACGACATGCATTGACACACCCTTGCATCTTGGCATGCCTTATCACTTAGCACATATTAGCATGTTTGACATATTCCCACGCTATCTGGCACATCGAGAGACGAAGAGAGATGTAGTCCTAAATTAGGTCGAGTACGGCGAGTAAGGGTTGCTAAAGAGAGGTCATGATCATCCTCGAGGAAGACGAATCATCATGAGTGTTCGAGAAGAATGTTACATGCATGTAAGGGTCGGTTTATTTAGGAAGTAGGATGGCATATTGTTGGTTCTCTTAAAGCGAAGGATCGAGCTTAAGAGAGGTTTCTCTGAGAATATAGGCATGTGATTTCAATGGTGTCTTTGTGTGAAGGCCGCATCAAATTCTGAAATGTTGAAATTTGCAACAAGAAACGGTGGATGGAAACAGAGAAAAGGACAAAAAAATGCACCCACGGTGAGGAATTTTGATGCACCGGGGTGAGGGTATGGGGCGTCTAATTTATTTTTCCCTTAAATAAATTGGACAATAAATTGTAATTTTCATCTCATAACAACTTGTGTTAGTTAATTAAGTCACTTAATTTGACCGAGTTAGCTCAAGAAATTCAAGTAACGAGGGTCTAAGATGATGAGGCATGCAGAGGGATTCTAATATTTTTGGGTCCGGTTGGAAATTGATGCATTAGTGGGGTGCAAATTGTAATTAACTCAATTAAATGTGTTAAAATCAGTTTTTAGCGGTTCTAACTAAGTTATGAGCTAGCCGAGAGGTCCGAGTGAATTAAATTAGATTTAATTCACAATGATCGATCATATAACGTCGCTATTAGTTGTATGCATGTGGGTTTCGAGGAATACCCGGTTGAGACGGAGGTTAAAGGGAACATAACTATCAGCGGTTATTATTCAAAGAAAATTTCCCATGTGAAATTATAGAGTCATTGGGATTCCATAATGGATTGTACGATCAAGGAAGATTGATTCCTAATTAATAAGCGATTAATTCCCTAGCTAGGATTGTATGAGCAAAGGCGAGGCTGAAGTAAGGATCAGAATTGGCTAAGTACTAGACCGAGTTTGCCTAGATCAACGGGAGACAATTGAGAGTGTCGGAGAATCTCATGAGAGATTAAGCATTAATGTTTTGTTTCATGATTCATTGACTTAATACACAATAGAGATAGAGGGCCTTTGAGAAGTTTCTTTCCCCAAATACATCATGTTGTTGTGCGATTGATAATTTATTTCTCTTACTTATATGTGATTGTGCGATCGTGTTTTGTTTCCATAAAATTGTAGGAAGGATTAAATATCTTGTTTTAGTATATTACAAGATTAGATTGAATCTTAGTTCGTTTTCTACATGGTATTAAGAGCAAATTTTTTTTGGGCGGCGAGGTTGCATAGAATATTTGAATATTTTGGTGTAAAATTTTCAAAAAAAAATAGAGCTATTTGGATTCCTTGCGAAAATCTACTGAAATAGAAAAAAACCGAGTGGAATCGGAGCTCGGATTAAGGAGATATCATCGATTTAAATCAACTCTTTTTTAGAAACTTTTTGTAACGTCGGGACAATTACACTATGCGCGAGTCAGGAACCTATGTAATTGAGGTACCGGATGCATACAAAGCTTTGAGGAAGAAAGGAAGAAGTTAGAGACTTGGTGGTTGAGGGCATAAATACCTCTGCTTGTGAATCTTCATGAGAAGCGGTCTCGAGAGGTTGTGGAGTAGTTGCCACAATTGGAGAGGCGAGGAGACTAAGTGGAAGCATGTTCAGCGAGGAGACCTCCGCCAGGGAGAAGTTTTGAGCCGGATGAAGAGGAGCGACCATGCACCGGAGGTGTAAGCTGGTGGGGGTGATGTGTAGACATAATCCCAAGATAAGAAATTCAGGCAAGGTCATTGAGATGGCGTGTGATCATGGGGTCGGGCAGCTACGAGGAGCCACGGTCTGATAGTAGTAGGAAGGATCGAGTTAAATTAGTGTGACCCGGATGTCGACAAGATAGAAATTAGAGTCGGATGTCCAAATCTTGGATCACAAATTAGAGTTAGCAATAGTTCAAAGGGCACGGATGCGGATATCGGCGGCGGCGCGAAGGTCCGGTACTGGGCGGATACGATGACGCTAGCGGCAATCGAGAAGATTCGATGACGGATGCATTATCTTGGGCATTGGTTTTGGAGGCTATTCGGTTGGACTTAGAGGTGCAAACAACACTAGAGAAGTGTAGCATGCGGAACATTCCAAAAAGTACCGAATGGAGATAGATTGAATTCCTTTCTTGTTGATAACTTGTTTCTCTTACTTATATGTGATTGTGTGTTATTGACTTGTTTTCCACAAATTGTGAGGAAGGATTCGATATCTTGTTTTAGTACATTACAGATTAGATTGAATCTCGTTGGTTAGATTTCCTCCATGAAATAGAAGAGAGGGTTGATACCATCTTGTGGTGGTTAGTGAGCCACAAGGTACGTGATAAAGACCAACATAAATGGAGGAGGGCTTGCGTAATTTGAAACCATAGCAGTCGACACGGGTGTAATATTGACTGATTTAACCCTAGTTTGAGGGTCGACATTGGAATCCCGAAGTTCATGTCAAGATTCAATCAAAGAAATGCCCAAAATCTGTGGATCCCATGAGCTAGGTCAAGTCTCTTATGGGCAAAAGTCGTGTTTTTTCTATATGTGGATAGGGTTTGTTCTACAACAATTAGAAGTACATAAGTATAATGCCCTAGTTAGGACGGTTTATAGCATGTTTAGTTCATAAGGTATGCCCCTTAAATTTGTGACGACAAATTTGCGTAGAAGAAGACACTGTGACCCTTACGTGAGAGTTTATTTACCGCAATAAAGACCACGGATATGGAAGATGTTTTGATTTGGTATGTGTGGAGACAATAGATCCAAAGGAGGGTGCTGAGCGAGAAGATTGAGCATACGAAGAAATGTGCCATATGGAGAATGGATTGACATGCGAGTTGATTTTGGCGGACTTTCCATAGGTTTAGACAAATATCTGAAGAAACCTATAAAGTACTAAATGGGCCATTGGTAGGTGGTTTGTGACCCAGGTTGATCATCTGATTGTTCGAAAGTGATAGAGGAGTAATAATTCATATTTGTTCGTATATTGGACAACAAAGATCAAATTGTCGATACGCAAAACGATCTTGAGAGGACTCAAAACCCTTGTTCGGTGGTAGATTTGAAGAGCCCTGAATGAAGACAATATTGTGAGGCCCTAGATCGGTAAAAGAATAGATTGTGGTTGGGGCGAGATTGATGGTAGTCAGAAGTACGGTTGGAGGGTTGTTTGATTCTTGTCGAAGAAGAGCCTGACTCTTGATACCGAGTGAACGACAACAAAATTGGTAAGCGTAGGTGTATAGGGCCTGGGGATGTGCAGTTTTGAGGACTAGTAATAGTCAGAGTGGGCGAAGCAACTAGCCCTAGTTCACTATGTTAGCAGAGAGAGGCCAGTTCGAAGAAGAAGGGAAGCCTCCCATAGCCCTGGACTTCTCATCTTGGAGCGAGTAATATGGAAAAAGTGGGCATACGAAAGAGTTGTTCACAAATGGAATTGTGAGCAACTTGTTACCACTCAAACTAGTAGTGGACCTAAAAGGTGTTCCTAAGAGGGCAATTGCTAGGACAAGGGGAAACGATGGAGGCTTAGCCCATTGTCACCACAACTAAGGCTCTAGTGCTCTTCATGGAGATTTCATAGATGGTGGAGTCCTCGGTAGTTTAGGAAGTCACTTGTAGGTATTGGTCGAAGTAGATAGGTGGGAAGTGACCCTGAGGAAAACCTTTCTCTATAAGACAAAATAAAGAGTGGGACTTGCTTTCCTTCCTAAGCAAGTGAATTTATCTTCTAGGGAGAGAAGAGGGGGATTGAAGGGTTGAGGGAGAAGAAAAAGACTTATGAAGGAAGTTCTCAATCCCTAAAATCCTTTGGGAACTTGGATTCCCAGAGCGTTCATGATGAAAGAGACGACACTAAATGGGACCACATGGGGCCAAGTGGACCCGGCAGGGTTCGAAGTGGAATTTAGCAACCAAAAGTGTTTCCTAGAAAAGGTTGGGGAAAGGATGGGACAAGAGTTTTACTTCGATGGGTCAAATTGATCCTATTTAGGTTCTATCCTTGGGACCACCTAGGCAAACTTGATCCTAGAGCTAGGGCTTGAGGTATAAGATATTCCCGTCGAAATTGGCCCCAAGTTTGGGGGCGAAAGGGGTACCAGCAACGCAGTGCCTCTAGGAGATAGAATTTTTCCTCTAGCTAGATTCCTAGAAAATTGTTGCCCTAGGTGACCTATTGAGGCTAGACCTAGGGAATGTGAGAAATTTTCTTTAACTCCTAAATCTCCAAATTCATCAAATTATATCTGTATTAAAACCCCAGTCCTCTATGTTAGCCATTCTATAAAGATAAATTTGAGAAATTACTATAGAACCATCACCTACATGTAGTGATCTTATTAAATAAAGTGACCTACTTTCGAAGACACGGAAGGTAAACACTCTCACCCGAAGTTTTCCATCGACCCGAGTTGAGCAACCACATATACATCACCAATTTTTTTCTCTTCGGGTTTGGCGACTTAGAAGAGCTTTGTCCTGACTTCTCCCTAGAGTTGCTCCCCGAGTCACCCAAGCAAGCCCTCTCGACATCATCCTCTTTCGTAGTACCTAATTAGTAATTTAATTAACCATAACCAGGTTTCTTAACGATCGTAAATTATTTCAAATATATTTCCAATAAGCATAAGCTTTCATGTGTTAAACAATCACGTCAAAAGTTTAGACTATGATGCAAAAAATACAAAGAAACCTCACCAACACTCAAAGGACAAACAAATTCAAACCTCTACAAAAGTATATAAATAGATATCGATAAACTTCATTCCACCACAAAAATATGTAACTAAAGAAAATTCTAATTACGCATTGCTTTCAAGACAAAGCTTTCAAGAAGCGATGATGTTACGACATACCCCTAACACCTCGTGAACAATCAATGTGTATAAGTAGACCATCATAAGGCTCATTTTAAACATCATTATTATCATTTTATAAATCATTTTTATCAAATCAACAAGAAGCAAGCAACAATTGCATTTCGGTTCAACGACAAAATATGGCAATTTCATGTTATTATGAAGCTATCTAGATTTGCAACTTAATTGTAGAGTCAACCAATCACTTGAAGCCCAATATTGTCTCTTGTGAGAATCAAAGTTACATCAAGCTCTGCAGAAATCAATGTGTGTCATAACCATTTCAAGCACATTGATATTAATCAATTTCCTAAGATTCCAAGTTCTTAGGGAGTTGGTAGTGTTGGACCACGATACAGTGACAAAGTTGCATATGGTTAATAGTTTGACAAAGCTCTAACAAAGGGAAGTTGCATATAGTTAATGCTAGTCATGTATACCTTAGAAGAATATTATAAGCATAATTTACTAGAAAAGCAAAAGACATTATCGAAGGAATAGTCATGATAATGCGGAGTTGCACAAAGGATATCTACATGTACGAGTTTTCTAAAAGTTTAACCTGTTAAAAATAAAATCAAGGGAAGGAGCTTGCTTCATCAAAGCAACGGGGTAAGATTTGCCTAACGAAGCAGAAAAAAAATCGACAAACATGAAATTTTCACTGTATAGTAGAGTATTGTGGTACAGATTTGTATTTTCATGTAACCATAGCCAGTCTGAACCTGCAATCCATTGTATTGCACTTCATGCCAAAACAACATCTTCTAAATACTCTTCATGTACAATATGCGTTCTTCATCATTTCATATAGATTTATAATCGTCATGAGGGTTCCATATGTTTTGAATCCCTGAAGAGGAAAAATTTTACACTTTAAAACTACCAACTAAACCTATAGTCTACAAAACCTGTTTCCAAGTCCAAGCTTCTTCATTCTTTGATAATCTTTATTTGAATTTCTCATATGATGATGTTTGCATTATGCCTTGAAAAATACAGGTAACTTGGTGTGGTGTAAATTTCAGTAGTTGGTAGCAACATTTCAGACTTATGGACAAGTGGACATATGTTAATTCTTGCATTCGAAAAATTATCCCCATGAGATATTATAAATACGGAAAGCCCTTGCATTTGACTTCCGTATTATCCATACTATAAAGCTTGTCTTTCATTTTGAAATTACAATAGCTTTTCTCTAAACATTTAGAAGTAGGTCTCCTCATAAGTCATGTGCTAACATCCTTACGATGTACGGTATTTTTTGTGGTTTTTTATTAAGAACAATAGAGATTTATGCAGTGAGGTGTGCATTCACATTATTCACAATAGAGATTTATGTTGATTGGATATTATTTGTGCTAATCACATTTTATATTAATGTTAGCGACATAGTAAGCGAGCGTAAAGAGAAACCAAAAAAATTTGATTGTGTCTCATGTTAGGTTAAAATGCTATAACATGTGAGAAGCAATGAGCCAAAACCTCTCATTGCAATTATGAACCAAAACATAGTGCCATAACACTTACCTTATGTGACCACAAAATATTGATTTGTGCATCAAATTTGTGGACATTAGTACATATAGACGGTCAACTTTATCTACCCTACCTTTGATGAACTTGAAATTTGAGTATACTTGGTGAGATATCATATTTGACAAAGTTTGATACATGACATATTGCCACGATGTATTGGTCTTAACATTGACACATTCGACCTCCATTGACATTGAAATTACCTGTAGACCACGATGTAAGATAGACCTTTGGCATTTAGACTTCACAAGTGTTTTGGGCATTGATATGTTGACCTGGGTTAGTAGCATATCAGCCTGCCAGGCTAGTTCATCCTACATCTTAAATCTTAGACCCTAAAACTTTAAATGCATTATACCAAAATGTGAAGGCTTTAAACCTTGAACCTTGTTAAAAATGCGGAACACTAAAATACCCTTTAGCCCAAAATCCGTGATGGACATTGGTTAAAATGTCCTCGAGATATGTCAACTTGTCTCGAAGCGAGTTATACCCTGAGATATTCATAAATAGCCCATTGTAAGTTTGCCACATTCCATATATGTGTTGATACCTTTTGAAAACGACTAAAAGCATTGCGGTATGCTTAAATAGCCCATTGGACGTGCACATTCCATACTGTTAATTAGCTTTTAAAAATGATTCCACAAATTGTAGTATGCTTTAAGAAATGACCTTTTTGAAAATGATTGTAAAAAAATGGTGAAACACTTTTAGGAGCTTTTGGCATTATAGATATACTTTGTACTTAAGGACTCTTTGATATCTCTTGGAAATACAAGAGAAATGATTAAGAATCATTGCGATGTACTTTAAGCGGTATTTTTGAAAATGATTATAACAAAAAGGTAGCAAAACTTGAGGAAGTTTGGCATTGAGATAAACTCGAAGGACTTGAGATATCTTAGAAAAAGTAAATTTGTTCTAAATTATAGAGGTACATTGGGAAAGGCTTTTTAGGCTTCACGTACATTCAAGTTCCATATATCAATTAGGGGCAGCAGTCTGATCTACATGAAGTATTTCTGTAGTGTATTTTATTAAGAACGGTATGGAGTTGTATGCAGTAGTGTGCATTCACATTAAATAACTACAAGTACTGTTGCTGATTATACCCACAGTGTGTGGACTGCATTCTTGTTGGTTGCTGGCCGATGCAGGTGCATGCTCGGATGTGAAGTTGAACTAAGTCTCTGGGACCCCTAGAAAAACCATAATGGCCATCATGCATTACGGGTGCATGCTCGGATGTTATCTTGGGTGTAACTCTTTTGTTAAAGACGAGCTTGGTACCATGTTTTGAATTTCAATTTAAACGGTGTTTCCATCTAGCTTTCACCATATGGAAGTGTGGTTGAACCACATACCTTTTGGAATCGATTAGTTATACTTCATTCATTTGCATGATGGTGTTTAAGGAGGCTTGTATCCATGACTAAGGGTTGTGATATGTAGAATGCATGCCTAATATTTCTAGGAAAGCTTTCTGGCTAGAGGTTTACACATTCAAGTAGAACTTCAAATTGATTGTGATCGAGTCACTATTGGTTGATATACTATTTTGTTGATCCTTTTTATTTTTTACATTGTATTAAGCTAGCTTATTTACTTGGTATTTGATCTTTCAAAGGCTCATTTACTAAACCTGGACCATCATTCATTTTGATTGCCACTTAAATTTCATGTGTTTCAACTCCTATGGACTTATTTACTGATTAAATTTTCATCCTCGATGTCATTTTAGAGCCTCCATTTCTTGGAATCAACTTGGCGTTGTTCATGCTTGATGGTATTTTAGAGCCTCCATTTCTTGGAATCGTCTCATAACATAAGAATTATTTACTTTTGGATAGATTTACGTGCTTTACTTGACCTTCAAAGTGGAGAATGGTCAACCACTTTTGGGCTATCTACAACTTGTTCGTCCCATAGTGTTATTGTTATTGTCTCCGAGCGCTTTAAGCCACATTTAGTAGACTTTGATTTTCATTTCTGTGTGTCTCTGTGTCTTCCAACTTCCATTGACTCATTTACCTGTCAAAGTGACATCCCCATTGACAATCAAATTCAAGTTTGATGCTGCTTATAAGGCATTATTTCCATTCAAATTCTAAGTTGTAAGTTTGTAACCAATCATGATACGTTTGACAACTTTGTCATCAAGTGTACACCTCATTCTTGGTACCATATTACATCTATGCGAACATTTTGAAGATCCTCAAGAGATCATTTTTTGCCATTCCATCGTGTCTTCAACCCATTGATTTATTCACCTGTGAATATCAACGCGAAGATCACACCCCCTTGATCAATTCAGGATTTGATGCAGTTATAAGATATTATATCCCTTCAGAGTCCCAGTTGTAACCGGTCATGAAATGTGTTGGACAACTTTGTCAACAAGTGCATGCCTACTATTTGGTATGTAGCCACACCGTAATGTGAACATTCTAAGATGCTTAAGAGATCATTGTTGTGTCATTCCATACTAAATGTAGTGTCTTTTGATGTAGGAATTGGTGGGCAATCCAGTTTTCATTCCATACTTCGCGCTACTTATGATTCCTATTGTTACTCAAGATAAAAACTCTTTGGAACTTTGAATGAGACGTTGCTTTTCACGGGGACGTTTGTTGATAGCGACCACGGAGCCTAGGAACCTCTGAAGAATGCGAAATAGTGGAAATAAATGAAATTTCAGTTTTCTTATCCCTCGTTGTACCTCGTGAAAGTCCTTTCCCAATGTTCATGGTGGTTTAACCAGTTTTCTTCATTAAATGCATCTATACCCTATTATTTTAGCAACAAAATTCTAATTGCAAGTGAATCTCATTTTGTATCCGATCGACTTTTTTCTGTGCGACTTTGTTCCCCTCTTGAAAAGAAAACTTCATTTTTTTGTTATATCAATTTTGAATATTTCTTGTCTTCTCTTGCGGTAGTATGAGTTATGCAAGGTTAATGCGGAGCCCTCTTGTCAGAGTGGTAGACGACTGTCATAAGATTAGACTAAAATAAAGCAATCAAGGTGATGTTTGCATGTACATTGGTGCCTCATTGATCACATCTTATGTTGTCATCTTTATTTGGGAAAAATTTCCTCGAGATATATATCTTAGGATGAGATGGATATTCATAAATGTTAAATATCTTGAATTCCCAAGTGATTATTGTGCAATTCTTTAGCAAATTTTAGCAACCAATGTGATACGTTTGACAACTTTGTCATCGTGTGTGCCTCATTGCGGTATATAGCCACATCTGTACGAACATTTGAAGATCCTCAAGAGATCATTTGTTGCCATTCCATACGATGTCTTCAACTTCCATTGATTTATTCACTTGTGAATATCCGTAAAAATTACCCCCTTGACAATCAATTCAAGTTTGATACGATTATAAGATATTATATCCTTCAAATTCTAAGTTGTAACCGGTCATGATACGTTGGACAACTTTGTCATCAAGTGCATGCCTCTTTTGGTATGTAGCCACCGCTGTGTGTATTCTAAGATACTTAAGAGATCATTTGTAGTCATTCCATATAGTACAGTGTGTCTTTTAATGTGAGAATTGGTGGGCAATCGTTTTGTAATTCCATGCATAAATGAATACTTATGATTCCTATTGTTACTCAAGATAAAAAATTCTTTGGAACTTTGGTGAATGAAATGAATTTCTTTGTTCACGGGGATGTTTGTTAAGTAGTAGCCATGAATTTCATGATCCTCTGGAAAGTCATGAAATAAGTGAAACAAATGAAATTTCCCAGTTTTCTTATCTTTCAAGCTGAGAAATCCTTGCCATTACGTGGTGGTGCCCTTACTTTACTGCATTAAATGCATCTATTACCTTGTTTAACAAAAGTCTAATTGCAAGTGAATCTCATTTTTATCGGTCAATAGGCTTTTCTTGAACTTTTTGTTCCCACTTTTGAAAAGCTTCATTTTTTGTTATCAACTTTGAATATTTCTTTCATGTCTTCTCTTAGGTAGTATGGAGATTATGCAAGGTTAATGCAGGCCCTGCGAGTGATGACGGAAGTGTCATAGATTAGTTAAGTAGAAGCAATCGAGGTGATGAGCGCATGTGCCATTGGTACTCGGTACTGCCTCATTGATTACATCTTATGTTGTCATCTTTATTTGGGGAAAATTTCCTCGGATATATCTTAGGATGGTGGATATTCATAAATGTTAAATATCTTGAATTCAAGTGATTATTGTGCTTGTTACATATTAGGAACCTCCTCTTTGTTGGTGAAATTCTCAGAGACAAATCTCACGATTACAACTTTATTTTCACACATGTGCCCCCATTCTTGTTGGTGTTTTGGCATTATTTGGTGTCCAGGTCGTTTGATCATTAATATTCCAAATGCTGCAAGTAAGATCACACTGTGATTATTAGTTTCCCATTTGTTGATTCTTGCGGTTCCTATGGTATGTTTGACTTCATCTTCTTACGAGAATGTTGATCTCTTGTTTAATATAGCAAATTCCCATTTCATGACTACCAAATGAAAACCCATCTTTGTGAAAATTTTCAACCGGATCCATTTTAGACAAAGAAGAAAGTCACCAACTCATTGGCTGCGGTGTACTTGGAGCCTTCTAATTTGCATGGGTGTTTGTTGTGTATTCCTTTGTCTTTTCAATTAGGTAACCAACTGCCAAATTAAAATAATATTGGAAAATTGCAGTGCTCTAAGAGAGATATTGAGCTTGTGTTTGCAACAACAAGGTGCTCATCAATTGAATCGATTTATAGATTAAGGCATGAATGTACCGCAAATAAAAGACATACCATCCGAAATATTTTAATTTAGCGAAAGAATGATGCATTCCATGAAATGAAATATTACCCGAGTAAAATATATGATAGAGAAATTGCGATTACTTTGGGGGAAATAAAATGCACGAGTCAACCTTATATTCTGAGTTACTGACACTTCGTTTGTGACCACAATTTACCTATGCAAGTTTCACAGTTATCATGTTGTCTTCTGTTTCATTTTATAAATAAATGTTTGTGACAATTTTTGTTGTCTCATTATATATTTTTTCATTATTCAATAAAATATGTAAACACTTCTCTAGATAAAGGCTAAAGGGCTATTCATAAAGCAAAGGTCATTTAACCTTCTGAAAGTATGCCACATAGACGATGGCTCTCATTAGCATATACAAGCTCCTTAAGGACTTGTTCAGCCTGTTTAGATTCCAAAGTGTAAGAGAGAGTGCATATGTGCACGATAAATATTGCTTCCTTGAGCATCAAAAACAAAGGAAGGAATAAGAAAAATATCAAAATGAAGAAAGAAGTTGGAAAATATCTATCGTGAAGTGGGATGGTCATTTAAATTTTCATACGTTTTAAGCTGAAAACCTTAATTGAAAGGGATTACAAAACATGTAAAATCACGACTTTTGAAAGCACATACACAACATTTACAAGCATGATAGACGGTATATATCCGTGATAAGGTTTATATATCTGACTTACAAACAATAACCAAACGGTAACGAGAACATTGTAGTACATTTGATGTAAAAAACATATAGCTTAAAGTATAATAGTAATCATGTCAACATCTTAACCATGATATTAATCACAAGTAGCTATATCACAATCCTAATCCAGAATCCTCAAATGTTTGGGATAGTAATTTACCAATTGAATTCATTGTTCTCTCTCAATCTGTTAAGTCGATTCAATGTCATACATATTTAACATATAAAAGTGTTAAGCGTTCACATCACATAAATACTAGAGTGACTACTTCTACGTTTAAGCTTAATTTCACAATCCGGATATTACTTTAAGATTGATTGTGGGCACTAAAATAATATCCTTCTCCTAATACTTCTCCATTAGGGCGCATGACAAAATTTGGTTCGGTGTTTTATGTAACCCTTTGCAACCTTCACTTGACCATTAAAATATATGTAAGTGAACATTTTTTCTAGTTCAATCGCCATTTGAAGGTAGTAATTACGGTTGACCACCGCAAATAAACAAATTCTTGTAAGAATTCCAGAATAAAAAGATAATATTAAAAGAAAATAAACAAGTATAAAACTTACCCGTGTTATTAAGTCACCAGTTGGGTCATGAACGAGTTGTCTGCAGAAGTGTTGAGTTTGTTCTAGTGAAACTGACTAGGGCTGGGAACTACTTTAAAAAAATAAATGGTTGGAATGTGATACCATGAAATCGGAAGATGAATGGTTAAGCTATAGAAATAATATTTCATTAATTACGTATACAACAATACAATCATGTTAATATTGGCATGTGCTTTTAAAATTTCAATCTTCAAAGATGGCATACTAAATACCTACACGTTAATTGTTGGTTGGTTGGATTAACTCGACCATTTTCTTTTCCTGCCTCAAGTGACGTTTCCATTGCATTAATTCTTCAACATTTGCCTTCAATATTCCAAGTTCCTTGTCTTTTTCTTTCAATTTTCTTATTATGTAATTGCCTCTTGTAAGCACGGTCTTTTCCGAACAAGTCATTAGGAGTGACTCCATAGCCAACCCATACATGACCTCCTCTTAGGCCCCAAAACTATTGCAATGATCTTCCTTTGTGTTGCATATCACAGAACACTAAATCATTTTGTATCGATTCAATTTGTTTCTAACAAAGACAACATTTCAATAAATACATGTAAGAAACATCATTAATATTTAAAAAAGAAAAAAAATTAAATAGATACAAAAATAGTTCGGGAACTTACTATTCTCTTTGCACTAAATGATGACATTGGAGTGCCATCCTTCTTTGTATGACATTTCATCACACATCAGCCCTAGTTCTGAGGTGCATCATTTTGATTGCAAGTTTGATTCTAGTCACAAAAATTAAAATGGTGTAGATAAAGGTATATTGCGATTAGTGATTGTGAACAAAAAAATAAATTTGATTACAACTTACAAGGTCATGTTCAACTCTAAGAAAGTAACCTCTACGGCGGAAGTGTGGGTCTGGTTCTAATGTCATATTTTCTGATTGAATTTTGCTTTCTGCAACTCAATAAAAAATCGATGCATGGAATTGAAATTGATTATATGCAAGGATTCAAATTTAAATCTCATTTAACGATAACAAGTGATTTGTCATTCATTTTTACCTTGAATTTGGGGTCGGAAGTCGTGTTCCCCAACAAATTCAATCCAATCGGTTTCATTTACTCCAATAGGAACATTTGTCATCCTCTCATACGTATTTGTATTTCAAATAATACTTTTATACAAATTATACGCAGTTCTCAAGCAGGAATGTTGCTTTATAACACCATTGCTCGACGTATATATAAGAGTCTATATTTGGTAGGTACGCTACAATAGATAAACAACGAATTATTAGATACGAGCAACACTTATTTGAAATTAAACTTATCATGCACACGTTCACATAATGTGGGGGTAGAAAAAAATCCCATTAATAATTTCGTTGATACTCACATTGATTATACATATGTCTTTTCGTGCTTAAGGCACTTGTTCCATTCCATATGTTTGATGCCTACAATCTCTCTTAAAAGGACACCTAAAGGAGGAAATTTCTGCGATTGTGGACAACGAGTTGTCCCCTCTCATTAAATTGAATTTAGGGCAATGTGACCTACGCGTAGTGTTTTTCCAAAGAGGCATTTTGTTGGTCACCTACCCTTCCTTTTCACATTTGTACTATGAGCTTCAATACTTGGATCTTCTCCCTTCAATCCATGCTCTTGCGCGATCTTGTTCTTGCTCCATATCTTAGATCTGAATTTGATGGTTCTTGCTCCAAACCATAAAGTTGTGTTGTGATGGTACGTCTTTGAGAGAGAATTTTACGGGAAAACAAATCACCTTTTGAGAGATGTAATGAATCTCTTAACAAAAATCTTGAAGTATTTATACGAAATATAAATTTGAAAAATGATCATACCTTGATGGTTCATCCACACATTTTTCTCAAGAATATGTGCATTAAATTGGTGTTGACACTAAAGCAACTAGATTCATGTTGTAATGGGGGAAACGGATCTGGTGCTCTATTTTGTGGATGTTTTTTTGATGATGCCACATCGAATGTTGTCATTTTTGGTAATGTGGCGTGACTTTGTGGTTTACTCTAACTGTTAAAAGTGATCTCTTGCGATGTCTTTCATTCCTATTGGATACCTACACATATAGATTGCGACACTTAATAAAAGTTAGTAAGAAGTCACTTAAAGTAGAAAAGAAAACACAATAATTGTTAAAAAATCATTGACGTCCAAAGGCAAAGCAAAATTTCTACTCGGTATGGATATCCAGGTAAGGATGAAGTTTGCATAATAAAAAAAAAATTTTTGATAACAATTATTTGTCATTTCATAAAGAGTTCAATTAGGATCATGAAGTTCAATTTCATTTTGTTCTTAAAAGAAGTAGGTTGTAAAATTTTATAGTGTAAAGCCACAATGACATTACCATTTCCGGAAGAAATTACTGAGGTGGTGTGAATGGTTCACATATAACAATAATTGAGGAGTTATTTTGCCTAATCTAACTATTTCCCACGTAAACAACTAGGCTAAAAGTTAAAAACAATTTCTATGTGAACAACTAGGCTGAAAGAACCATTACAAAAGTCCAATATAAAAAAAAGAGAGAAGAGCATCTAACGGTAATCATGTTAATTGAAACACTTGAATGATATATTGTAATGGATTCCATGTGCATATCGATAAAACTCTCGAAGCCATTGCGGTTATCATTCTAAGGACTCCAAAAAAGGCAACTAAACAATAGGAGGCTCATACTTTTCGAGGAATAAACCCCGGTTCTGGAGTCTGTCTATATTCATCTTCATGTGACTACCTTTTAGGCTTCTACATAAAATTCACGACGCCATTATTGTAAAAGAGAGATTTTGTTGTGTCATAAGGCATTATTAAATAAGGATTACAACATTTAATTCTAAGTGAAAATAGTTTAGGAAAGGGCTGAACACGGATAAAACAAAGTGGAATTGGTAAGTTGAACAACGATAGAAGAAAATTGCACGGGTAGTTGAACGACGGTAGAAGAGACAATGCGCTAACATACGCACGGAAGCTGGATTGAAAAAGGCAAAGGAAAAGTACGCCATATACAAAATTATGAAATTCAATGAGTTGTAAATGACAGTCCAATTATAGAAGAGATTCAAAACGGTCTAGATTCTTGATGTTGTTGTACCTTTGTTTATAATTTTGGGACTTGGAGAACTATATAAATTAACGCGAGTCCATCGTGACAATAATCTATAGCGATTAAAACAAAATCATTTAAATGCAAAAGGTATGTCACGAGTACGGTCATTTTTCCAATCGATGCTCTAAAATTGTTAATGATGAAAATGTTCGACCAGTAAACAATGGGAAGCTGTCAAGAGTAAAAGATCTGTTGCCCAACTAGGCGAAGCTCCTCCCAAATTTTCTCCCCTTCAAGCCTAATCCCCTTCCTCCTCGTCGACTCCTCGCCCTCCTCCCAAGAAATCTTTAGAAGTCTTCTAATCCCCTTCTCCTCCATTTCCCTTGATGACCCCCCATCACTCTACCTCCATCTGAGGATAGCCGCCATTCCCACACTTCCCACCTCAAACCCCTTCTCCTTCATTCTCCCATGACCCTCCTTCATCAAGATCAACCGAAGCTCTACTAAAGAACATGCAAATTGTCTGGACACTCACGAGGAAACAAGAACCGGACGGGGAGATCGACCAAATAACACGAGAAGGACCGGGCGGGGAGATGGGCACTCAAAACCCTATAGAAAATTACATTTTGGGGCAAAACGGTAAGGAAGGTGCATACAAATATCGGGGGGAGGGCGAACAACTCTCCACCCCTCTCACCCAATGATGAAAGTCCTATCACGGAATAGCGAGGGGATTAAGGCACCCTCTAAAATCACAACTGCGAATGATTTGATAACTCGGGAAAAACCAAGAATATGCGGCCCCACAGAAACAAAGCAAGAGTACCAAGAAATGAGAGGGATTGACAGTCGCCTCGAAGCAATATGATGAAGCATGCGTGAATCTAGGGAGCTTCGGGGGGAATCGCCACCACGGAACCACTTGCTGAGCACCAGCGCGGTAAATCAATCAATTCTGGATTAAGTTACTCTGAAAGTGCGGATCATATCACCAGGCTAAACCTGGTATTTGGTGGCGAAGATAATCTAGAGACTCATCGGTGAGGTACTTGGTGGAAGAATGTTTGGAAACCAAATATTTAAATTCTCGGCGACTTCTATTAGACCACGATATTCCTCTCGGGCTTTGCACCAAAATGCGGGGGTTGTGTAAAAAATAAATTCCCATCCTTGCTTCTAACATTTCTAAGGTCCCCGAGGCAACAACACTAAGAATGAGAATTTGATAAAAAATGGAGCCGGCCTATCGATGGCTTTGGAACCTATCAGATCCTCACCTTCCTTGACAACAATGGGATTCACGAGCTTGAGCCGGATATCCAAATGGGATATTCCTCATCCTGGACAGGTTGGCATTTCCTTGTTATACTGACGGCTACGTTCAAGCACAGGATAATGCGAGACTCAACTCTGTGGTATCGCCCCCACCAAACAAACGAAGATGATTGTATTTGGGACCCTTCGAGCACCAACCCTATCTTGTCAAAACCACCCTACGAAGCAAATGCGTAACGGTGATCACCCCACGCCCACATATGGAATCAATGGAAAACTATGGAAATCGGAGACTCTTCCCGAAAATTAAATTCTTCATATGGGTTCTTAAAAGGAAAGTGCTAACCTGCGATAATCTGAAAATCGTGGTATTATTAAGTCCCTCTCGTTGCCCAAAGTTTGTCAAGCGGTGAGGAAACTAATAGGCACCTTTTCATGAATTTCCCCTTCACACCGACGCATTGGAAAGAAACCTTCACGAAGGACCGGCTCACAGAGTTCCCACAACACCATTGCGAACTCTTACACTTATGGAAGAAGAATTACCCACCAGCGAGCGCAAGAAGAACAATGTGTGACAGGTACGGAATGCTCTCCTTATACTATGCTGGCACATGTGGCTAGCACTCAATCAAACAATCTTCGAGAGACAAAAAAATCGAAATTAAGGAAGCTATATAACAAGGCAAGAGGACTACTTTGGAAACTATAATTTGTCGAGTGTCAAAGACGGCAACTGTGGTCTCTTTGTTGAACGAATTATGGGGATCGTAAACAGTCAAAGGAAACGAGGGGCCAATATTATGGCCAAAACGGAAACGACACCAACGATGAATCTCTATGACGGTTGGAAAATTAGAATGAAGGATAAGGAGTTTGCGGTTTGGATAAGGAAAGGTTTGTAGCAACACGCACTGTCTATTCTTTGATGGAGCCTCCAAGTCTAATCTGGCAAAGGGCAGAGAGCGAGCGGGGTGTGTTGTGTGCCAACGGAGACATCATCCTTGCTTACGAATGGGATTAGGCCCCCTTTCCAATAACGAGTTGAAGCCACGCTCTATACCAAGGCCTCCTTCGACTCCAGGGTTACGTATTCACACGGCAACAATGATCGAAGATTCGGAAATCATCATCGACTTAATGGTCCACAATCGGACGACCTCCAATTTAGCTCTCCGACAAATAATAATAAATCGATGCCATGTGCTCACCGGCTAATGCAAGAAACTCGATTTCGTGTGTCCTTCGCTCCCCTCGATAGGGAGGCAGTGCACGAGCAAACGGGGGCTTGTTTCAAACCTCTCGGCGACCTCAAAATGGTCTTTCGGGTCTTTCTGTTACGCCATGAACGGGACAAATTCTCTTGGAGTGCACAGCAGAGGCATTTGTTGTTTCACGCCCAAGAGTTCGATGGTAACTAGGAATTTTTTTGGAAACATTGTGGTCGTTTTAGCACGACAAATACGAGATCTACAAGCCTTGAAGGCATATTATTGCGAGGATTTAGGGCTCTGAAGACAACCTCTCTTTAACATGTTTTACAAATGTTATTTTTTTATTATCACAGTTTTATGCAGATCTCTACACTAGATCAGCTCTTATGTCATATAATCGGAGTCTCACGAGAAGGGCGCGCTAACGATGTCCCTCTCTATCTCTTTTTCAAACATGTTCCACAGCAAAAATGGGCCTAGACTCCAAATTTTATATTTTGAATACAAACAACAACGGAATTGTCAAAAAAAAAAACAAGGATTTATTAAAATGTTAAAGCGAGTTTAGAGCATTATCTTGTGAAAACATCGTTTTACGGAGGGTGAACGGATACGGATCTTATACTATGAATCTTGAGTGATCACTCTATATATAATTATGAGGGCGAAACATAAAGGCGGACAATTTATATGACATAATACGCCATTGCTTGCGAGGTTTAAATTAGACAAAATAAGTGTGATGAAGATGAATCATTTCTGGCTTATAAAGTCTATTTTCTATATCGGAACCTCCTCATTAAGGTAGGTACCATATAGAATCGGATTTATGTATTGACTTTAAATTGACTTCGGAGAAATGATATGATTTTCACCCAAAATGTTGGTTGAAATTGGGACAAAACGAGGACAAATTAAATATGGTTCATCTTGAAGTTTCGGTTGATCAATATCGCGGATATATAATTTAGGGACCAAAGAATTATATAAATTAACGCAAGTCCATCGTGACAATAATCTACGGCGATTTGCAATTCTTCTAGTTACTTTCTATGCCAAATAAATTACCGAAACTAATGAAGATAATGTCATAATAAAAGGTACTAACATAAAAAACGTAATAGTAAACCAACATAATATTCATCAAAAAATTAGAAAACCCGGTATTATAACCGAACAAAACCCCAAAAATTATATTGGGAAATGCGTAATGATGTAAACATACTTCTATGAAAATATTGAACATACGCAGGTGGAAAGGAATAATATGCATACTTTGATTCGGAAATCTTGTATTTGAAAATATTGGTATTCTCACATTAAAAGACATTATATTGAATTTTCTTCAAATAAAACTTCGTAAACGGCGTTTTGGCGAGTTGAATAATACATTGTCACCGATATAAGTCTCAGAGTGCCAGACGATCTTATGTGGTTCAACGCTAACATTTCTAGCGAGACAACGAGCACATCAACATTTTCTTGCAAGTCTCAATTTTTTTTGAATTTTGATTAAGAAACACGGGTAATTTGATTGCATTATTGTGAGAATGTAATCAAACAATGGAATGATATCTTGGCAACAAACATAAATTAAGTGATGTGATTATCTTACGGGCATACCAAAAGCAAACTCTCCGCAGGAAACCTTATAAAATAGCCTAAAATTGTCAACGCAATATACTTCAAATCCTTTCGATCGGATGTCATATATTCGGTAAGGTCACAGTGAAGGGCCACGAATTTGCCTAAGCCCAACCCTTATGCAAAACTTTAATAAAATAATGATCGTTAGCTAGTCCGGACCTTCGTTATATTTATCCGACACCGAAGCCGTGTGAGATCCGTGCCGCATCGAGCAAGAAGAGGTGGAGGCGAGGGGGCGGGTAATGGGAATAGCCACCGATCATAGACAATTCCTATAGCCTTTACATTACCCGGCCCGGTCCTCCTCGATCGAGCCATTGAAAAAATTGTCATTTTCTTTATTCATCGATGCGGATGACTTTTACGTTTGAGATTGTATTAGAGCCTTATTCATCATGTAGGTCCTTTAGAGCGCTAGCTGTGGTTTGATGGAAGGGATTAACACTTCACAGCACTAGCAATTTGATGTGTTTGCTGAAGACGCAACTGTGGTTTTGATGGAAGGGATTAGCATGCAAACATCTAAGCGCTGGAAGCAATCGAGTGTAAATGTAGATCCGTGGTTTTGCCTCATAAAAACGGTGAAGGCCATCGGGGGTCGGCCATGCGAGGCGTAGCCAAACATGCATTGAGGATAGATGTCACCAATGTGATTAGGGACAGATGTCACGACACAATAAAAAGGTTGACAAACCCAAAAAAAGCTGATTCAAAAAAATAGATTTATCGCCTAAATATACATACACCATTGAGGCAGAAGAAAAAACTTGACTAAAACGTCCAAAATCACAAAAAAAATAACTTAAAATAATTCATTATTATAAACTATAAATTGCAACACACCATTTCTTCTTCTTGTAGTCATGTTGTGACTTCAATAGTGACTCAAATTGTATCTAAAGCACCTTTGAAATGAATAGGAATGAGTTCTATTCTCAATTTAAATAGTAAAAAACCCTAAAAATATTGGTGGGAAATCTAAATCTTAATAAAAATGGTGGGATCTAGAAAATAGCAAGAAATCTAAATAGTGATTTCATTGGATAAGAATGAGCTATATTCTCAATTTAAACAAAATGGAAATTAAAACTCTTAAAAATATTGGTGGGAAATCTAATTCATAATTTCATTGAATAATAGTAATGAGTTTATTCTCAATTTAAACCAAATTATTAAAAAAAAGGTAGGAAACTCGAGAGAGAAACATTAGTGTGAAATCTAAATCCTAATAAATATGGTAGAATTCCTAAATCTTTTTTACTCTTATGACATTCTTGAGATGTTTCCACTTGTGCAATTAATCGCCTTTAAATATATTGAACTCCAACAATAAAACACCTTAAATACATGAATCTTGTCTCTCGTGTGTGAAGAAAAGAGTAAACCAACTAGCTATGACGTTCTTCTTTTATACATGAGACCCTTGACTTATACATGAAATCCTCAAATCTATCTTTTTAAACATGGGAGGCTTCTCTTCCCGCTGCACGAAGCTAGTGGAATATGACAAGTTATCCAAAATTAATCCAAATATGGTTGTGCCTTGGGAAATGTGAATTAAGGTACCCTCCGGTGGAAAAACATGCATAAATATTTGTTGCTTGGTGCCTTTAAATGTGAGATGTTGCCACTTGTCAATTGTGCCTCTTCTTGATGATGAAACCGACACCCCTAGTTTGAGATCACTAAGTGTCATTTTGTGTCAACCAAGGTCGTTTCCATTGTCTTGTAACAATGAGATCCTCTCACTTTAAGACAATTATTGAATCCTAGGGGTGTCCTAAAGCACAATTTATGGGGACTCTTTGTGACTAGATCACTAGCTAGCATTGAAAACCATCTTTACATTGTACGTTTACAACATATCTGATGATTCTTGTCTATTGACCTGGAAATTTTGTATTCATTGTTTTAACAACACCTACAATATATATTGATGGTGTTTCATAAGCATATTCATATTTGTGATAAGTGGATTAGGGGCTTCCTTATCACAACCCATAACCCCTAATACGTTGTAACGAGGGCCAAAGAGGTGTACTTGCAGGGCTAAATGGTAGGGGGATTAGTGACAGAAGAGTAGATGACACGCAACCAAAGTTCCTTTTGGGGGGGGCGGAGGGGGGAAATCTTGGTGTGTCAGGCAGACCCAGGGGACACAAGGGTAGCATGTATGTGTGAAAGTAAGGGTGCAAGCATGGTTTACGGATCCTATAATCCTAGTACCCGAGAATGAGGAAGAGGGCTTGGGACCTAATTTCATGGGGCCTCGGGGACTCGACAGGCAGAAGGGGTGATAGGGGAACCCAAAATGACGGGCGTCGGGGTATGGGATGCGGATGGGTGGCAAGCGATCGATGGGACTTGGGCCTGCGGCCTCTGAACTCGCATGGGATGCCCGCGGCCCTCTACATCGACCCTTGGCGGTGTCCTGCCTCCTTGGGGCATCAATCCGCGCGCGCCTCCGTCCTGCGTATATGGCGGTTCTTCGATGTCTGGCGCTCCTCGTCCTGGAGCAGGCACGATAGTAGCCGGTTGGCGGAGAGCACAAAGCTCCCCTCCGCGGTGAATGCCCTCCGGCTGCAGGCACTCCGCCTGATAAAACTCAAAAACGAGGGCATCGATGGTCTGCAGCTGCTTGGAGATTCTGCGGGTCGCACTGTGGCCTTCTGGGTGCTTTACTTCTCATCGCACGGCGTCTCTATAGAGCTCATAGAAGGCTCGGTTTCCCATTCCCTGCGGCGGTGTTCAATTGACCTACTCGGTCGTCCCTCTTGCTCTCGGGCCTGCGGTACACTTCGACGTCTCACCATTCTCGCGCCACCTTTGCCCTATACCCCTTCTCCCGTACCTGCCGTCTCGGAACGCGGATGCGTTGTGGCGTGGAATGCGGTCGGGGTCAAGCCTCGCTATCCACCCTCGCCTCAAGTTCGGGTTCTCATCGCGAGTGAAGAGCACCGGCCTCCGCCCGCGGAAGCGAGGTCAAGGTCGAGGGAGCGCTCAGGTTGTGCACGGTGGCCCCGCCATCCTTTCAAATTCTAACCCTCACGAGTGGGTGGGGTCCTGCGGCGGAAACCTCTCGACATGCGGAGCTTCGTTCCTTTGTGCCTCTGTTCATTCCGTATCACGCAACTAATTATCGTCTCCCTCGGCGTTCCTCCTCGGCCCCTACCCGCCACCGTCTCCTCGGCCCTCCTCGCACCCCGCCGCCCGCGGCGGTCTCTCGGATTCCTCTGCTCTGTCTCCAAGATGTCGAATAATGATGCGGGGACACGGACACAGAAAGAGATGGCGGCCAAGGCGGCGCGGGCGACAACGTGTGATACGAATGGTTGCGGGGATGGTTGAGGAGCGCGGCCGTGTCTCCGAACGCAGAAGGAGCAGAGCCCAGTGTCTTGCGAACTTCCTACTCTCCAGTTTGCCCCCGCCGATCAACACATTTGGAATTTTTGCTTTTTATTTTTTGAAACACGGTTTGGAGATGGGTGATGAACGTTTTCGGTTTATATATTTATGTCTCTATGGTTTGTTATAAATTCAAGGTCGGGTTTCCCTACCATGAAGCCCAGAACTATGATGTTAACAAGATCGGTTTCCTATTATGGGCGATCCCGGGGGCTGTAGACAGCACTGCTTATCAAAGCCGGTACATCGGCTTTCACGAGCGGATGCGACGTTCTTGTACTAGTACTCTTTACTTAATAGAATTAGTCTCACTTAGAAAAAAAAAATGGTGATGAAGGGTGGTTCCCTAGCCGCCCCTCTACGAACAACTGCGAATTTTAGAGTCGCGAGGGTTAGGGATGTTTTCAAATATGGCTGCCCCTTGTTGCCGGTTTACCGATAGGAGAAAGAGTATCTTTGAAGATGAACTAATTTCTTGCAATCCACATACCCAGGGCAATCAAAGAGGGCATAGTTCTAACTTTATCATTAGGAGCTTCTGCCACCATATTTTCCATGCTTCGAGAGCGGTGGCCTTCCTATCTGCGAGAATATTTGTCATCTCCTAGAGCGTTTCCATTCCAAAGGATGATGGTAAAGAGCGAAAAGAAAAATGTATATTTACACGCGTTTTCACTATCTTTGCACGAAGGCACCACCACCAGATCATTTTTCCTTTTTTTGAAGGAAATCCCCGAGTGGGGGTATTCTGAAAAATACACCGGAAGAAAACAATCTTGTTAGCCGGCCCTTTTTAACCACAATGGTTTACCACTAGGCAAGGATCCTCCCACCGACACGAGACATCAACCCCGAAGCATAACCCGACTTAGGGGTATACATACAAGTACGAGGAGGTGCCACCACAGCGAGACATCAACCAAGCATAACCCGGCTTAGGGGTATACATACAAGTACGAGAGTGGTTGAGCACCTTAATGATATTAAGGTGTATGGCAATCCCACGTCTCTCGAAGAACAAAAAGAACCCATACGACCCACCTAAGAATCTCGACCCCGATGCCGACCAATCTCTCCCATCCCCAACATTCTAGGCTGAAACCTTGTTCGATAATTTTTACAAGCACGAAGCCTTCCACCATCGACGGAATGAATGATTTTTGAGGTAGACGGACGAGTTGGCATAGGGTATGTATTTCCTTAACTTCTTCACAAAAGTCCGAGTTCTCCGTGATGGTCCGTTAGTCTCATCGGCTAGTTTCGCCGCTAGAGAGACGCCGAATGGAAAGAGGTCCTTTATTCCCAACCATCCTAAAATTTTGGTCGACTAATTTGCTCCCATGCAACCCAAGGGGTTAAGTATTCCGACTTGGAGCACATGTGCCCATAGGAATCTGCTTCTGATTTTGTTGATCTTCATCGGAATAATTTTTGGCATCCAAATGAGGCCTTGATAAACTGAAATTGCCATCACCTGATTTGATTAGAACCAACCTCCCTACCAACGAATGACCATTTGAAACTCAGAGATGATTCATCTGACATTCTCAGTACAGCTAAAGGCTAACAATCCTAAATCCGATAATTATCCGGCTTAAGAAAGAAGCCCGGATACTTAAAGAGGTCTTATAGAGTTTTAACTTCAAAGTGAAGGTGATCTTTTATTCTGTCCACTTCACCCTTGAGAGCCTATAGTGGTTCGGTGCAGCCATTTATACTTAGTCCGGTCGCTTTTAGAAAAATTTCTAAGATCTTAACTTTTGGCTACTTAAGCGAGTCTTCTGTAAAAGCAGATGCGCATCTGCATAGGAGATGGGTTACCTAGGGTCGGCCGCTACTTCAATAACTTTGAGCTCCCCTGCGAAGCCAAGATGTATCCAGCGCTGGAAGTCTTAAAACATCCAATTGACTATCATGGCGCCCTTAGAGAGGTCAATTTTACCACTAGCTCCTTTTTTTCCCACTCTTTTTTGGCAGGGAGGCTGGAGGTTTCAGAGCTACCCCCAACAGCCATGGACCCTACGCCATCCAAAAATCAAATTTCTGTGAGAAAGGGTTTAAAGAATTTAAGAAGAGCGGGGGTTAAGGAATAAGAGAGGGAGTGGGGTCCGGTTACTTAAAACCTTTTTCCAATATTTCCTACTATGTTTCGCTGCTGTGTCCTATTTATTACAAATTTTGTATTCATTATTTCTTTCATCACAACACCTACGATAATATTGATGGTGTTCATAAATATTTCTAGTTGTAGTATGATGGATTAGAGACTCCCTTATCACAACCCATAGCCTTCATATGTTTACTCCCCTTAATACCCAATCCATATTTCTTTAACCCCTACACTCATAAATCATAACCCATAAACCCCTTCATTCATTAAATCTTATGTTAACCCCTAACTATGTTAATCCATGACCTCTGGCCTGTAAATCATATCCTCTAACTTTGTGACCCTTAGCCCCTAAACATAACTACTAACCCCTTAACCATAATAGCTAAATATCCTAAATATTGATGTCGCACAAATCCTCGACCCCTAAATCCTTTGTACATGGCCTTGACCATGAAGCCCACTTAACCATGGTAACAAAACAGAAAACAACACCCCAAACCAATAAATTGACCTCTAGGAGAATCATCGTCTCTAATTGAGCATAGAAAATTACTTGATTCAGAACTAGGTACTAGTTACGAGGGATATGTGTTTGTGGGTAATGCCATTATTATCCTTGTATACCAAATGTAGACAATTGGATAATTTGCAGCCTCGATTTGAATTACTCACAATATCTACACTTCATCACGCATTGAATGGAACTTGTAGTGTTCTCTCATAAGGAGTTGTAATGAAAAGGAACAAGCTCCTGTTATGGAAGGGTTTAAAGAGTTTAAAGAAGAGCGAGGGTTAAGGAGATAAAATGGGAGCACAGTCGAGGTTACTTAAACCACCAAAATTTCCTACTATGTTTTACGCGCATACTTTCTGTCCTGTGTGACCACAAATTTTGTATTCATGTTGCTTTCATCACAACACCTACTAGTAAATATATATGGTGTTCATAAGCCTATTTATAGTTGTGATAAGTGGATTAGGGGCTCCTTATCACAACCCCGCAACCCCTAATACATTTACGCCCCGCATATGTGAGGGGCCCCGAAGTGTACTTGTGTGCAGGGGCATTAGAGACCCAAATTTGGTGGGTCATAGCATTAGGAAAAGTGGAATGACATAACAAAAAAGTTTATGGGGGGGGGGGTATCTTATGGTGTCTTGAACAGGCCAAGGGGACACAAGGGTAGCATGTATGTGTAGAATTCAGAGGTGCAAGCATGGTTTAATAAGATCTATAATCCTAGCATTAGAGAATGAGAAGGGGGCTTAGGACCTAATTTCATAGGGCCTAGGGGACCTAGAGGGAAGGCAACGAGAGAAATTGATAAGGGAACCCAAAATAATGGTGATAAGGGGATTATGAGTCCAATTATCACAAAACATAAGCCCTTAACCCATAACCACTAAATTCCCCACCCCCTTAACCCCCAATCCATATTCCCTTAACCCTTGCACTCATAAATCATAACCCATATACCCCTTCATTCATTAAATCTTATGACACTAACCCCTAACCTATATTAATCCATGAACCTCCTAAGCCATAAATCATTATCCTCTTAACCTGTGACCATTAACCCCTCACCCTTCACCCCTAAACACCTTAACTACTAACCCCTTAACCACTAAAAGTACAACACCCCAAACCAGCAAATTGACCTCCCAGGAGAATCCTTCATCTCTAACTGAGCATATTAGAAACATTAATTGTTTCTTAGAGAACAAGGTACTAGTTACGAGGATATGTGTTTGTGGGTAATGCCATTATTATCATGTATACCAAATGTAGACAATTGGATAATTTGCAAAGCCTCGTTTTGAATTACTCACAATATCTACACTTCATCATGTTGAGATGGAGCTTGTAGTGTTCTCTCACATAAGGAGTTGTAAATGAAAACGAGCAAGCTCCCATTAGAGGGTTTCTCTATGTGGGAGTGTTCGAGACAGATTGGTTTCTGGTATTCGATCGAGTTTTTTCACAAATTTTGTCATAGTTGGGCGTGATCGTGGAGGTCCCATTGAGGAAACCAAAGAGACAAAAGTGATTGCAGATTCATCATGAGGAGGCTGCGCATCATTTTGAGGAGCAGCAGGGGGTGGTTCCCTATCGAGATCGAACTCTGGGGGGCCATGGTGGCGGAGGGCCGAGTCAGAATTTCAAACACTAGCCTAGATCAAGCAGCACACACGAGCTCCCTTGTAAAAACTATATTCCCTAATATAGTTTTTATTGATGCTCTAATTAAACTAACATTATTACTTTATGGGTCTTCGACATCATTAAATATTAAATATAACTTCTATTTGAATTGAACTTTTGTTTTTGAAATAAAAATAAAGCTTAATGAAAACAAAAAATACTAGATGACCTCCTTTTACTCAACTAAAAATAAAACTTAATGAAAACCAAAGCCAACATAGTAATTGCTTTATAATTTTTTACTACCTATTAAAATTTAATTTGGCCGCAAGTCTAAACTCTAAATGGACCTATTAAAATTTATTCCTAGATGTGAAATGACCACTTTTGCTCAAATAAAAATAATAGATGACCTCCTTTTGCTTAAATAAAATTAGAACTTCATGAAAATCAAAACGACTATTGCAATTGCTTTATAAAATTTTGGTACCACTTAAAATTTAATTTCGGGCAGCTTCTTCAAATTTAATTTTGGCGGCTTCTTAAAATTTAATTTCGGGTGGCTATTTTCCCTTGGCCAGGTTCGGGACAGAGTTCGGTGATATTTAACAATATTTATGATTTTGGCGCAGATGCTATACCCTTCTATTCTTCGCTACCCTCTGGATTCGACTATATTTTTAACGCGACTTTATTATATCGGATCTGGTTTAACTATTTTTCCAGCTTTAATTGAAATATTATTCTCCTGATTTGGGGCTTTCTCTACAATTTGGAGCAGAAAACATGTGGTCCATTGCCAGCATATGGAGATAAAATTGCAACCTTCGACAACTCAGAGAGGGAGAGTGTGTATTGATAAGTTCTAAAGGTATTTTCCTGATATCTATGATTTTTATTGTTAAAATTTCAATAGATTTAAACTTGTATATAGAATTATGTAGAAGGCAGCGGTAGGGTTGACAAGATTTTATAAAATCAATCATATTTTTTTTTCATGCTTAGCAAGACCAGGTACTCCTTAGAGTTGCTCCCATACGGTGATTGTCCCTTACCTTTTTTGTAGGAATTAGTCCTTATGGCCCCTCCAACAATCCTAATACAGACATGCGTTATCCTTGTAATAACTACAGTGCCTGAGACTTTCTTAAACAATAAATATGCCACCCCTTTTGGTACCAAAACAACCCTACTATCAACGTATTTATGCAGCTACTCCTCGGCCCTGTTATATCTTCTAATCTAACCTCAAAATAGTCATTTCAGGCTTCAGTCTTCTCTTCTTCAAGCTGTGGCTTACATCAAAAGGTGTTTTACTCCTAAATATTTTTTCTTGGATGTTATCTTAGCCTCCCTCACCTTCTATTTATATGCAATATAAAGGCTTCATTTGGGTGTCCACATTGGCTTGACAAGTTGTCACATGGCTTATTAGCATCAAGCCAACCTAGACTCTTCTTTAGCTGAACCTTTTGCTCCTTGATCTAGACACCCACAACTCCCTCTGAGTTGCTTCGCTGACCACACTCTGATTCACTATCCCTTAAAGTAGCTCAGATACTCTCTGATACCATGTTTCTTTTCCATGATCTTGGGTCTAGGATAGTGTCTTAAAATCTTTCACGCTACCAAACCAATAATCACAATGACACTACTTTGCACAACAAAATATAAATAGCAGTAAATCTACTAATGCACAAAATATAGAAAACTTCTTACAATTTTTAACCCAACTTCATTATATTAATCAACATATGATACAACAGTCTAGGGCTCCCGTACCAAGGATAGTGGCCTTCATACACCCATTGATACAAGATACAAAACTGGGTTTGGTGTCAGTCCATCAACAACCAATCTGCCCTCAACAAGATACTCTGACCATGTTGCTGTCGCATTCTCTCTCAGCTCTTCTCGGTCATGCCCTGTACCAACTCAGTCCTTCGGCTCCCCATCTGTAGCTCTTGACTCTATCAATGCTCCAACTCCATCTAGCCACTAAAGCTTGGCTTCCAATCTACTCACTAGTTGTGCCTTAGTCCATCAAGGGCACAACACATAGAGACTCCTGTCGAATTGTTCACAACTCCGTTTGTGAACAATTCTCAATCTTCTCATTGCTACTCCTCAGTTACTTAGGGACTTCAAACCACTATGGTCTTCCTGTGCTGCATCGATGAAGGCCAACATAAGGCATGAAGGGCTACCACCTATCGCTGCAAGATGTCTATATCCCACAATGAACATAGGCTAGGAGGACTACCCATCATCTATTGTAGAAGTTCTCTACACACAAGTCTAGGGCTACACAAAACTGCCCCTGGTTGATTAGACGCTTGAACTCTAGCAACCACCAAGGTCCATGAAGATGGTGCACACCGGGCCCCAACATGGGTACTATCACACTGTCCTCCAACATACCATAAATGCACAATCCACGTTCACTTGGCCCACCCTCACGTTGCCCTCTAGCGGACCACGAGTGACCAATACTTGTTGTAGCATCTACCTCTGGCTGGGGCATCCTCACACTTAGGAAATCCTCCTCGTGGCTACCAAGAGACTTCTCTAACAGTCCTGTCCTAGGACACCCATTACTTCATTGCGAGATCTGGTCCTAGTTGGGGTTTCTTAACACCCAAGAGAACCTCAACACATGGCTCCCACAGGTTGCATATGAATTTTATCTTATCACCAATCATTACACTGGTTAGGGCTTCTAACCAACATGTTAGCCCTCCCTTCTTCGCTTCCGCAGGCTGTATTAAAATGTTCCAGCTGTCCAAACTAGGACCAACAATTTAACACAAAAACATACCTTATCATGTGTTGGTACCCTGTTGTATTCTGCAATCTTGTTAGGGCTTAGCCACAATCCATGTTAGCCCTCTCAACACTTTCTAACAATCATTTCTATCAATGTGGCTTGCCTTCACCCTAGAGTTTCTCCCCTACGTTGATTGTCCCTTAGTTATGTTGTAGGAATTAGGGTATCATTCAATTCTGAGTACACAGAACTCCCAGGCCATTAGGCCTTCTATGACATTCTGATATCTTGCCTTGTTGACTAGAAAAACTTGCTAGACAGTTCCTAAACAGTTGAAGCTTGCATGACAAGTTCTGTTATCTGGTTTGAGCGTTGCTAGACATACAATTTGTGCAATCTACAGATTTTTTCTGCATGCCCGGAATAATATCTTCTTTGCAAAAAAAAGGTGTGCAATCCATAGTAGGCATTTGATACATACCTTGTCAAAAAATGGACTGCCCTTTGCACCAACGACTCCCTAATATAGTAGCATATGCTTCCATTCTATCAGCGTACCAATTTTAGATATCTCCAGTCCTGTTGCCCTCATCAAAATACTTACTAATGATCTAATCATGAATTGCCAAGTGTGTCCACCTTCTATTGTACAAGGTCCTTTATGACAACAATTCCAAGTCACTTTGTCACCTTCGCACATCATAAAGATGACAAGCACATGATCCAAACACTGCCCCATAAATCATGGACCCAACACACCTCCACAAGACACTGCTATAATATAGTTTGCACTGTTAGATAGGGCACGTATTGCAGCGCCAATTTCATCACACAGTCAGCAAACAAACCCTTCTACCATTTCGGTTTACCTAGGAGGGGTTCCTTCAATGCCATACTTCCTCCTTAGGTTGCTGTCCATTCTTTGACAACCCTCTAATTTGACCGAGCTGTGTGCTATGCCCTGTGGCCTAGCACCACAACTTCAAATCATGCCCAAGCATGCTCAGAGAAGGCGACTTCCTTCTGTTGTCCTTCAGGACCTTCAAACAATATTTAAACCCTTAAATATGCCCAGACATTACTTCAGATCTAGTGGCTATCCTCCTGTGACAGAGCAGTCTTCTTCCTTGGCTTCCACATGCTGCTAGATAACTGATGCAAATCTGACCCTAAACTAGGATCCAACATACATCAAGATGCACCCAAAATGCATACTTCAGCTCCCTTTTTAGGGTTTGCTCCACGCTGCAAATCTGGACTGGTTAGGGCACGAACCATAGTCCCTAACACCCTTTAATTTTGGCCCATAAATGCTTCTTAGAGCTGCGTCTATCTCTTCCTTGAAGGTCATGACACTTAGCTGTAGGTTTGAGTTGTTTCTAGCCCTTAAGCAGTCCCCAAACCTCCTTAATCTTTGCGGCTTCAGTGAAACCTCACAGGCCTTTAGCACTCTTGTTTATAGACAAACCACCCATAAAATAGTCCATAGAGACGTCTTTCCTACCTCGACCCTCTGAAAAGTCTATCGGCCCTCCTAAATTGACCCTAAAACAATCATCTATGCCTCCCTGTTCTTGAACTTCATTTGTTACGGCTAAGACAGAGACTTAGTCTCTCCTCCATGAGCTATTCACTTGTGATTATGTTGCATAATGGATCAATAGATCAGATATTTGCAATTCAACACAAATTGGGCATTGTCTTCCCCATAAAGCTCTGATACCATGTTAATTTCTGAACATGTTCTATGCCATTTCAGATTAGGGCACACAATACTGAAGGAGATAGAACATATTAATAGATCGATGGAAGATAGGCCAAAACAGAGATAATGAATGGTAGCATTACAACGATCAGCAGGATGCTTCTACCAGAAAAGTCTCCAATAGGTCATTCAGCCAAGCATGTCACACATAACCCCAAAACAACCCAAACAAAGAACACTCCATAAATACGCAACACCAAGAATGCAACTCCATCGCTATCAAGAGAGAAGAAAATCCTCCACACAATCTGTGTCTAATGAACTCCAAGTCTCTCCATTATATAGGCATCTTTGGGGGTGTGTGACACGCCCTTTAAGACATTTAAGTCAATATTATATTCCAGGCCAACCTAGCACATAAGTGGAATAAATTCAAAGTCCCTCTTAATTAGGGACCTCCAACAACAATGGTGAGACACCTAGTTTCTCATGAAGAATTCTTGTCCTCGATGTCATGGATTTCGATATTGAGGAATCTCCAACCTTTTAGCTTTATAGGGCATAGATCATCCATCACTTTCATCTCGAGTCATGTCAGCTATCAGAAAGTGATTCATCAGACTTCCTTATCTGGTCCATTGTTATGCCATGCTGCTTTCCTTGGAGTACTCCACCAAGGGTCAAGCCCTTCAATCTGTATCCAAACTCATTAGAGACAATGTGGCTGGTCTGCGTGAAAGTGCATCAGCTACCACATTGTTCTTCCCCTTGACATACTCAATGTCAAAGTCATAAGCTGGATCTTGCTGATCCACTTCTGCTGCCTCTCCTGTAGCTATTTCTGCTCCAAAAAGAACTTGAGGCTGTTGTGATCAGTCCTCACCCTCAACCTGTTACCCACTAAGTACTGCCAGAATTTGGCCAATGCATGCATAATGGCCAGCATCTCCTTGAACTGCGCCGATCCCCTCTCCCGATGCATCACACTCTAAAACAAAAGGCTGCATAAAATCTGGCAACGCAAGCACTGGGCAGCTGCTTATAATCTCCTTGAGCCTGTCAAAGGCCCGTTGCACTGTATCTGTCCAATTGAATGCCCCCTTCTTCGTCAAATCTGTAAGGGGAACAACAAGCTGAGAGAAACTCTTGACAAACTTCCTGTAATAAGTGTAGATACCAACAAATCCTCGAAGTTCTGTCACATTTCTTGGCTTTGGCCAATCTCTGATGGCCCTGATCTTTTCCTTGTGGACCCTCACATCGTCCACTCCTATGATGTGACCCAAATACAACATCTCTGTCAACCCAAACTCACACTTGGAGAGCTTAGCATAGAACTGTTTCTCCTCCAAGATATGCAGCACTGCCTCTATATGCTAGAGATGCTCCTCCCAAATCCTACTATATATCAGTATCTCATCGAAAAATACCAACACAAACTTCCTCAGATGACTGCGGAAGATATGGTTCATGCATGACTGGAAAGTAGCTGGGGCATTAGTTAGCTTGAAAGGCATAACCAAGAACTCAAAGTGGCCATAATGGCACCTGAAAGCAGTCTTGGGAATGTCCTGTTCCCTCACGCAAATCTGGTGGTACCCGGATCTCAAGTTGATCTTTGAGAAGAACTGTGCTCCTCTCAACTCATCCATCAGCTCATCTATCCATGGTATAGGGTACCTGTTCTTCATGGTATTCTTATTCAGGGCCCTGTAATCAATGCACATTCTCAATGTGTCGTCCTTCTTCTTCACCAACACCACCGAAGAAGCAAAAGGATTGGTACTAGGCCGAATGTGTCCAAGAGCCAACAACTCCTGGATGGTCCGCTCAATCTCATCTCGATAGGCTTTGGGGTGCCTATAGGGTGTGGTAATAACAGCCTGGATGCCCTTCTCTAGCTCAATAGTGTGCTCAAACCCCTGATCTGGTGGCTGTCCTGGCGG
>JAXQQM020079559.1:0-160812 GCA_034641835.2 Pinus albicaulis
GTAACCTGCGACCTCAACCAAAATCAGGTCAGAACCTGCGACCTGCATTTTTTCCAGCATTTTTTCTGTAATTTTTCTGGGTTCTGCTGCAGCCTCTGCCAGGGTTTTCCAGCCTCTGTCTCAGCCCGCCTTGACCAAGATCTGATCTGTTTTTTACTCATCTAAGTGGGAACCCAGCCCCTTAGGGCTTTAGTACCCTCCACTTTTTGTGGAAGAGTTTCAGCTGTTTCAGCCGTCGGTTTCAGAGCTTCGGCCCTTTCTTTTTCCAGATCTGTGACCTCACTTCCAGATCCATCGAAATCAGCCTCTTTTCCTTTCAAATCACCTCTTGTCGTTTTGTTTGGACCTCCCCTAAAGGCCTCTGCCTTGCCCCTCCCGGATTTTTGCTGATTTCCCTTTTTTTCCAGCCACCTTGCCCCTGTCTCTTGGCTGTGATCTGCACCCCTTATCTGCAGCTTTATCCTCCGGATCTCTGTCCCCTTTGACCCTAGATCTGTTGAGCCTCGTTTGTGTGTGTTTCCATAGTTTTTCCCTTTCTTTTCAGCATAGTTTTGAGAGCCCCACTTTCTTGGGTTTGATAGATGCATATGTAGCTGTTATTTTTCTGTTATTTCAGCATTTTTATTCTGTTCTCTGTAGGTTTATTTTCAGCTACGTTGCACACTTTTTTGCTCTCAACAACGGAAAGGGTTTAAAAATTAAAATTAACGCACACCACACACCGACCTTAAGTGAAGAAGCGCCTGGTTTACACCGCCTGGCAAAGACTCTAAAATCAATCGTCACTGCACCTTATCTGCCCTTGACCTTCTTGATTTTGCCCCTTTCTGCCCTCGTCGGTTTCCTTCTTCCTGTCATCATTGCGCCCCCAAGGCGCCTTTCCCGGAGACTTCTTGGCCTTCATCTTCAGTTCCCGGTTGATCGACCTGCTCCGCACCGTCGTCGTCGAGCCAGTCCACCTTCGAGTCCGCACTCCGACTCCTCTCCTGATTCCTCAGGTCCCCCTTCTCCTCCCGGGTCTCCCCCTTTTACTTTCACCATGTCTGGATCAGGGCCTAATGCTAGCGGCCCCAATACCGGCCCTACTTCTAGCGGAACCGTCACAACCACTACTCCGGCCACCCCTGTGCTGCCGTACATTGCAGGCCTCAGCCTCCCCGATTTCCATCAGTTGATTAATGACCCCATTCACCATAATACTACCTGGCCCACTATGCCTACCAAGTTACCCTCCGATATCCCTAAGTTCGAGGGCCTTAATGGCGAAGACCCAACCAATCACGTCCGGTCTTTCCACATGTGGTGTTCCTCCAACTCCATTACCGATGACTCCATCCGTCTTCGTTTGTTCCAACGCACGCTTACCGGCGAAGCTTCTAAATGGTATGTCGAACATGCCACTTCCTCCCATACCACGTTCGAGACTCTTGCCCAAGCCTTCTTGTCGTACTTCCAGCTCCCTCTCCGATACGACACCGGTACGGAGCTCTTGACTTCATTTAAGCAATCCTCTTCCACACGCCTTTCTGCCCATGTTCAGGAATGGCGACGAAGACGGAGCTTATGTCGAGCCCCTCCCTTTGAAGATCTGGTTTACATGGACTGGTTCCTTCGCACCCTCCCGTCTCCCATCGGCAAAGATGTCGCCTCTCACTTTCCTCAATCTGAAGAAGCCGCCCTCCAAATAGCTTTAAAGTATGACCTGATCTATGCTCAATCTCGTTATGTTTATACCGTTCTTCCTGACATCCCCCGGCCCGGTGGCGCTAACGCCCCGGGGGCATCTCATTCCGCCGACGGTATTGTTGGATCTCTTTCCCACCCCTCTGCTCATCCTCCTATGAGCCATGGCCCTCCTCAGGGAGGGGCCAGCACCTCTAGCACTCTGCCCCCTCCCGGCAACATGTATCCAGGATACGGCATGCCTCCGCCTTTTGCCCAACCTCCTGCTTACCTCAATGCTGCCCAACCCAACCCTTACTTTTATCCACAGCCTGGTGCGCCAGCTCCCCCAGCATATGTGTTTCCGCCTCCCTTGCCTTCTCACCACCTGCAACAGCCCTTACAACCCCCTCCAGGGCAAGTATTTGCGCAGCAGGGTGCGTTTAATCCCCCTTCCCAAAGAAGGCGGAGAGGCAACCAGAACCCATCTGCCCCTGGTAACCGAGGACCCAATTCTGGTCAGGACCCTAACACTAGCAACCAGCCACAGGGCATTCCGCCCAGGCCGGACAGGCCGCTTCGCACAAACAAGCCCTGTTCGTGCTGCGGTGTTTACGGTCACTACACTCACGATTGCCCTCTCTTACCCCAGATGCGACAGATGTGGGAGTCTCAAGCCACATTGCGCGGACAGCACACCTCCCCTCCCGCTCCTCCTAATGTGGCCACTACCCAGCCAGCTGTGTTCACTGATCCTTTCCCTCAACAGGGATTTGTGGCTACCCACCCCCCTGACAGCCATGCCGCCACACCCTCGTCCATTTCTGGTTCCTCTGACTACCAGATCCTCATGATGCACTCCGATCCGTCCCCTTCCGTCGACCTTCACCTTCAACCTCGGTCTCGCCAGTACACCAAGCCCCCTGCTCAGTCTGCTCCCGAGCCCCCATCTTCAGGTTCTACAGAGCCTCTTTCGACATCCAGTGGCCCCTTACACATCCCTCAACCCAAAGTTGAGGTTCACCCAAAGATTCCAAAGGGTCCATTACGCCGAAATGTTGCTTCCGGTCGAGCCGCTCAATCGTACAGTATAGTAGATGATTTGGCACAATCCCCTGCTGCCATTTCCACACTGGAACTCCTCCAGTCGTGCCCTTCTGAAAGGAAGGCTCTACTATCTGCCGTGGGCGCTGTTGATCCTGCTGATGACCAAATGATTGTTTTCGACGCCACTCAATCGGACCACCCTCCTCTTCCTCCTTTCGTTGCTTTCCAAATCCCAGTCAAAATCCGGAACGCCACTGTATCCCGGTGTATAATTGATGAGGGGGCATCCACCTGTGTGATGTCCGCTTCGGTTTGGAAGCAACTCGGATCCCCTGAGCTGGCCCCTTCCACGATCACCCTTCGCGCGTGGGACGGTCATGCCTCCCAGCCTATTGGCCTGTTTCCTAACTGTCCCATCACCCTCGCCGGTAAGACCGTTTGCGTTGATGTCGAAGTCATTGACGCCCCTCTAGACTACAACATTCTATTGGGGCGAAGCTACACCTATGCCATGTCTGCTGTCCCATCCGCGGTCTTCCGTAAGATGTCTTTTCCACATAATGGGAAGATAGTCACCATTGACCAGCTATCGTATCATGAGTCATCGTCTCAGTCCTCCTCCGAGACGACCATCTCTTCTGTAGCCAACAAGCAAACTGTCGATTCCTTGACCAGTGTCTCCCACGGCGTTTATAAAGATTCCACCTTGCTTGGTACTTTTCCTCACCTTCCTCCCCCTCCCGTTACTGATCCCAGCTTGTCGAATGTTTGCATGATGCAATCGTCTCAGGCTGCCCATAAACGGCCTGCCTCGGCTAGCCCGCACCCTCCTCCCCGCCCTCCGCAACCCGCTCCTAGCCATCCATCTCAGCCAGCCGGACCTCCTCTTTCTGGCCCTCCCCCTACAGCTGGCACCCCCGCACCTCTTTATCCTCCAGGCTCGGTCCCCCCTGGCCTTAACCATCTTGGAGCCGTTCCTCCTGGTCATTACCCTGCTGGACAGATCCCCTTCTTGGCTCCCCCTCCCAGAGTATATTCCGTCCCCGTCATGGCCACCCTTTCTCTCCCTAACTTGACCTTGGGTATTCCGGTTTGGTACCTTGACCCCCCAGCCGCCACCCCCCCTGGTCACCCCAACCCTTACATGGCTTTGACACCGGTTCAACCGGTCCCCCTCGCTTCCTCCATAGCCAACGTGCCCCCAGCACCTCCACAGGACCCTTCTCCTGCTGAGTCGGCTCCCGGGAAGAAAGGAAAAGCCCGCAGTGGGGCAACCAAAGACCAAACCACCACAACCACCTCGGCTCCTCCCCCACCCTCGAAGCCTTGTGCCTTATGTGATGTCATCGGTCATGCCACTCATGCTTGTCCCGAGTTACCCCGTATTCGCCCCATGGTAAAAGTCGCGTTCCCCGACACTACGGTCCCTGAAACTCCCACTCCTGCTTCGACCGTCTCCAAGAACCCCAAGACCCTTCGCACCAACAAGCCTTGTGCTTTGTGCGGTGTCCATGGCCACTACTCCCATCATTGTCCTCACCTAACGCATTACCGTGACTCCCTTGAGGTAATCCGCGAGTATGAGGTTGAACAAAATCAATCCGCCTCTCCCATTCTCGCGCAGTATGCTGCAGCCCAGCCTGAGGATTCCACTGATCCCATCCATATTCCCCCCCCTGATGTCCAGATGACGGAGTCTACAGTCACCATTCTTTCCCTGTCCTCCTCTGCACGACACTTGGAACCTAGCCCGTCTGCCGCCTCCCCCATTGTGTCCCTTGATACTCGAGATCACTCCACTGGTGTCTCTGTTGACCTTCGCAGCCCGAGTCCTCGCCATGTTTCCGATAGCCCTCATACATCACCTTGTTTGAGTTTTGCTCATCCTGCCCTTTTCCCCCGCCATTTCCGCTCGATGACTTCTGCCCCCTCACGCTGCCGTCCTTTCCTTTCATCCCCTCATGTATTGTCTTGTCACACCACCTTGCGCATCCCCCCGTCCACATCCTTTATCGGTTACGCCGATGGTGCAAGTCGCTACTCCAGGAAATTTGCCTCGGCAGGGTGGGCCATCTTCACCCCCTTGCATGACCTCGTTCTGTCTAACGGGGTATGCATTGGTTCTGCCACCAACAATCAGGCCGAATACGATGCAGTGCGTGGCCTACTAGCTGATGCTTTGCTGCATCGCATTCGCCACCTGCACGTTCGCTGGGATTCCTTGCTTCTTGTCATGCAACTAAATGGTGTTTATCGTGTGCATAACCCTGTGCTGTTTCGACGCTATTTACGAGTGAAAGTCTTAATACGTGCGTTTGAAACCATCACTTTCAACCATGTACCCAGAGACCAGAATCACTACGTAGATAGTATTGCCAACCATGTTCTAGATTGGCATTTATCACACACAATTCATACAGGACAATAACATTAAATCAACCATCAAAAGACGATGCATATCCATAATATGTGTCGCAAACCATATATTGATGAGTTCCTTTACTCTGATACATACGACATGCCCATAGCATGTTCCAAAAACTGGGGGCACCATACGCCCCCCCACACATATACATCCGACATGCCCATAGCATGTTACAAACCAAAAACAAAAACTGGGGGCACCATATGCCCCTCCCTACACTATAGGAGGCACCCCCCGCCCCTACATACATCAAAGGGGGCACCATATGTCCCTAATCACTATCTGGAGGCTCCCGGGCCAATGGCTCTGCCCCTGCAGCATGTAGATCACGCATAGTTTGGCCAGCCATCGCCATGCGCCGCATGATACCTCGCCACTCCGAGGGGAGACCAACACATGGCTCTATGTACCGGTCGTCTAAATCCTGCCACCCGCGCTCTGATACTCCGGTCAACAGCTGCTCACATCTACGGCGGATGTCCTCCAGCAGGGCGGCTGCACCATCATTTTGCGCTGCTCTCGATCCACTCGGACCCGTAGCTCCAGACGCTGCCGGTCGTCCCATATATCCGGCCGGTTTTACCGGTGCTATATCTGCATACCAAAAGTCCATGAATCAGTATCATTATTTACTATTCAAAAAACTTTAAACATGCCCATATAAGAATAGCAATTTGTCACTTACCATCGGGCCCCCAGACTCGACCAAGCGGAAGTGGCAGATCCGGATCCCCACAGTAGCTCATCCCACTATAAGGGTAGTCGTCTATGTACAACGGCATCTGATCCCAATGGGCAAAAAACTCCGGTCGAAATGTTCGCCCGACCACCCCTCCTCCTCCTTTGCAGAGTAGTCGTCCCCAACGACGCATCCTGGGCTCTCTCGGGCCCCCATCTGGAAGCTGCACGCGAGGCCTCAAGGTCGGGATCTTCTCAAAGAAGAAGGCGCACAACAAAGTCCCATATGAGCAATCATGATTCACCTGCCGCTTGCATAGCGACAACTGGCGCTTTAGCGACACCAACATCATTTGGGCCCACCCAAAGTAGGTCCCACTCAACACACTCTCCACTATCATCATCTGCCCACCGGTGATGTGATGGAACGCCTGGGTGCCCAGGATTCGCAGCACAGCTGCGGCCACTGCACGAGTTTCTAGCCTCTCTAGATCCCCGATCGATATCCGAGTCCCCTTGACTTGGAAACCCGGTCGACAATGGCGTTCCACAAACTCCATGATATGCCGCCCCCGCGGCAACACTGGCCGCGTGTCTCCCACTATCCCCAATGGTGGGAGGCCGGTCAGGAAGTACACATCCTGGACCGTCAGTTCGATCCTGTGCCCCTGCACTACAAAGATCTCCTGATCTGGATCCCAGTAACTGATAATCCGGGCCAGTAATGGTTCCCCTGCCCTCATCAACGGGTTCTCCACAAACTTGAGAACCCCAAATCTGGCCAATACACGACGGACGCCCTGATCCGCCTGGATCTCTGCCCGAAGTGTTCCCAGATCCCTCTCTCTCCAGTTGACTCGTAACTCTGCCATACCTGCACAAACACATTCTTTTGGTCAGGGTACAGATCGGGCAACCCATAACCACACACAAAAACCCAACTCCCAGCCATCAAACAGCATCAAGATCCCCTCCCCTCCCAGGTCGCAGCTTTCTGCCCATTTCTGGACCAGGTCGCACCTTTTGCCCCAATACCTACGTCCTAGGTCGCACCTTTTTCCCCAAAAGGTGCGACCCGGCCGTAGAGAGGAGGGAGGGGCTGTTTCTGGGGTGTTGGGCCCTAAACTGCAAATCTAATCCATCAAAATGCAAGAGCAAGGTTAGGCCTCTTACCTCCAACTGACAGATCTCGAATCCAACGGTCGGTTTGTCCGCTACGTTCGCCGCAAGATTTAGGGCCTTCTCTACTCTCCACATTCACCACAGCAACAATAGCAAATGAATGATTTTGGAGGGAAAACAGCCTCATTAAAAGAGAACCCCTGTTTCTTCTTTCGACTGCTGCGACCACACCGTAGCCCCGTTCGACAAACCGTCAGCACCGCTGGATAGATCTCACCGAGCTCTCAAATGGGTTTTCCTTAGTTTTTGGTGATTTGATACTTCACCCGGACACATTTTTCCACGAAGGGTCACTTCACCGCTCCTCAAAATCGAATTTCCTCACTTACGACACTTGTACTTGGGGCACCATATCGCCCCCTTACTTGTCCATGTTCGTGTTGATTTTCGTCATGAGTGCCCACCTTGTACTCATGCTTCTATGACCCCCATTGGGGCCTTTATTGTGTGGCAGCACTATCTAGTCGCCCTTGCTTAGAGCATCCGAGTTGAGTCATCATTGCATTCATGGAGTCTATCCTACATCCTTTTACACCCTACTATAGCCCTCCATTCTTTTTGCTTGGTTCCTCTCTTGTGTCGCATCTCATGACCTTCAGCCCCACTGTCCCCTGTCCCTTTCGATATTGTGTCAGTCGCCGCCATGTCATTCATGCCCTTTATGCTCTAACAAGGGAAGTCGTCCATTCGCCACTCCACCCTTCCCATTTCCGCCATCATCATTAGTGTCAGTCTGTCCGTCGCTCTATCGCTATTCTCTCGTGCCTTAGTTGAGGATCTCTCATCGCCTCACCTAAGGCGGGCCTCCTTCTGTCGACCTCAACACACTTATTCCAGAAGCAAGGTCTAGAGGGCGGTGTACCTTGGTTCCAGCTTCCACTTTTGTTCGGTGCCTCGGATCAGGCAGGGGGATTTCTTACCTCCCTTTGACTTGATTGCTTCTCCAGCTCCTTTCCGCATGATCGAGATTCGTATACTGGACAGTCCAGTGACCCAGCAGCAGCTCTTGATGATTCCCGGGCGTGTGTGAGATGTCTCAGCCCTCATGAGGGGGTGGCCCCGCAGGTAGCGGGAGCTCAATAAGCTCACCATTAAAGACAAATTTCCCATTCCTATGATTGATGAATTATTGGATGAATTACATGGAGAAATTTATTTTACCAAGTTGGATCTTCGTTTAGGATATCATCAAATTAGAATGAAGACCGAAGATATTCCAAAAACAGCATTTCGAACTCATGAGGGTCATTATGAATTTTTGGTCATGCCTTTTGGCCTTACCAATGCACCTTCTACATTTCAAGGGTTGATGAATTCCATTTTCAAACGCTTCCTTAGAAAATTTGTGCTAGTATTTTTTGATGATATACTAATCTACAGCAGGTCTTGGAAGGATCATATTGAACATGTTGACAGGGTGCTCAAAATATTGCAGGAGAAACAATTATATGCAAAAATGTCCAAATGTTTCTTTGGAGTACAAGAGGTGGAATATCTGGGTCATATTGTATCTCACTAGGGTGTTAAAGTAGACCCTAACAAAATTAAAGCCATTAAGGAATGGAAAGTCCCCACAACCATAAAGAAGTTGCGAGGATTTCTCGGGTTAACAGGGTATTATCGCAAGTTTGTTAAGAATTATGGGAGAATAGCAGCACCTCTAACAACATTATTGAAGAAAGATGCATTTTCATGGACTCCTGAAGCAACTAAGGCCTTTGAACGTCTTAAAGAGGCAATGTGCCTAGCACCAGTTTTAGCTACACCAGACTTCACAAAAACCTTTATTGTGGAATGTGATGCCTCAGGAAATGGAATTGGTGCAGTTTTAATGCAGGAAGGAAGACCCATTGCTTTTGAAAGTCGTCCAATCAAAGGAAAGTATTTACGGAAACCTATTTATGAGAAGGAAATGTTAGCAATACTACATGCACTAAAGAAATGGCGAACTTACCTAATGGGAAGACACTTCAAGGTAAAAACTGATCATGATAGTCTTAAACACTTTTTGGAACAAAGACTCTCTTCAGAAGAGCAGCAAAAATGGGTCACAAAGATGTTGGGTTATGACTTTGAAATAATCTACAAAAAAGGAAAGCTTAATGTTGTTGCACATGCACTCTCAAGAAAGAATGAAGAGGTGGAAGCATTGCTTTGTGCCATTTCTATTATCCAACCAGATTGGATAACTGAAGCAAGAGATGAATGGAAGAAGGACAAAGATGTAAGGATACTCATTCAAAAGTTGCAGCAAGATCCTAGTACATCTGATACATTTAGTTGGAAAAATGATTCCTTATGGTACAAAGATCGCTTATATCTTTGTAAGAATTCCCAATTAAAACAAAAGATTCTTCTGGAATTGCACACTTCTCCTTTAGGAGGACACTCAGGATTTTTAAAAACTTATCACAGGGTGAAGAAAGAATTTTTTTGGGATGGCCTTAAATCTGATATTCAAAAGTTTGTGGCGGAATGTTTGGTTTGCCAGCAGAATAAAGTGGAAACAATTAAGACCCCAGGACTTCTACAACCTTTATCCATTCCAAGTCAACGTGGGGAGGAGATTTCAATGGATTTTATCACAGGTTTACCTAAGTCCGAAGGAAAGAGTGTCATCATGGTGGTAGTTGATAGACTTACCAAGTATGCACACTTTTGTGCATTATCTCATCCATTTCAAGCAAGTACAGTTGCTACTACATTTATGGACAGAATTCAAAAGCTACATGGAAGCCCAAGGGTTATTGTGAGCGACAGAGATCCCATTTTTACCGGAAATTTTTGGACGGAGTTATTTTCTTGTTTGGGTACTCAATTAGCTCATAGCTCATCTTATCATCCTCAATCTGATGGTCAAACCGAGATAGTAAATCAATGTTTGGAAGGATATCTTCATTGTTTTTTATCTGATAAACAAACACAATGGGTCAAGTGGTTACCTCTTGCTGAATGGTGGTATAACACTTCCTTCCACACTGCAGCAAAAATGACCCCATTTATGGAAATTTATGGATATCATCCACCATCCATCACATCATCTTCAAGGGAAAATTCGAAGGTTCAAGCAGTGGAATATCACATCGAGCATCAGCAAGAAGTTCTCCAACTCTTAAAGGATAACCTGAATTTGGTACAAAATCGAATGAAACAACAGGCAGATCAACATCGTAGCGAGAGAAGTTTTGATGTAGGAGATTGGGTATTTTTACGGCTACAACCATACAAACAAATGTCCCTCAAGCAAGCTAAGAAGGATAATAAATTATCGCCAAAGTACTATGGTCCTTACAAGGTGTTGCAAAAGATTGGTACTATGGCATACAAATTGGAGCTTCCCGCTTCTTCGCGAGTACATCCAGTGTTCCATGTTTCATGCTTAAAGAAGGTTATAGGTGAAAATCTTCCAGTTCAAACAGTATTGCCAGAACTTGATGGGGAAGGGAAGATCATATTGGAACCTGAAGCAGTCATAGAAAAAAGAACTCGACAACTACGGAATCGATCAATTTCAGAGTATCTCATCAAGTGGAAGAACTTACCCACCGAAGATTCTACATGGGAGGATGAGAATTTTATACAGAAGCACCCGGAGCTACTCAAGTGTTGAGGACAACACTTTTTTGAAGGAGAGGGGCATGTTAGGTCTCTATATCACTAGTATAGCCCCTTATTATTGTTAGTGGAAACCCCTTATTGCTATTATTGTACCCTTGTAACCCCCATTTTGTTATTATTGTGCCCTTAAATTATTATTGTTAGGTCGGCTAGGATTACATTGTGGCTCACTAGGATTACATTATGGCCCCATGGACTCCTATATATAGAAAGGAGGTTTTGTAAATTGTATCATCCAAGAATTGTTCATTTATGTAATGACTTGTCCAGGTGAGGCTGCCCTCGAAGTGGCCTAGTGGCTTATTTCTAAGGCGTTGATATCTCTTTTCTTCTATTTTTGGATCTGGTTACACAACATTCAGCTAATGTGCACATGCAAGCACTAGAGTTAACTAACTAAGCCAAGTGCACATCGCATGTAAGAACTCGAGTTAACTAGCTAAAAAAAAGTGCACATCACATGCAATATTTAGAGTTGAACTAAAGCTAATTAAACCTAACTATGTACATGTAAAGCACTCAAATTAACTAGCTAAAGACAAGTGCACATTGCATGCAATCTATAGAGTTAAACTAAAGCTAATCTAAATGCATATACTCCAACAATTTGCTTCAAGAATTAACAACTTATGGCTTTAGAAGTGTTTTGGCCAACCTTGGAGGAGAGAAATTAAGTACATTATCACATATGTTTTCTCTATCTCGTATTTTACATGTGTGATGTGTTACCTATTTCTATCACGGCATGGTTCGACGTGTTCAGTGCTATCGTATTCATAGCCATTATATTGTTGGTTCTGTTATCTGTCTCCACTGTCGTAGCTGGAAAAACCATCCATATTATGATGAATGAAGAGTATTCTTCATTGCTCGAACCTTGTTCTAATTCACCTTGAGGTTGTAGAAGCGTTGGGGATGTTGTGACGAACCTTGTTCTAATTCACCTTGAAGTTGTGGAAGCATTGGGGATGTTTTGATGAGGTCAGTTTAAACTTCATTCGCAGGCTTGTTGGTCACAGTTTGTGTTGCAGTCTTCGGCGTTAAATGAGGATCTGTTTACATTGATGATTATGAGACACTCTGTCGACTCAATAAAGCAACCCTTGTGCTTCAGTTCATTTTCGTCTTGATAGGATGGATTTTGGTCTCAATCAGATGGTTAAGAGCCGTAAAATTTTTTCCTATAGATGGATGGAGTTTATTTCATGTGGAGGACTTTATGACAAGGTGGATTATTGATTTGAAATATGGACAGTTTAAGGGACCGTTGTTTCGGGCGACAAGATATTGTAACAGAACAATCCTAGAAAATAACATTATGGATTTAATGATAATCATAGAATTTTGGCTGCATTCTTTTTTATTGTACATAGGCTCCTCCGTGCAGAACATCATAGTCTTTTACAGCAAAGCTTCTTGCTTCTTCTCTTAGATTATGTTATGGCCTTTTCTAATGATCCACAAAAATATTATGTTGTTTTGTGGTTCGAGCAATCAAGAGTCTGAATTTTACAGGTATAGAGATCTTTTGGAGAAGATAAGAATGCTAGGATAAATGGCAGAAAACATGTGGACAATCAATGAATCAGCCTTTAAGCCAACAAAGAAACTTATGGAACAAGGCACGGGTAATACTGCAGCAATGACTGAAATGATAAGGCGTCGAACAGAACTGGCAGATAGAGGTGAAGAAAGACAACTGGAAGAGGAAAAGTATTTCAATACATTGGAAAAAAGTCATGGAAAATGGAAGCAGTGTCATTGATCCATTTGCTGTTGTCCATTTACGACGACACTAACTTTGAAATTTTCGATGAAGCTATGAAAATTTGGTGTGAAGCATGGCCTCTCATGGATTTTGTTGGATACGGAAATCAATTTACTTAGTCTCCCAGCCAACAAGGATTTCCAAACTCTTAAGAACATTTGTAAAAAGATAAATTCTGCTAAATCGGAAACGGTGCAGAATGCTATGAGGGATCGAATGCAAAAGGATATAGAATCCCGGATTTCCAAATGAGAATGCCACGAAAGGGTGAATAATACGCAGGACTCCATGTACTGGATAATGGCCGCTGCAAACTTCAGCTTGAACAAAACATTACAAAGGATCGGTTATGGTTCAAACAATGAAATTAATAACGGAGGAGTCTTTCGTTCGACGAATCGAGAGCTGATGTGACAGCTCCCGATCCGCCCCTCCGGCGACCATTCTATTCTCCGGCTCCCTCGATGGTGGACCCCGCGACTCCAACCTCCGAAGGCAGCAAATGGCAAATGGAAGACTCCTCCAAACGGCGATGAGCGCCTCCTCCACCACGGCTCCTCTGGCGCAGCTCCTCCCCGCAATGCGCCACCCCCACGATGTCGGCCACCTATGCAATGCAGATGGTGGAAAAGACGTGAATGTATAGTGCATTCAATGGGTTGTCCACTTACACACATTCAATGAAACCTCCGTGCTCAAGATTTCAAACTCACAGTCCTGCTCAAAATGTGAGCTTAAAATGAAATGTAATATGGTCGACCGTGCCGCGTAAATTTTTTAAATTGAATTGAAAAATTCCCTCCCTATGAAAGGATTAGAAGGAAGACGTGGAAGACGTGGAGTGCTTCGCAGATTTCCAATGATACCATATCCAATTCAATCTAGATGCCAACTAACTGAAAATTATGGACTAAGGCGAGTTGAAGCAAATTTTCATAAAGTTGTGTACTTCTGCAATGCCAGAAAGATGGACAATGCATATGCATTGGTGGTATATGAAGAAAATTAACCTGATATAACTCTATTGTTATTTTAGGACAACAATTGTTATTGTAGGAATTTACAGGCTATTTCTGTGTTCCATATATATTTCATGGCAACTGCTTCTGTGTTCCATATGTATTACATGGCAACTTTATACTACTAACCGAGTTATTCATCCTTAGTATTTTGTCCAGAGAGGAACTCGAATTTTAGCGCAGACCTGACAGAGTTTCACCGAGAGCTTTTATCCAACTATTTCCTTGTTCAAAATCTATTTTAACTTTGAAAAGTATGGTATCCAGTTCAAATCTAGCTTGGTGTCTGATTCCATTCAGTGTATTTTACAGACTGGTGTTTTCCTTCCCAACTTACTTTTTTTTACGGACGGGGAGTTTTCTTTCCCAAGGGGTTTCCAGTTTCTTCTTATTTTCAAACCTGCGATCATGTCTATATGCAGTGAAAGTACTTCTTTGCCAATAAGAATATCATGATGGAGCTTAAACTTCTCTTACAGTGTCGTCTTCGAACACACAGACACCAGGTATTGAGAAAATAACAAATTCGTTTAAGCATGGCACAAATAATGATTGATTGGAATGTCAAATGCTACCGCAGTATAAATCTTCATTGCTGTAAATAGGGTTTCATTTCCTTAGGTTTATCTTAATCTCGAGGCGGAAAGCCTACAATAAAGCTTAGCTAGCAAGTGAAATTATCTGCGTTATTGGCCGAAGGATTTTGAATCTAGTGTTGTAAATTATCGTTGCGCAAAAACTAGAAGCTGGAGGAGAAATATTGTTTGCTGAGTAGTAGTGTTGTATTTCATCACTGTGTTTTTTTAATTCAAGTAACGTTCATAAGGGTTTTTTGTGAGACGACTGGTATGTATAATGGATGTTCCAAGTTCTAAAATGACACATTTTTGTCCTTGTGATAATTTTTGAATCAAAATATATTCATAACGGTTTTCTCATGAGATGTATGTTTCAGTTCGTTGGAGTCATCAAGATTTTTTATGATTTACCATTGTTAAAAAGAATCAACATCCTAATTAAAAATCACCATGTCCAAATAGAATATGATTCCTCTTGAAGAAGGGAAAGATGGAAACCTTTGAGGTTGGTTGCGTAAGATTCAACTGGGAGGATAGGTGAACAACGTTAGATGTCCTAAAATAACTTTATAAGAGAATCGAGGTATATGTATAATTGTTTATATTTTCATTTAATATATTTATGTTCTAATGTAAATTTATATATTAAAATAGAGAATTTAAGCATATTAAATTTGTATTTAATATTACATTAACTGTAAAAATATTTTTAAAAATAGAATATATATATATAGATATAGATATTATTTAATTTTTATTTAAAAATTTGGAAATGATAAAATAAAAAATATTCACATATATATTGTTCATTATCCTTATATTGTTATTAAAATACATTTATTAGAATATCATAGTATATGATATATGACATAAATTTATTTAATGTAATAAAGTTTCATAAAATTATAATTAAAACAAATAAATATCTATTTTATATTAAATTAATTTTCTAATTTATTATAATTTAAAAATGTATAGTGAAAATATATTATAATGGAGTTTGTATTTTAGGTTATTAATTATTATAAGAGATTTTTCAATTATAATGAAGGTATTAGAGCAATAAATTAAATTAGTCACCTTTTTAAATTGATGTGAAATCATAAAAATATGAGTAAAATATCATATATCACATTCTTTAATTCTTGATCACATGCATCATTTTAGTAATTAATGTTTGTATAGGACCCTATCTCATATTGATTTTAGAGGAGCGTTTTGAGGATGGTTCTCAACCCTTCTTACATTGGATAGTTTCTCTTGGATTTGGCTAAAATATTTAGTAAACATTTGTGCCAAATTTGTAGTGGCTAAAATATTTAGTGATGATGATGATGATGATGGTTAACGTCCACTGAGACCAATCTTTGGTCTATCGGACCTAAAGAAAAGATTTATTTAGTTTGATTTAAGATTTTATTCCTATGCTCAAAAATCTTGGAGAGAAGCCTCCCGAGCTCACTATAATTTTTACATCTTAAAAGAATAGGAAGGTCAGTGTTGCAACAAAGATTATGAAAATTGAGCTCTAATGTGGTTGTACACAGGGCACTCTAAGAGAACGTGATTTTCATCCTCGATGTTCATATTCTCACAGAGATGGCAGATCCTTTCCATACATGGTGTTTTAGGAACTGTCCAACGACCTGTTTCACTATGGAGCTCATGAGAGTTTGTTCTAATCTTGGCTATATTTGTGCCAAATTTGTAAGAATAATTATTGTAAGGCAATAAGAATGGAAAGCAATTGCAAGGATGGATTGATTATGCTAGGGCTATAACTAAGGTGGGAATTGGTGAGAATGTTTATGGTTTTGAGACTTGTAATTTGCATTTGGTATCTTATCCTTTTGTCTCCCTAGTATTTCTTCTAGAAAATTAGAATTTATTTTGTGATTTATGGGCATATGAAGAAGCTACTTTGTTTGTATAACCTTGTTGCTATTACATTTGTGTTTAACAATGTTTGTTCATTAGTTATATTTTGTTTAAATTTTTCAATGTAGAAGGCCATTGTGATAGATAGTGTGGTGCTTATGGTTTTGGCTTATTCTCATCTCAAGAATATCATCATTTCTCTCTATCAATTTAATTGTATAGATTAAATTGGCCTATGTATCCTTGATTTTATTCTCAGTGGGATTATCTCTATTAAAAATTATTATATGCTTTTTCTAGTTCCTTGTCTTAGTTCCACTCTAGATATTTGTATCCTTTTTCTATGTATTTAAAGTGACAAAAATTTCTATTTCCACACTAAGAAAAATATTCTTTGCATGTCCATATCCTTATGTGACAAAATGTAGAAATAAATAAATCATAAAATACATATTATCAATGAGAAGAATCTAGATGTAATAATGATCAAATACCACTTTATTTTAATTACTCCCAACACAACACCATCATGAACATGTTTGTACATCCAAAAAATAGGATATATATATTCTGATGCAGCGACATTAGGCTAAAACAAATTCCATGTATTTTTGTTAGACTTAGGGGTTTTTAGTTTTCAAGAGAATTAGATTTTATGTAATGAATTTAGTGGGTTCCAATTAATTTTAATTAAATGTGGAGAGAATTGTAACTGCTCTCGAATGATTAGTTGGGCATATGAAGAGACAAGAGATTCGAAAAGACTGCAGAGTAGGAATGACTTGGAATCAGTTTCCACAAATCTAGGGATTTAGTCTAGGGTTAGGAATTTGGGAATTGTAAGAGTCTGGTGAGCTATTAGGGAACCTGAATCTTAGTATTTCGCATAAATGTAAGACTACGGGCAGATAGGTAGCAGACAGGAGCTGTTCAAAGCTGTGCAGAGTAGTGAGGATAGAAAGGGTGATTGATTGAAGATCAGGCCAATAACAATTGTAATTTGGTTCAGATGTATATATGAAGAATCAGTTTACTGAGATATATGTGCATCAATTTATTGAACTCGGTGATAGGGTTTTAGATGATGTTCTTCTTTTAAATGAGAAATCGATATAATTGTTGTAGACAGGTATGAATTGGATAGAATAAATATATTTATGCATCCGGAAAGATTGAGTAAATGTGCAATTGACTAAGTTCAATCAATGATCACTGAAAGCATCGTTGATGCAAGAGAGAGACAGAATTTAAATTTCGGAAAGTGATACCAGAAAGGTCAAATTCGATTTGGGATTTTCGAATTCTGTTATGTAGAATCCGTGGAGTGAAACCTGAATTGAAGAACGTTGTGGAATATTGGTTGCACGCGTTACTAAGTACGCAGAGGTGTCACATTGGAAGGTAATAGTGAAATTGAACCGGTCTATTGGATGAATGCGCAAAGAGAGAAGTAGCAAGGGCTGTTCGAACCTTGAAACAAAGCAACGTGAAACGATATTCATCAAAATGTAGTAAAGATCATGTTTTGATATGAATGGAACCTTTCATTGATATTGGGTTTAATTGAAGTGTCTGCGTGGATAGAATGTCAGTGGAAAGTGTTGAACACATTCAAACTCTATTTGAAGTGGAGCGGTTTTGAACCAAGAAACCAGCAGTCTCGCATTCCTAAAAAATGGTAAGTAGAATCTGAAAAAAAATGTGATAGCATTCGACTGTTGACATGTAGCAAAGCTGGAATTGGAAAACTGTTTATTTCACATAATTTCTAGTTGTTAAACTCAGGGTTCAGAGAATTCCGATATTCGTTCGATCATCAGCAATTGAAATCTGACGGCGTTCACATCGTGAAGATGCGTGAAGGTTTAGGTAAGGTTGGTTTTGAATTGTGTTAATAATTATTGTGGGGCCGAATCTAATATTCATGTTTTAACCTTTTCACCGAAGGTCAACATATATGTGGATTGGTGAGTTATGTGGAATGAAATGCTATGGTTGAGAACATTATTTTGTTGAAGAAGTAATGTTTTAATCACATGTCTAATGGTGATAGAAATTACAGCTTAAATGAATTCAAATGATGATATATGTGAATGGTAAATTAAGTCGTGTTTGAAGGTTATGAATATGTGGTAAAAGGAAAGTATTGCCATATATAGATATAAGTGTGTGGGGGCTATATTATATAATGGGCTTTATGATAAAGTTCATTTGAACGCCATGAGGTAAGAATCTGAAATTGAAGTTGTAATGTTGGGTTTTAAACCATTGAGTTTTAAGGAAAAATCGAATGTTATTCGATTTAAGTAGAGAGGATTTATTAGTATGGTTTTGTAATCATACATTAAATATGAAGAAATATTCATGGTGGAGATTAAATGAAAGAAACCTTGAATATGAAGGTTGTTGGGTATTTAAATGAAAATTGAATGTTGAGAAGGGAGTTTTAAAGATGGTTTTTAACCATGGGCTGGCAGAAAAGTAGAGCTTCCATAGATAAAGAACTGAAATCTGGGTTGTGTGGGTTTTTTATAACCATAAGAATTTTATTCTAATATCTAAAATCTCTGATTTGAGATATAGAGGCTTCCATCTATATTATTTAAGATTGCCCAGATTTTGAAATTGAGGACCATATTGGGTTTTAAAAAGAAATACAATTTTTTGTGCGCAATATAGTAGGAGACTGTGGGAGAGGTAGGGTAGTTTGCCATCAAGTGGTATCAGAGTTGGAATAGCTCTTTTTGAAAGTTCAAATTTTTTTTGAATGCATGTGTAATGAAATAAGATCATATTTTTGAAATTGATAAAGATTGCAGCATACAGAGATGCAGTGCAGGTGAGAGGAACAACAAGATCAATCAGGAATCTTGGAAGGTGAGTTGAGCGTTATTTAACTCTGGTTTGAAGAATTGTTTGCAGGCAATTGAAGAAATCTCAACAAAAGAAGATCACAGCTTTGAGAGCAGTGATGGAAGAGTCCAGCAGAGGATTCTAAAGTGAAAAAGAAAGTGTGGCAGAACCTTAAGGAAATTCAACAGAGGTTGAATGAGTTCTAAAAGTTGCAGAGTGAAGCCTAGAGAGAGCAGAAGAGAGTGCTCAGAAGGTTCCAGCAGATAGGGGACCAATACTTGCCAAAAGACCAAATCCGGAGGAAAGGATCGATGAGGTAAGTGGCAGCAGGAGAGCTTGTTGTTGCAAGGGCTTGGTGCAGCTTATAAGTGAGGAACTCATGGAGGAGAAGATGACTTCCAAAAGTCATAGAAGAGATAACATAGGTTCTGAGAGAGGCCACAACAAAAAAGAGGAAGAAGATGCTAGGAAAAATGGCATGAGGAAGAAATTAACTGATGCATAATATTGGAAAGAGGTAGTTGAGATCAGAGAACAATTTAACAAATTGAAGATGATGATAGAGGAAATCCAGAGAGTTGGTTGGCTCATAAAGAAGAAAGTAAAGTGGCAGAGGCTACAACAGAGGATAAACCAGCAAAGGAACATGCAGTTTGCAGAAAAGATGAGAAAGCTTGAACAGAGGATGGATGTACAGTTGAGATGTGCAGAACTCAGAGCAGCTAAGTTGAGAAGAGAAGTTTATTTTTGTGAAGCAGAACAGAGTACAGATGGAGAATGGAGATCTGTAAAATATCTTGTGAATCATGGTGAAGGTTTAAGACAGCAAGAAGTTTGTCTTGCTGAAGAGGAAATTATTGATGATTTCCTAAGTTATTGGACAAGTCCAAATCAGCTGGATGATGTGAAGCCTTGTATTTTTCAATCTGATAGTTGTGAGGTGATTACAGGTTTTACATAGGAGGATGAGCAATATTGTAAAGATGTCGCAAGTATGAGGAAGTATCTCTCAGAAGATGGATACTCTGATCTAAAATGCAATGTTGGAGAATTTCCCTTGACTGAAGGAAGCAATGCTGCATTTATGATGGAAATTGTTGCAGCATAGGAAGAAATTCTTGTCAATGAAGAAGGAGAGGATCAGTTTGAAGAACTGATATGTGAAACACCAATTGAGGCAGAATATCTTATCGTGGATGAATCTTTGTTTCTTATTAGTACCCTCGATCCTTGGTATCGAGATATCATCATTTATCTCCAAACCCAAACTTTTCAGCTCGAACTCTCACGGTCACAACTACAAACACCATCCTCAGAAACACAGTATGTAGCTCTTCCTATCAAATGAAAAATAGCATATAACATTCACAAATAATGCAGTTGCTGAGGCGGTGTTAAGCTAAATCTATTCAAATTGTCATATGAACCAGTAGAATTGGAACTTACTTCTGGTTCCGATCCAGATGTTGAATATTTCTTTGTATATAGTTCCAGTGATGAAGAAAATCTAGATATATTTCTTTCTATATAGCTCAGATCCTACACAGTCAAACACCGTCCTCAGAAATAGAGTATGCAAATCTTCCTATCAAATGAAAAATAACATACAACATTCACAAATAATGCAGTTGCTGAGGCGGTGTTAAACATCGACACTTTGGAGCACATAGGAGCGGTGTAAGACATCCACACTTGATGTGGACCTCCATAAGGATCGGTCCCAACTAATTAGAAAAAACCAATTTACATTTAAAAAAACGAGTTGTATTTAAGTTTGCAACGGATTTCAAATTAATATTCTCCACCATCTAATGTTTCATTCTCCTCAAACACATTTGACCAAAGGATGGAGATAAAAATGTTGCAGTGAAATTTGAAATCACAAAACAGTTTGAGGCATTTAAAGAAAGCACACCAATTCTTCTACTGAATGAAAATGTGCCTATGTATTACAGTACTATCAAGCAAATTTACTGTTTTCCAACATAAAATTTAAAAGTAAACCACAAATATCCATTAACTGCATCATCGAATTCTTGATGTTCTCTTTTCATTTATATAGAAAAAATGAAGTCCATGTACACACTTGCAGCTTATCAGAAGCTGGAATAATTTTAAGCTCTTCTAACCCTAGCTAGGGAAACCAATATAACCATAACAACAAAGTGCTCCACACTAGGAATCACATGTAACCAAAGTTGGCCACTCCATCATGAATCGGTATGTCAGACAATAAACAAAAGAATGCAGTTTCTATCACAACTTTTTTCTGAAGCCAATTTCTGTGTTGTCTCCAATTTCTGTGATATCAGTGACCCAATCATCTTCAAATAGAGGGGGACCCATTGACACTGACACAACAAATTCTTCAATGGGTCCCCCTCTATTTGAAGATGATTGGGTCGCTGATATCACAGAACTTGGAGACAACACAGAAATTGGCTTCAGAAAAAAGTTGTGATAGAAACTGCATTCTTTTGTTTATTGTCTAACATACCGATTCATGATGGAGTGGCCAACTTTGGTTACATGTTATTCCTAGTGTGGAGCAGTTTGTTGTTATGGTTATATTGGTTTCCTTAGCTAGGGTTAGAAGAGCTTAAAATTATTCCAGCTTATGATAAGCTGCAAGTGTGTACATGTACTTCATTTTTTCTATATAAATGAAAAGATAACATCAGGAATTCGATGATGCAGTTAATGGATATTTGTGGTTTACTTTTAAATGTTATGTTGGAAAACAGTAAATTTGCTTGATAGTACTGTAATACATAGGCACATTTTCATTCAGTAGCAGAATTGGCGTTCTTTCTTATTTTGCCTCAAACTGTTTTGTGATTTCAAATTTCACTGCAACATTTTTATCTCCATCCTTTGGTAAAATGTTTTTGAGGAGAATGAAACATTAGATGGTGGAGAAGATTAATTTGAAATCCGTTGCAAACTTAAAGACAACTCGTTTTTTTAAATGGAAATTGGTTTTTTCTAATTGGTTGGGACCGATCCTTATGGAGGTCCACATCAAGTGTGGATGTCTTACACCGCTCCTATGTGCTCCAAAGTGTCGATGTTTAACACCGCCTCAGTAACTGCATTATTTGTGAATGTTGTATGTTATTTTTCATTTGATAGGAAGAGTTGCATACTCTGTTTCTGAGGATGGTTTTTGACTGTGTAGGATCTGAACCATATAGAAAGAAATATATCTAGATTTTCTTCATCACTGGAACTATATACAAAGAAATATTCAACATATGGATCGGAACCAGAAGTAAGTTCCAATTCTGCTGGTTCATATGACAATTTGAATAGATTTAGCTTAACACCGCCTCAGCAACTGCATTATTTGTGAATGTTATATGTTATTTTTCATTTGATAGGAAGAGCCACATACTGTGTTTCTGAGGATGGTGTTTGTAGTTGTGACCGTGAGATTTCGAGCCGAAAAGTTTGGGTTTGGAGATAAATGATGATATCTCCATACCAAGGATCGAGGGTACTGATAAGAAACAAAGATTCATCCGCGATCAGATATTCTGCCTCAACTGGTGTTTCACATATCAGTTCTTCAAACTGATGCTCTCCTTCTTCATTCACAAGAATTTCTTCCTATGCTGCAACAGTTTCCATCATAAATGCAGCATTGCTTCCTTCAGTCAAGGGAAATTCTCCAACATTGCATTTTAGATCAGAGTATCCATCTTCTGAGAGATACTTCCTCATACTTGTGACAGCTTTACAAGATTGCTCATCCTCCTCTGTAAAACCTGTAATCACCTCACAACTATCAGATTCAAAAATACAAGGCTTCACATCATCCAGCCGATTTGGACTTGTCCAATAACTCAGGAAATCATCAATAATTTCCTCTTCAGCAAGACAAACTTCTTATTGTCTTAAACCTTCACCATGATTCACAAGATATTTTACGGATCTCCATTCTCCATCTGTACTCTGCTCTGCTTCACAAAAATAAACTTCTCTTCTCAACTTTGCTGCTCTGAGTTCTGCACATCTCAACTGTACATCCATCCTCTGTTCAAGCTTTCTCATCTTTTCTGCAAACTGCATGTTCCTTTGCTGGTTTATCCTCTGTTGTAGCCTCTGCCACTTTACTTTCTTCTTTATGAGCCAACCAACTCTCTGGATTTCCTCTATCATCATCTTCAATTTGTTAAATTGTTCTCTGATCTCAACTACCTCTTTCCAATATTATGCATCAGTCAATTTCTTCCTCATGCCATTTGTCCTAGCATCTTCTTCCTCTTTTTTGTTGTGGCCTCTCTCAGAACCTATGTTATCTCTTCTATGACTTTTGGAAGTCATCTTCTCCTCCATGAGTTCCTCACTTATAAGCTGCACCAAGCCCTTGCAACAGCAGGCTCTCCTGCTGCCACTTACCTCACCGATCCTTTCCTCCGGATCTGGTCTTTTGGCAAGTACTGGTCCCCTATCTGTTGGAACCTTCTGAGCACTCTCTTCTACTCTCTCTAGGCTTCACTCTGCAACTTTTAGAACTCATTCAACCTCTGTTGAATTTCCTTAAGGTTCTGCCACACTTTCTTTTTCACTTTAGAATCCTCTGCTGGACTCTTCCATCACTGCTGTCAAAGCCGTGATCTTCTTTTGCTGAGATTTCTTCAATTGCCTGCAAACAATTATTCAAACCAGAGTTAAATAACGCTCAACTCACCTTCCAAGATTCCTGATTGATCTTGTTGTTCCTCTCACCTACATTGCATCTCTGTATGTTGCAATATTTATCAGTTTCAAAAATCTGATCTTATTTCATTACACATGCATTCAACAAAAACTCGAACTTTCAAAAAGAGCTATTCCAACTCTAATACCACTTGATGGCAAACTACCCTGCCTCTCCCACAGTCTCCTACTATATTGCGCATAAAAAATTGTATTTCTATTTAAAACCCAATATGGTCCTCAATTTCAAAATCTGGCTAATCTTAAATAATATAGACAGAAGCCTCTATATCTCAAATCAAAGATTTGAGATATTAGAATAAAATTCTTATGGTTATAAAAAACCCAGACAACCCAAATTTCAATTCTTTATCTATGGAAGCTCTACTTTTCTGCTATCCCATGGTTAAAAACCATCTCTAAAACTCCCTTCTCAACATTCAATTTTCATTTAAATACCCAACAACCTTCATATTCAAGGTTTCTTTCATTTAATCTCCACCATGAATATTTCTTCATATTTAATGTATGATTACAAAACCATACTAATAAATCCTCTCTACTTAAATCGAATAACATTCGATTTTTCCTTAAAACTCAATGGTTTAAAACCCAGCATTACAACTTCAATTTCAGATTCTTACCTCATGGCGTTCGAATGAACTTTATCATAAAGCCCATTATATAATATAGCCCCCACACACTTATATCTATATATGGCAATACTTTCCTTTTACCACATATTCATAACCTTCAAACAAGATTTAATTTACCATTCACATATATCATCATTTGAATTCATTTAAGCTATAATTTCTATCACCATTAGACATGTGATTAAAACATTACTTCTTCAACAAAATAATGTTCTCAGCCATAGCATTTCATTCCACATAACTCACCAATCCACATATATGTTGACCTTCGGTGAAAAGGTTAAAACATGAATATTAGATTCGGCCCCACAATAATTATTAACACAATTCAAAACCGACATTACCTAAACCTTCACGCATCTTCACGATGCAAACGCCGTAAGATTTCAATTGCTGATGATCGAACGAATATCGCAATTCTCTGAACCCTGAGTTTAACAACTAGAAATTATGTGAAATAAACAGTTTTCCAATTCCAGCTTTGCTACGTGTCAACAGTCGAATGCTATCACATTTTTTTTCAGATTCTACTTACCATTTTTTAGGAATGCGAGACTGTTGGTTTCTTGGTTCAAAACCACTCCACTTCAAATAGAGTTTGAATGTGTTCAACACTTTCCACTGACATTCTATCCACGCAGACATTTCAATTAAACCCAATATCAATGAAAGGTTCCATTCATATCAAAACCTGATCTTTACTACATTTTGATGAATATCGTTTCACGTTGATTTGTTTCAAGGTCCGAACAGCCCTTGCTACTTCTCTCTCTGCGCATTCATCCAATAGACCGGTTCAATTTCGCTATTACCTTCCAATGTGACACCTCTGCGTACTTAGTAACGCGTGCAACCAATCTTCCGCAACATTCTTCAATTCAGGTTTCACTCCACGGATTCTACATAACAGAATTCAAAAATCCCAAATCGAATTCGACCTTTCTGGTATCACTTTCCGAAATTTAAATTATGTCTCTCTCTTGCATCAACGATCCTTTCAGTGATCGTTGATTGAACTTAGTCAATTGCACATTTACTCAATCTTTCCAGATGCATAAATATATTTATTCAATCCAATTCATACCTGTCTACAACAATTATATCGATTTCTCATTTAAAAGAAGAACATCGTCTAAAACCCTATCACCGAGTTCAATAAATTGATGCACATATATCTCAGTAAACTGATTCTTCATATATACATCTAACCAAATTACAATTATTATTGGCCTGATCTTCAATCAATCGCCCTTTCTATCCTCACTACTATGCACAGCTCTTAATAGCTCTTGCCTGCTACCTATATGCCTGTAGGCTTACATTTATGCGAAATACTAAGATTCAGGTTCCCTAATAGCTCACCAGACTCGTACAATTCCCAAATTCCTAACCCTAGACTAAATCCCTAGATTTGTGGAAACTGATTCCAAGTCATTCCTACTCTGCAGTCTTTTCGAATCTCTCGTCTCTTCATATGCCCAACTAATCATTCGAGAGCAGTTACAATTCTCTCCACATTTAATTAAAATTAATTGGAACCCACTAAATTCATTACATAAAATCTAATTCTCTTGAAAACTAAAAACCCCTAAGTCTAACAAAAATGCATGGAATTTGTTTTAACCTAATGTTGCTACATCAGAATATATATATCCTATTTTTTGGATGTACAAACATGTTCATGATGGTGTTGTGTTGGGAGTAATTAAAATAAAGTGGTATTTGATCATTATTACTTCTAGATTCTTCTCATTGATAATATGTATTTTATGATTTATTTATTTCTACATTTTGTCACATAAGGATATGGACATGCAAAGAATATTTTTCTTAGTGTGGAAATAGAAATTTTTGTCACTTTAAATACATAGAAAAAGGATACAAATATCTAGAGTGGAACTAAGACAAGGAACTAGAAAAAGCATATAATAATTTTTAAAATGGATAATCCCATTGAGAATAAAATCAAGGATACATATGCCAATTTAATCTATACAATTAAATTGATAGAGAGAAATGATGATATTCTTGGGATGAGAATAAGCCAAAACCATAAGCACCACACTATCTATAACAATGGCCTTCTACATTGAAAAATTTAAACAAAATATAACTAATGAACAAACATTGTTAAACACAAATGTAATAGCAACAAGGTTATACAAATAAAGTAGCTTCTTCATATGCCCATAAATCACAAAATAAATTCTAATTTTCTAGAAGAAATACTAGGGAGACAAAAGGATAAGATACCAAATGCAAATTACAACTCTCAAAACCATAAACATTCTCACAAATTCCCACCTTAGTTATAGCCCTAGCATAATCAATCCATCCTTGCAATTGCTTTCCATTCTTATTGCCTTACAATAATTACTCTTACAAATTTGGCACAAATATAGCCAAGATTAGAACAAACTCTCATGAGCTCCATAGTGAAACAGGTCGTTGGACAGTTCCTAAAACACCATGTATGGAAAGGATCTGCCATCTCTGTGAGAATATGAACATCGAGGATGAAAATCACGTTCTCTTAGAGTGCCCTGTGTACAACCACATTAGAGCTCAATTTTCATAATCTTTGTTGCAACACTGACCTTCCTATTCTTTTAAGATGTAAAAATTATAGTGAGCTCGGGAGGCTTCTCTCCAAGATTTTTGAGCATAGGAATAAAATCTTAAATCAAACTAAATAAATCTTTTCTTTAGGTCCGATAGACCAAAGATTGGTCTCAGTGGACGTTAACCATCATCATCATCATCATCACTAAATATTTTAGCCACTACAAATTTGGCACAAATGTTTACTAAATATTTTAGCCAAATCCAAGAGAAACTATCCAATGTAAGAAGGGTTGAGAACCATCCTCAAAACGCTCCTCTAAAATCAATATGAGATAGGGTCCTATACAAACATTAATTACTAAAATGATGCATGTCATCAACCATTAAAGAATGTGATATATGCTATTTTACTCATATTTTTATGATTTCACATCAATTTAAAAAGGTGACTAATTTAATTTATTGCTCTAATACCTTCATTATAATTGAGAAATCTCTTAAAATAATTAATAACCTAAAATACAAACTCTATTATAATATATTTTCACTATACATTTTTAAATTATAATAAATTAGAAAATTAATTTAATATAAAATAGATATTTATTTGTTTTAATTATAATTTTATGAAATTTTATTACATTAAATAAATTTATGTCATATATCATATACTATGATATTCTAATAAATGTATTTTAATAACAATATAAGGATAATGAACAATATATATGTGAATATTTTTTATTTTATCATTTCCAAATTTTTAAATAAAAATTAAATAATATCTATATCTATATATATATTCTATTTTTAAAAATATTTTTACAGTTTATGTAATATTAAATACAAATTTAATATGCTTAAATTCTCTATTTTAATATATAAATATACATTAGAACATAAATATATTAAATGAAAATATAAGCAATTATACATATACCTCGATTCTCTTATAAAGTTATTTTAGGACATCTAACGTTGTTCACCTATCCTCCCAGTTGAATCTTACGCAACCGACGTCAAAGGTTTCCATCTTTCCCTTCTTCAAGAGGAATCATATTCTATTTGGACATGGTGATTTTTAATTAGGATGTTGATTCTTTTTAACAATGGTAAATCATAAAAAATCTTGATGACTCCAACGAACTGAAACATACATCTCATGAGAAAACCGTTATGAATATATTTTGATTCAAAAATTATCACAAGGACAAAAATGTGTCATTTTAGAACTTGGAACATCCATTATACATACCAGTCGTCTCACAAAAATCCCTTATGAACGTTACTTCAATTAAAAAAATACAGTGATGAAATACGACACTACTACTCAGCAAACAATATTCTCCTCCAGCTTCCAGTTTTTGCGCAACGATAACTTACAACACTAGATTCAAAATCCTTCGGCCAATAACGAAGATAATTTCACTTGCGAGCTAAGCTTTATCGTAGGCTTTCCTCCTCGAGATTAAGAGAAACCTAAGGAAATGAAACCCTATTTACAACAATGAAGATTTATACTGCGGTAGCATTTGACATTTCAATCAATCATTCTTTGTGCCATGCTTAAACGAATTTGTTATTTTCTCAATACATGGTGTCTGTGTGTTCGAAGACGGCACTGTAAGAGAAGTTTAAGCTCCATCATGATATTCTTATTGGAAAAGAAGTACTTTCACTGCATATAGACATGATCGCAAGTTTGAAAATAAGAAGAAACTGGAAACCCCTTGGGAAAGAAAACTCCCCGTCCGTAAAAAAAAGTAAGTTGGGAAGGAAAACGCCATTCTGTAAAATACACTGAATGGAATCAGACACCAAGCCAAATTTGAACTGGATACCACACTTTTCAAAGTTAAAATAGATTTTGAACAAGGAAATAGTTGGATAAAATCTCTCGGTGAAAATCTGTCAGGTCCGGGCTAAAATTCGAGTTCCTCTCTGGACAAAATACTAAGTATGAATAACTCGGTTAGCAGTATAAAGTTGCCATGAAATACATATGGAACACAGAAGCAGTTGCCATGAAATATATATGGAACACAGAAATAGCCTGTAAATTCCTACAATAACAATTGTTGTCCTAAAATAACAATAGAGTTATATCAGGTTAATTTTCTTCATATACCACAAGTGCATATGCATTGTCCATCTTTCTGGCATTGCAAAAGTACACAGCTTTCTGAAAATTTGCTTCAACTCACCTTAGTCCATAATTTTCAGTTAGTTGGCATCTAGATCGAATTGGATATGGTATCATTGGAAATCTGCGAAGCACTCCACATCTTCCACGTCTTCCTTCTAATCCTCTCATAGGGAGGGAATTTTTCATTTCAATTTAAAAAATTTACGCGGCACGGTCGACCATCTTACATTTCATTTTAAGCTCACATTTTGAGCGGGACTGTGAGTTTGAAATCTTGAGCACGGAGGTTTCATTGAATGTGTGTAGGTGGACAATTATACGTTCACGTCTTTTCCACCATCTGCATTGCATAGGTGGCCGGCTTCGTGGGGGTGGCGCATTGCGGGGAGGAGCTGCGCCAGATGAGCCGTGGTGGAGGAGGTGCTCATCACCGTTTGGAGGAGTCTTCCATTTTCCGTTTGCTTCTTTCGGAGGTCAGAGTCGCGGGGTCCACCATCGGTGGAGCCGGAGAACAGAATGGTCATCGGAGGGGCGGATCGGGAGCTGTCACATCAGCTCCCGATTCGTCTAACGAAAGACTCCTCCATTAATAACTCAAGGTCTATATTGGAAAATCTCAATGTTTATTGCTGGGTAGTGGCACGAAAAAAAATGAAATAATAGAAAAGTGTAATAAATGGCCAAGTGGACGGCAAATAACCAAAGATATATCATGCAATTTTTGTATCAGGGAAAGCCAAGTCCGGTACAATTTAGTCAATACCATATTTTAAATATTACAATAATAAAAGCATAAACTTAAATTTTTTAGATTAATTTAAAATCTTAATTTTGAAGTTATAAATTTAGGAAAAGATATATTTTAAAAAATTAAATAATTTAATCCTTAATTCTGAGTGTTAAACCAAATATTAAAACCACATATAAAATATGCTAGCTGAATATAAAAAATATGAATTTCTAAGGCACTAGCGCATTCCTAAACTCATCTCACTCAATCAAAAATGAAAAATTAATCCTCAACTAATGTCAAAAATGAAAAATTAATCCTCAACTAATGTAGATAATCAAATGGGAAAGATTTTTTATCAACGTGGTAAATGTATAACTATGTGATTTTATTTATTATGTAGACTATTCAGGACAACAATGTCATGTTTTCTATTGGGAAGTGTTGGACGAATCACTACACTTTTATGCAATCTGTAATTTCCACGTTTAGGGTCCTAGTTACGGGTTTGGAAAGTTTACCAATACTCGTGGGTTTTGGTATAATCACCGCACTTCTATGGAATTTATAATTTCCACCCTGGGGGTTTTAGTTACTGGTTTAGAAATTTTAACAACACCTACATGTTTTGGTGTAATGACAAACCTCTTCATGGTATTAGATCCTGGACCCAAGCTCAATTCCCCCGAGTTGCATTTGAGGGGGGGATGTTGTAGGAATCACCACACCTCTATGGAATTTGTAATTTCCACCCTGGGGATCCTAGTTACCTGTTTGGAAAGTTTACCAACACCTGGGGGTTTTGGTGTAATATCAAACCTCTTCATGGTATCTGAGCTTGGACCCAGGTTCAATTCACCCGAGCTACATTTGACAGGGGATGTTGGAGGAATCCCCGCACCTCTATAGAATATGTAATTTCCACCTTGGGGATCCTAGTTAGCTGTTTGGAAAGTTTACCAAAAATTGCAGGTTTTGGTGTAATGGAAAACCTCTTCACCTTTATGGAATCTGTAATTTCCACCCCTCTTCACCTATATGGAATCTATAATTTCTACCCCAGGGATTCTATTTACTGGTTTGGAAATTTTGCCAAAACCTGCAGGTTTTTGTGTAACAGAAAACCTCTTCACCTCTATGGAATATGTAATTTCCACCCCTCTTCACCTCTATGGAATTCGTAATTTCCACCCTAGGGATCCTATTTACTTGTTTGGAAAGTTTACCAAAGCCTATAGGTTTTGGCATAACAAAAAACATCTTCACCTCTATGGAATCTATAATTTCCACCTCTCTTCACCTCTATGGAATTAGTAATTTCCACCCTTGGGATCTTAGTTACTTGTTTGGAATGTTTACCAAAACCTGCAGGTTTTTGTGTAACAAAAAACCTCTTTGCCTTTATGGAATCTATAATTTTTACCCCTCTTATCCTCTATGGAATATGTAATCTCCACCTTGCGGATCCTAGTTACTGGTTTGGAAAGTATAGATTCCATAAAGGAGCGATGATTCCTCTAATACGAAGTAAATGATCCCAGTTATGGAGAAATTTTTGACACCTTTCTTGATACATTTAGCTTAGCAAGTGAAGCTACGACAGAAAGTGGGGGAGATAATAACTATTCGCTAAACTAAAGTTAAAAGTCCCATGTGGATTATGTTCTCTATGAGGCCAATTACAAAAAGGTGGAGTCTCAACAATGAGAAGCTCATAAAAACTAAGATGTTGGTAAAGTCAATTTGAAATTGGATTTTAACTTTTGAATTATGAAGATACACATGCATTGATGCTTTTAGACAATTAATTTAACTCACTAATTTCCAACTCTGTTTTGAATTTAGGTATCTATAATCTAGAACAATATTATAAATTTATTGGTTTTAAATATTATTCTAGATTTATTAGTTTTAAATCATGAGCTTATTGTTTGCATTTTTCCTTTAAAAAGTATTATTTTATAATTTTTGTTCATTAAATTTTTAATTAAATTAAGAAAACATTCAAATATATTTTACATTTATTCATAAATATGTCATGTTACATTTATAGTCATATTTTGATTTCAAATTAGCATTTAAAATATACATTATTGTTCTTCATGTCAAATTTATGTCGAAGAATTTGTGCCCTCACATTTTCGACAATTCTATCATCAATTATACATAACAAGATTCACATTAACCACATCAAAGTTTATTCATTTTATGACCATTTTTTATTAATTCATTGATGTTGGTTGAACATAATATTCTTCAAAAGGAGAATCCTTATATGTTGAATATCCAAGTCTACATGACATAAATACTCATAATTTGATGTTAGTACATTGTTTGAGATGTTGAACAAACATAAATATGTGGACTCATAATTATAAGAAATGTTGAATTTTAATTTCTAGCCAATGTAACTATTTGAGCTATTAACATGAAGCTAACATTTAAGTAATTAAAATGATTAAAAATGGATACTTAATTATACTAACTGTTAAAAAACCAATGTTAATATTTTTTGGATTAAATAAAAAATGAAGTTACAAAATGACTTTCAATATGATCAAATGAAATTTCAATATCTATTTTACAGAAATTTCAATATCTATTTCACATTATTTCTTTTAGTATCTTTCTTTAGTTTTTTCATGCACCTCAACATTGTTCCAAAACATAACTTATATAAAATCAAATATAATATTTACATTTTTTTCGATGTCAAAATGCAAAATATAGTTAAAACCATTTTTACCTGAAATTTAAATTTAATGGGGAACTCATCTATTGCAACAGGATTCAACAAGCTCATGGATATTAAACTTTCTTCACTATTATCATAATCACATTGTTTGTTATCAATGTTGGCAACATTGAACAATAACAAGATAGAGTCAATTCCATCATAGATCTAGAAATTCCACTAAGAATCTAACACAAATTTAATATAGAACTCATCTATTGCAATGAGATTAAAAAAGCTCATGGATATTAAACTTTCTTCACCATTTTCATAAGCCCAAGGTTTGTTATCAATGTTGGCAACATAGAAAAATAACCAGATAGAGTCAATTCCATCAGATATCTAGAAATTTCACTAAGGATCTAATACAAATTAGAGAATATGTGTGTGTGTATGTGTGTGTGTGTTTGTGTGTGTATTAAGTTAATTTTTTTTATTTTGTCAAGTTTCCTGTGATCTTTCAGGCTTGACCTGTGGCTTGAGGAGACACGACCCAGGGGCATCTAAGCCGTCAAAGTCACCCATGGATTTTTTAGCATATATCCTCCCCTAGCACATGACACAACCACTCCCCATGAGATTTGATCCTAGGACATCTTGGTGATGAGGCCTATCCTCAACTAATTGTGCTACTGAAACTTGACTTAAGTTAATGTTTCTCATGATGCAAACATATTACCATTTCTTTAGAAATTTAATGTTCTTTGAAAATTCCTTGAGACTTAAATATAAATTTAGTTTTATATTACTACATAGATCATATTAATGTAAAATACAATCTCCTTCCACAAAAAGTTACTTGATTTCGATAAAAAATAATTAGTAACTCAAAACAATTTCACGAAAGTTATTACTTAAGATTTATAGAGGTAAAAGTAGCCCCTAAGGTTCAGATAAGGATTTTTCCTCAAAATTTGTTTAACTAAAAAAATAATTATGATTTTCCCTTTTAACTCTTCTCCCCGTTGCATTTAATGAATTTAGTACATTTTCATTTTCTCCTTATGACAAATGTATTAATGAAGCCAAAAATGATTTTTTTCAACTTTCTCTCTCCCCACATGACATCAAAAAAATATTTAGTGTCTAATCTTTTCCTAAATGGTCTACTCAATTGTTACTCAAGTGTATCGAAGATCTTCTATTCCACCACTCACTTAGAAAAATGTAGAATATGCCCTTATTTATGTGATTCATTTGATTTTATTCTCGTTTATTGATTTTAATCTAGAACCACTCCTCTTTCCCATATTTGGCGCAAACTTCTTGGACGTGTTTTACTATCATCACAACCACATCTATCTTACATTTTATTTATAAGTAAATTAATAAATAAATTACATATGAAAAACCAAAGTGTAATGCGAGTATATCCTATAAACAATTCAAGATGACGAATTACTGAATAATTTATATGGTATGTGGAAGGTGAAGAAAATAAAAATGTATATTAATCGCAACACAAATCAATAGTATAAGCAACAAAATTAGTGTAAACACTCTCAAAAGATAAAATCTAATAGTCAAAGTTAACATCTAACCTTTCCCATACCAAAGAGATAAAACTCTTTCTTCGTTAAAAATAGAAATGGGATTCAAGGCACATTTTTAGTTGGTGGAGTTAGCGATGCATATTGGTTTTCATTCACTCACATCTCTTAAGAAAAACATCCATATTAAATTATGCTTATACATTGTCTTTTTATTATATATATATATCTAGATAATCATCTCGTTTTGTTGATAACTTTAAGAGGCATGGTAATATTCAATGCCATCTAGTTATTTTATACTCCATGGAGTATAGAGTTATAACCATCTATCTTACTTTTGATTCTTCCATTCTCCACCTCCGGTTTTGAATTTTGTTGGTCTTATAAAATAATCGATAATATAGAAGTATTATCCTGATTGATTTTTTATTTTTTATTTTCTATTGATTAATTGAGTTTGTGAATATGTGAAATTATGATCTTGGTCTTCATGAAGTTAGCTATAAAATAGGCTTTTTCCATAAATAATTGAATGTTAAATCTTTAATTTTTAATCATTGTATTTTTTATTTGAAGTAAAATGTTGTGCATTTTCTTTTAAGTTATGAGTTAAATGAATCGAAAGATTCGTGTTCGGTTTGTGAAGAGATTATGAACATTGAAAATGGTTGGAACTATCATTTACTCTTTTCTTTTTTGTTCAGATTACATTTTTGGCTCCTCAAATTTTTTATCATAGTCACCATTATTTTAACTTCAAAATGGATCATGATTAATATATATTTTTTGGGCATCGAAGTAACCTCTGTTAACTCTCAACTCACTTCTAGGCTTCTGGGATTCGAGGCAGTGTTCTCGCTACACTGACTCGAGACTTTCCTGTAACACTTATAAATAAAGTTCCAAGCATTTGGGCTTCCAGGCATCCGGGCACTGCAACTATGAGTTTGGTTGTCCTAAATTTTATCAACAATATGTTGCAATCCAGAAGGCCATTTTTGGATTTCCACATACTGTTGGAAATAATTTTCAGAAAACACTCCAACTATGCCATATAAAAGATCATCTAAGCTAAACTCCTAATGCATTAATGCCTCAAAAACCTAGGTCTCCCTAACTATCATATTCATATCTTTATGGCTTCTCTACTAACCCTGATACGATCACAATTCTATATAAGAGATTGTAGCAACCATAGGACTCCCCCTGAGTGCCTCCAAATACTGGGACTCTCAATCCATCATAGTCATAGTATTATAGCTTCTTCAAAAATCCTGCTACTATGATGCTTCTCTACCAGATACTACAACAACCATGAGACTCCTCTTGAGCTTCACACACCAAGCACATTAATGCTAGCCCAGTGGACATCAATGCTAGCACATATGTTTCCACCATCATCCATGCTAGTCTTGTTGACATCAATTCCAACGCAGTCATTGCCAATAGCCATCTAGGCAATGCCAACTGTCTAACAATATATCCATTGAACCAAAGAAAATTATTTATGGTACTCTTCTATACTGATTTACAATCATCTCTTAAGATTTGTGTTTGTAGTATGAGCTTGGGGTTTTGTTACAAGAAAAGGTTGGAATCCATAGTGAAAGTTATGAGAATATGGTTCTTTGAGCTCTATTATGGTATCTACATTAATACTATTCTCTTTTAGACCTGGCATCGATGGCATGACAATATTTTACATAAGCATTATGAAATTGTTATTGGAATTGACATAAATGTTATTCTATTTTACAATTGACATTTTTGGCATGAGAATATGTTACTTGAAACATGCTAGAATGAACCATTTTCATTTAAATAATTTGAACTTAATGCATCTATCCTCCCCATGTAGTATTATAAATTAGTAAGGTAGTCGAGAGTGAAAAACATGGGAGATCATAATTCCTACTATGACCACTTGAAACTCTAGTAATATTTAGGCATCCATATGTTTCTTCTTAGAAACACCATTTATTTGAACAATATTAGTTTTCATGCACTATTCTATTTTCATCTCCATGTGACCATCTATATATTTCTTTTGAGAGGGAAAACTTTGGCCCCACCCATCTATAGCCATTTAACTATTAGATAATTTGATCAATTAGTATATTTAACAGACAAGAAAGTTGGTAAATGTTAGCATATTAGAATTTGGAAGTGTCCATCACACATCAATTTCGTTGTTTTGGCCTCATGATAAGATGTATTTAACCATATTTCTTATAATTGATGCTACACTATTAATTTTGCATTAGTATATTTCCTATTATCTTTGACAAACTTCATATTTTCCATGGAATGCTTTGACCCATTATCATAACAAATAAATTATACTTTCCTTTTACAACATATCCATGATCTATTATCTTCTGCGTCTCCATCTCCTTCCCCTTCTTCAGGGGTATGCTAGTTTTATTCATAATTACCGTTGTTGCATCTTAGCCTCTCTTCTATGTAAGAGACCAAGAAGCACTAATTTCATCTCAACCTTATTTTTATGTTGGAGATCCACAAGCATGATTGTTTCATCTTAGCCTCTCCTATATGTTGGAAAGGCTAATTTGAAGCCTCTTTTCTATGCCCCATAGGGATGTTTGGTTTCTTTTGCAATTCCATTTATAAAATTCATTTACATCAGCCGAGGCTCCCAGGGGCTTAATATTTGAGGCATTATGGTAATTTTTTAATCTTCTCGGAGCATATTGAAGTTTGAAGTTAGGGTTGCATCTTGAAAGATTCTAAAATTTTGGGTTTTGAAATGAAATCGTAAGTTTTATTCTGATAAATGAAGAAGAATAAATGACTTGTATTAAATCAATATAGAATCATCTTAACAATGGATCTAGAAAGCATTGAGGGAGATCAAATTTTGTGGTCTTTGTGGATTATTTGCATTGTTTTGCATAATTTTTGTTATTTTCTTTACTATATTTTATATATTATTATTATTATTATTGTTATGATTTTATTATTTTTATATTTTAATTTTTAAGTTGATTTCCTTATTATTTTACTATTAGTTTTATTAGGGATTTTAATTCTTGGATTATTAATTATTTATTAAAATTGGAAACCTACCTTTTGGTCTTTATAGTTATGTTTATGGGTTATTTCGAATGTTTGACTTTGTTTTTGTTATAGTTTTACTATTATTATTGTTATTATTTTAGTATTTTTATGATTAATTTTTAAATTTTCTGTAATTATTTTAATTTTTTTTTTCTATTTATATTATAAATGTTTAATAATAATTTAGTCTCTTAACGTTTAATTTCATTAATTACTAGTTATGTTTTTTTGTATTGATTGTTGCATCTCTGCAATATATATATATTGTTGTTTAGGATCAACACTATCATCAATTCTGATGATACACTGAGTAGCTCGAAACCCTTTGGCATGGGCTTTTTAAATGGCAAGAAGAGATTTTTTGTAAAAGATACAAATCACAGAATAAAAATTACACCTTTAGAAATTTGATCTCTCTATACTTAATAAATCTGTAATTAAGATAAATATATACTAATTTTAATCTTTACAAAATAAAATATATTATAAAGTAAATATTTTGATACTTCTATAATTTTCAACCATTTCATTTATAAAATTACATTTTATAAATATCTATATAAAAAACAATTTTTATATCACACTTTATATTTATTAACATGTATAAACTATCAAATTTATATAATTATGCTAATTTTCATATTTCAATTCGCCTTTACAACATAATATCAATCGAGGAGAACAATGGAGAATGAGGAATGTGTGTTAAAAAATATGGAAGTTGTCTAACGATACGGAGTGGTCGAAATCCGGGCCAAAAAAATTAAGAAATTTTACAGTAACAGTTTTTGAATCATGATTTTGATGGTGGAAATAGATTCAATACCATCAAAAACTCTTAGGACACCCAAAATATTAAAATTTGATAGTTATAACATGGATTTACAAAAATCCTTGTCAAATTTTCTTAAAATCTTACAAAAATTTTCAAAACTAAAAACAATCTAGAGCGTAAAAAAATATTATCTATGTTATTGGTGACGAATACACAGGTACTAAATCTTTACGCATCGCTATTTTCTACGTTTCGTGATTTGAAGTTTGTTGGACAGGACACATTCTCTAAATGCTTACGCATCGCTATTTTCCACGGGTCGTGACCTCAAGTTAATTGGACGAGACACGTTTCTTATCTTGCTTTCTCGAGGGAATCTCTCGGAATACTATCGCCCATTTTCCATTCTTTTCATATTTGTCTAAATAAAAGTGGTGCAGCCCTATCTTGAAGCTAAAACGGATATTGGTGGTCTGCACCCGTAACCTAAGTTAAAGTGAATCATGATTGCATTAATTTCAACCCATATAATTTTATAACTTTATTTTAAAGTAAAATTAAAGTTATAGCTATAACTTTATTTTTTCTTTTTAATGTGTGTTGAGAAATTTTGGAAATTTGTGTATTTTGCTAGAAAAGTTTATATACCGTTTTTATAATTTTTTTTAATAAAAAAATTAATTTAATTTATATTTTTAATTTTGATTTACTCAACAAAATTTCTTATGATTACGATTTTGTTTCTTTGAAGATCATCTATAACATTTTTTATTTCAGTTGTTTCTCTAATGGTTAAGAGCATGTGTTATCTCCTAAGAGGTCACAGGCTCAAAACCAGTGTGACAACTTTATTAGAGTTAACTAGTATGTACTAGTTAAAGACAATTATTATTTTTACTTTCTGGTTAAAACACTTGAAACTCTACTGTAGATTAAAAAAAAAAAAAAAATTAATTCTAATGAAATCATTAAAATAGGAGGATTAGTTAATGGAAAGGAAAATGTGTTACGCTGTTCGTAAAAATTTCTAAGAATAGGAGGTGGTTGGGAACAGTTGGGAAAAAACAGTTACCCACTCTTCTAAGGATAAAGTTGAATCCTGGGAGAGGAGTGGGGGTTCTGTGAATTCTGGGAGAGGGTGAAATATTTTCTAGAGCTGGTGGAGAATCATTTGAAAATAGCTTTTGGAAACCCTTATGAAAACCAGATTGTCTGTTGATAACTAGATTGGCCATCCAAAGGTCACAGCAGGATTATCCCACTATTAACCCATGGCACCATCGAGATTTTGAAGCTAGGGGGCAAGTGGAGGACATAATAGCCTCCCTTGAAGGCTGGGTGGACAACAACTCAAACTTCTGATGATACAGATAAGTATTATTGTGAATCTAAAGTACTTAGGTGCCGAATTATTATTGAACAAATTGAACACAGTTCAGCAAGTGGAATGAGCACTGTTTATTTTATTTCCTCACATACATTTAAGTTTTATTTAGTTATGATTAAGAAGAAGGTGATCTCGAAGTTATGGGGATTAACTCTTTTTCTATGTTAATTTAGGATAAGAAAGTCTGAAAAGAAAATTCATTTATACTGTTAACTAAAATTCTCTTTATCTCATATTATGTGAATTAATATTAATAAAAAAAAAACATGCATAGAAGTCCAGGGGTTGTCTCCTTTTAGCAAAACTGTAGAGAAATACAACCAATAAAAAAAAAAAAAACTAAGGATGGCACTTCATAAACACATATGTAACAGAGAAAATTCATAGAAAACATATCTAGATTATTCTAATGGGGGCAAACAACCCTTATGGAAAAACGAAAACAAAGAAACACAGATTTGGCAGCAGTGGTTGCTCGGCATTTCCCTTTCAGAATCGCAATGCCCAGAGGTAGGGGTATATATGTACATCGATGGGAAGTAACCAGGCAGAACCTAGCTAAAGGACAGAAGAGCAAGAAATAGAACAACCTGGGCAATGCAATAACAATACTGCTAGTAAACTAGACAAATGACAGATTGGCACATAGAAAGAAAAGCTTAAAGAGCTGAAAAAAAATATAACCCATACATTGCAACATGAGTTACAATACATTCATCTTATTGCAGTACGAATAATCTTATCCATTACACATCTATTTCACTTAATTTTCTTAAAAAAAAATAGTAAACTGCAAGCCGGTTTTATACTCGGCACCTCTATGTATAATATGTGCCAGGGGAAGAGTAAACCCTGAATTTAAAACCCTTGGGTGAACCTTATGAAAATAATACTAGATTACATAAACTTCTATTCTATGAATAATAGAGAACGGTAGCAATAGAAAAATCCCAGAGTAGGTAAACAGAACCCAAACATTATCATTTAACCAGAAGTCGAAAACCACGAGGCCTCGACGAAGAAGCTGAACGAGGGTTTTGTCCCTCGAAATTGATATGTACCTGTAGAGCGGGGCGAAATGTTAGCTGTGGTGTTGTAGACCCAGCCGTACCAAAGGAAGCAAGCCGAGGGGTAGAATCTATACCTGCGAGCAAAGGGGAAAAGAAAGCATCTTAGTTACAAACATTTGCAGACCCGCAAGGTAATAGTTAAGAATGGTATCCTTTAGTTAGCATTAACTTAACCATGATAGAATTTCTCATACCTATAGAGTGCTACTCAGTCTCGGCAGATTCCTGAAGTTTGTGGTACAGAGGAGGGAAAACTCTGTTAGTCGAGGGTAGGGGTTTTAACCATAAATTAAACCTTAAAAGAAAACGGCGGAGGTAGCCTTTGTGGAAACTTACCTCTACAGCGAAGTTGAGCAGGCTTCCTCCCCAACCTGGAGTGGGTCTCGAGTGATGTAAGAAGAAACATCTGCTCGGACTTATGGAACAAGAAATACAACGGAGCCTTTCGGTGTTACTCTAGACAAAAAAATAATAATAATAAAACAAGGAACTAAGAAGAAAACAAGGAAAACTGAAATGTATAGCCAAGTGAAGCGAGTTTAGCTGAGGTGCTCTGACCTATTTTAAGGAATTCTGGATAGAGTCTGCAACCTGACGAAGTCTGGTCGATTGAACACTGATTACACGAGAAAAATCAAACCACTTGGCTCGCAGTTCATCTAGCAATGCCATCCCACCATGGTAGAGTTCCAAATGACAAAAAGAGAGTGCCAAATGACTAACAAGGAGCACTAAAGTGACAAACCCTCGGAAGGAATGAGGCATCCGAGGCGAGTCATGACATCTGTACTATGGGCGGATTAGCCATTACAGTCGGGAGTAAATGCCATTGATAAAAGGGTCACGGAAAGGCGGAGACAAAGACATGTGGAGCTTCTCGTAAAACAAAACCATTATCGAAAACCCCATTATTAAAAATAACTGAAGGACACCTTATGTGGAGCAGAGTTTTACAATGAACCAAAAATTAAAACAATAAATACGAGCCGAGTAGGATTAGATACATGTGCAAGGGTGTACACAGGTGTCAAATGCGAACACTCCTACCTTTTCCAAGTCATAGAAGTGCACAGTTCTTGTGTATACCTTCGAATCTAATGCATAGCATGTCAAGGTACCGCCTTGTTGATGTTGTGAATCAATGTAGATATTGTGTATCAAATTATTTGCATGTGCAGCCAATGTCAATTATTTGCAATTCGGATGTATGGTAATATTTAAAAAGGGGATCTGACATGTTATTATGTGAAATGATTTTGACATGTTAATATGATATTTGTAAGTAAAGAAGTATATATATATATATATATATATATATATATATATATATATATCTTTTTTATGGTGGTAGGTTTTTTAGTGAGATAAGTAATTAAATGATATACATTTGATTCTTTGCATGGGATCTTAAAGTCTACCCAGTGGAGGCATATGTGATGTGCCTTTGAGAAGAAGCAAGTGAAATGAGGGAAGTTACAACATCTTGGTCACAACCAGATGAAACTCAAGACCAAACAGTTATGAATCCAGAAATGTGGGTTCAATTAACTGTGGAATAGCACCAAACGACGAGTCGATTACTGGAGGAAAAGCAGCAACAAACTGTATTTTCGCTAAATACAATATAGCAACTACAAGAAGCAATGATAAGAGCCCGAAGAGACAATGAGAGGTTGTTACAAGATCAAGAAAAGATTCTAAAAAGTTTATCAGATAAACAAAATCAGGAAATGGGACATCCCCGTGCAGAAAAGGAGTTATCAATGGAACAAGAAGAACAGAAAACTAGAAATGACACTACTGGCAGAACTGAAAAGAGCCCCTCCAAAAAGAATAAAAATCGAAATTATAATGAGGCAGAGTCAGGTAATTTTTTTGACCAGCAAGATCATAAGAGCCAGAGAGTTGAACTGCAAGGGGAGTTTCGTAAAATTAAGCCACCAACATTTGATGGTGAGGCAGAAGAGGTGGCTGAAGCCTGGTTAATCAATATAAACAAGTACTTTCAAGTATATGAGTATAGCAGCAATCCAAAAGTGAGATTGGCTATATACCAGTTACGAGAGAAAGCCACCCTCTGGTGGGAGGAGGTGAAAAATGTACGCAGCATTGATGAAGGGGATATCACATGGGAACTATTCCAGCAATAATTTAAGAACAAATACTTAACATAAAGATTCTATGATGACAAAGATAAAGAGTTCCATGATCTTCGATTGGGACAAATGACCATGGACGAGTATGTTACAAAATTTACTTCCCTACTACGTTATGTTCCTTATCTCTGGGAGGAAAAAGCCAAGGTGCAGAGGTTCTTAAGAAATTTACCTACCCATATGAGGGAGTGGATAGAGTTTCTTAACCCACAGACCATGGATGAGGCTATCCATAACGCACGAATGTTCTATAAGCAGAACAAGACCAAGGGCGAAGGAGGAAAAAGCTGGCAGCCAAGGAAAAATCAGAAACATAACTCCACTTTTAAAAGCAATAAAAGCAGAAACTTTAAAGGCTCAGCATGGAATGCTATTAGCAAGAAGTTTGGTAAAAATCACCAAATAATTAAATGTCAAGCGAAGGAGAAACCCATAGAAGCATCCAGTAAGCCAGGTCAGGGACAGGCTTCAAAGCCTCCCCTACAATGTTGGGGCTATGGGGAGGCTCATTATTACAAAAATTGTGCCCAACAGAACAAAAATGAAGCTGTATCAAATTTGCAAGAGGCATCTACAGTGGGGGACGTGGCACGAAATATACCTCATATAAATGCAGCCTTGGAGGACTGACAGGATGATTTTCAACCCACAATGATTGAATTGGAAGTTACTATACTAGCTAAACCTATTTCGATTTTAATAGATCCTGGAGCAAGTTTAAGTTATGTAAGTCCTAAAATAGTGGAATTATGCAAATTAAAAGAACATAAATTTAAGAACTCCTGGTTAGTTCAATTATCTACCGGGGCCAAACGCAGAGTAACCGCAAAGATTCCTAACTGCATACTAGAAGTGGCAGAACATCAGTTACAAGCAGATTTAAACATTTTACCATTAGGGTCTTATGATGTATTACTGGGAATGGACTGGCTAGAAAGACACTGGACCCTAGTAGACTGCAAAGAAAAGATGATTTATTTCATAATGCAAGATGGCACGCGTAAAGAGATTCAAGGAATTAAGAATCCTGTACAATTACGCCCAATAACAACATCACAAATGGGTAAGTGTATCAGAAAAGGATGTCAGTTGTATGCAATTCAAGTAGGTTATGCAGACTCCAAGGACAAGGCTCCAGTAATGGAGGATATTCTAGTAGTACAGGAATTCCTGGATGTATTTCCAGAGAATATTCCCAGGTTGCCACCCAAAAGGGATATAGACTTCACCATTGAATTGCTGCCAGGAGCCTCTCCAGTGTCAAGAGCTCCTTATAGAATTAGTGTACCGGAATTAATAGAGTTGAAGATACAGTTACAAGAACTGTTAGATCAAGGGTATATTCACCCAAGTGTGTCTCCATGGGGAGCACTAGTCCTTTTTGTTAAGAAAAAGGATGGAACCTTATGCATGTGTATGGACTACCGACAGCTCAATAAGCTGATTGTTAAGAATAAATACCCTTTACCAAGAATCGATGATTTATTCGATCAGGTGAGAGGGGCTAAGGTGTTCTCCAAGATAGACCTAAGATCTGGATACCATCAGATTCGGATTAAAGATGAGGATATCTACAAAACAACATTCCGCACTTGTTATGGGCATTACGAATTCATGGTGCTACCCTTTGGATTGACGAACGCACCAACAACCTTTATGAGGTTGATGAATGGTATTTTTCATCAGTTTTTGGATAGCTTTGTATTGATTTTTATAGATGACATACTGATATACTCGAAAAGCGAGGAAGAACACAAGGAAAATTTGAGAATAGTTCTGGAAATGTTGTGGAAGCATCATCTTTATGCTAAGTTTAGCAAGTGTGATTTCTTTAAAACAGAAATCCAATACTTGGGACATGTTATATCAGTGGAAGGAATAATTGTTGATCCCGAAAATATCAAAACTATTATGGAATGGTGGCTACCTCAGAATGTAGCAGACATTAGATCGTTTATGGGTCTAGCTGGTTATTATAGAAGGTTTATAGAAGGGTTCTAAAAAATTTCTTTCCCTATTACATCCTTACAAAATAAAGGCAAGCCTTTCAAATGGACGAATAAATGTCAAAACAGCTTCGAAAAGCTGAAACAACTCTTAACTACAGCACCAGTACTGAAAGTAGCTGACCTTGAAAAAGACTATGAGGTTTGTACAGATGCAAGCAAAGAAGGAGTTCGAGTGATATTAAATCAAGAAGGTAAAGTGATAGCCTACAAGTCAAGGAAGCTGAAAGAACATGAACAGAAATATTCTGCTTATGAATTGGAGCTTACAGCAGTAGTGCATGCCCTCCGAGTATGGCGGCATTATCTGCTGGGTAAAAGATTTGTGCTTAAAACAGACCATAGCAGCTTGACTAATTATTTTAAGCAAGCAGATTTAAATTCTAGGCAGGCAAGATGGAATGCCTTCCTAAGTGAATTTTATATGGATATACAACATGTTAAGGGAAAAGAAAACCGATTTGCAAATGCATTGAGCAGAAAATTGCATGGTATTTACGCAATGTATTTCAGTCAACCAGAAAGTCAACTGTCAGAGCAGTTAAAGGAAGAAGCACAGAAAGACCCTGAATATAAATTTTTGTGGCAGCAAATGGAGGATGATTGGAAGCAAGACAAGACCTTAGATTTGGGAAAGAATGAAGATCAGATGTTGACCTTTTGTGGAAGAATCTATGTGCCTAATCGCGCGGGGCTTAAGGAGTTAATCCTGAATGAGATCCACCGCAGCAATTACACTAGCCATCTAGGATACCAAAAGATGCTCACTGCAATAAGAAAGGTATATTATTGGCCAAGTATGCATAATAATATTGCAAAGTATCTAAGTAAATGTTTGGAATGTCAGTAGGTTAAGGTAGAGCATCAACATCCTGCAGGATTACTGCAGCCCATACCCATTTCAGAGTGGAAGTGGGAGGTTATCTCTTTAGATTTCATCACAGGTTTACCACGAACAAAGAGGCAGAATGATTCAATCATGGTGGTGGTGGACAGATTAAGCAAATATTCCCATTTCATACCTGTACAATCTACATACAAGATAGTACAGATTGCAGATATATTTATGAAATAAATCTTTAGGTTGCATGGCATACCTAAGACTGTGATTTCAGATCAGGACGTTAAGTTTACATCTGCATTCTGGAAAACTTTGTTTTCTGGTCTTGGAACCCAAATACACTTTAGTACTGCCTATCACCCTCAGACCGATGGGCAGACAGAGCAGGTAAACCAAACCCTGGAAGACATGCTGTGCATGTATGTGATGTAGCAGTCAACCAAGTGGGAGGATTATTTGCACCTAGTTGAGTTTTCCTATAACAATGGATATCAGGAGTCCCTGAAGATGAGTCCCTTTGAGGCGTTATATGGTAGGCAATGTCGTACGCCTATAAACTGGAGCAGTCCTGAAACAAAATTATTATTGGGACTTGAAATGTTGGCTGATATGGAAGTTGAAGTAAAAAGAATAAGGTGGAATCTGAAGGCTGCGTACGATAGACAGAAGATGTACGTAGACAAGAAAAGGTCTTATCATGAATTTCCAGTAGGGGATCACGTATATGTAAGAATTAAGCCCAAGAGGAGTACCATGTGATGGACTTCCTGTGCCAAATTGGCTCCCCGGTATTGTGCGCCTTTCTAGATACTGGAAAGGGTGGGACCAGTAGCTTACCGAATGGCCTTACCCAGTCATATTCAAGTACACAACGTGTTCCATGTGTCCTTGCTGAAGAGATATGTGCATGATGAAAAACATGTAATTCATTGGCAAAATATTTAGGTAGGAAAAGAAATAGGAAATCCTAACTTGCAGTTCTGAATAATTAAACATACTGATTTGGAAACACTTTTCTTTTCAGGTAGAACCAGACGGAGAGTTTCTGGTCAAGCCGCAACGCATACTTGACAGAAGGGAAATTGAACTTCGCAAACGAGAAATCATCCAGGTGAAAGTGTAGTGGAAGCACGTTGGACTGGATGAAGCTACTTGGGAGGATGAAAAATTTATGCAGGAAGCTTACCCGAAGCTCTTCAAAGAATTGGGCTAAGACACCGAGGACGGTGTCACTTCCAAGGGGGGAAGATGTGACAACTTTATTAGAGTTAACTAGTATGTAATAGTTAAAGATAATTGTTATTTTTACTTTCTGGTTAAAAGACTTGAAACTCTATTGTAGATTAAAAAAAAACAAAAACTAATTAATTTTAATGAAATCATTAAAATAGGAGGATTAGTTAATGGAAAGGAAAATGTGTTAAGCTGTTGGTAAAAGTTTCTAAGAATAGGAGGTGGTTGGGAACAGTTGGGAAAAAATAGTTACCCACTCCTCTGAGGATAAAGTTGAATCCTGGGAGAGGAGTGGGGGTTCTGTGAATTCTGGGAGAGGGTGAAGTATTTTCTAGAGCTGGTGGAGGACCAGTTGAAAATAGCTTTTGGAAACCCTTATGAAAACCAGATTGTCTGTTGGTGACTGGATTGGCCATCCAAAGGTCACATCAATATTATCCCACTGTTAACCCATGGCACCGTCCAAATTCTGAAGCTAGGGGGCAAGTGGAGGACGTAATAGCCTCCCTTGAAGGTTGGGTGGACAACAGTTCAAACTTCTGATGATACATATAAGTATTATTGTGAATCTAAAGTACTTAGGTTTATTGAACAAATTGAACACAGTTCAACAAGTGGAATGAGCACTGTTTATTTTCTTTCCTCACATACATTTAAGTTTTATTTAGTTATGATTAAGCAGAGGGTGATCTCGGAGCTATGGGGATTAATTCTTTTTATGTGTTAATTTAGGATAAGAAAGTCTGAAAAGAAAATTCATTTATACTGTTAACTATAATGTTCTTTATCCCATATTATGCAAATTAATATTAATAATAATAAAAAACATGCATAGAAGTCCAGGGGTTGTCTCCTTTTAGCAAAAATATCGAGCAGTACAACCCAGAAAAAAAAAAAATTAAGGATGGCACTTCATAAACACATATGTAACAAATAAAATTCATAGAAAAAATATCTAGATTATTCTAATGGGGGCAGACAACCCTTATGGAAAAACGAAAACAAAGAAACACATATTTGGTAGTAATGACTGCTTGGCATTTCCCTTTCAGAATCGCAATACTCAGAGGTAGGGGTATAGCTGTACATCAATGGGAAGTAACTAGGAAGAACCTAGCTGAAGGACAAAAGAGCGAGAAATAGAACAACCTGGGAAATGCAATAACAATACTGCTAGTAAACCAGACAAATGATAGATTGACACATAGAAATAAAAGCTTAAAGAGCTTGAAAAAATTTTACCCCATACATTGTAACACGAGTTACAATAAATTCATCTGATTTGCAGTATGAATAATCTTATCTATTACACATCTATTTCAGTTAATTTTCTTAAAAAAAAATAGTAGACTGCGGGTTGGTTTTATACTCAACGCCTCTATGTTAATATGTGCCAGGGGAAGAGTAAACCCCGAATTTAAAACCCTCGAGTAAACCCTATGAAAATAATACCAAATTACATAAACTTCTGCTCTATGAATAATAGAGAACGGTAGCAACAAAAAAATCCCAGAGCGGGTAAACAGACCCCAAACATTATCATTTAACCACAAGTCGAAAACCATGAGACCTCGACGAAGAAGCCGAAAGAGGGTTTTGTCCCTCAAAATTGATATGTACCTGTAGAGCGGGGCGAAATGTTAGCTGTTGTGTCGTAGACCCAGCCGTACCAAAGGAAGCAAGTCGAGGGGTAGAATCTATACCTATGAGCAAAGGGGAAAAGAAAGCATCTTAGATACAAACATTTTCAGACCCGTAAGGTAATAGTTAAGAATGGTATCCTTTAGTTAGCACTAACTTAACCACGGCAGAATTTCTCATACCTGTAGAGTGCTACTCAGTCTCGACCGATTCCTGAAGGTCGTGGTACAGAGGAGGGAAAACTCTGTTAGTCAAGGGTAGGGGTTTTAACCATAAATTAAACCTTAAAAGAAAATGGGGGAGGTAGCCTTTGTGGAAACTTACCTCTACAGCAAAGTCGAGCAGGATTCCTTCCCAACCTGGAGTGGGTCTCGATTGATGTAAGGAGCAATGTTCACTTGGACTTCTGGAACAAGAAATACAACGGAGCCTTTCGGCGTTACTCTAAACAAAAACAAAAAATTAAACAAGGAACTAAGAAGAAAACAAGGAAAACTGAAATGTATAGCCAAGTGAAGCGAGTTTAGCCGAGGTGCTCCGACCTGTTTTAAAGAAGTATGGGCGGAGTCTGCAACCTGATGAAGTCTGGTCGATTGAATGCCGGTTACACGAGAAAAATCAAACCACTTGGCTCGCAGTTCATCCAGCAACGCCATCCCACCATGGTCAGGTTCCAAATGACAAACAGAGAGTGCCAAATGACTAACAGGGAGTGCGAAAGTGACAAACCCTCAGAAGGAATGAGGCATCTGAGGTGAGTCATGTCATCTATACTACGGGCGGAATAGCCATTACAGCCGAGAGTAAATGCCATTGATAAAAGGGTCACGAAAAGGTGGAGACGAAGCCATGTGGAGCTTCTCATAAAACAAAAACATTATCGAAAACCCCATTATTAAAAAGAACCGAAGGACACCTTATGTGGAGAAGAGTTTTCCAATCAACCAAAAATTAAAACAATAAATACGAGCCGAGTAGGATTAGATACGTGTGAAAGGGTGTACACAAGTGTCAAATGCGAACACTCCTACCTTTTCCAAGTCATAGAAGTGCACAGTTCCTGTGTATACCTTCGAATCTAATACAAAGCATGTCAGGGTACCGCCTTGTTGATGTTGTGAATGAATGTAGATATTGTGTATCGAATTATTTGCATGTGTAGCCAATGTCAATTATTTGCAATTCGGATGTATGGTAATATTTAAAAAGGGGATCTGACATGTTATTATGTGAAATGAGTTCGACATGTTAATATGATATTTGTAAGTAAAGAAGTAATATATATATATATACATTTTCTTCTTCTTCTTCTTCTTCTTTTATTTTTATTTTTTATGGTGGTAAGTTTTTAATTGAGATGTAAGAGGGATAGAATATGTATGCCTTGGTAGACTTATGGATCCCTTGTCTCACAAGCAATAGAGTCTCATACACCAATTTGATATATGTCTTCATTGTAACCTTAAAATTCAATAATAATAATAATAATATGTTAGATCTAATACTTTTGTGATCTATAATTTAGATAAATGTATTTTGGATTAATCACATTATTAAGATTTAGTCTTTCCAACCAAATCTTAATAATATGATTAAACTAAAAGAAATTTATGTAATAATAATATAATATAATAGTAATGTTATCACTAAACAACACTAACAATACTATTTATGGTTTGTAAAAGCTATATATATATATATATATATATATATATATATATATATATATAAACATTTAATTAAAAAAAAACATGATTTAGAAAATCAATATGATTTAATAGTTAATCAATATACCATTAATTTTAATTATAAGTACACCATCATATGATATTATCTTATTAGGTTATCTTTCATTTAGATATATTTATTATTTATATTTTTATATTAAATTTCAATATATAATATTTATTTATATTTCATACTTTCATAAATAAATTTAGTTAATTTTACTATATAATATAACATTTAATAGAAATAAAATTGAAATATATTTTATATAAATTTTATGTATCTTTCATAAGACACCAGAGCAATAAGTAAATTATTCCATTATATGTAGGAAACAATGAAACATATTTTATATATATATATATATATATATATATATATATATATATATATATATATATATAATTGGAGGTATAGCCTTTTAATATGATATTTTGTATTACATGTTTTATATGGTTTTATAAAATATAGATTTGGTCTTAAACTTTAACAAAACTTTTGTTAGGTTTAGATATTTTTGTTCAAGGATGAATTTTTCAAAAAATCTCTATCAGATTTAATTAAATATTTAAAAAAAAAAATATTGCTTCATATTATAGATAATAAAATCAATTTGTATATTATTATTGTTTATAATGATGGCATTTTTTAGTTTCATTTCAATTATTTATTATTTGATAAATATATAGTTAAAAATAATATCAATAAAAAAAATTATTATTAAATAATATATATATATATATATATATATATATATATATATATATATATATATATATATATATATATAATCTTATTATTATAAATTATTTTTAATTTTCAACATATATTTTTAGAGCTATAAAGTATTGGGAAAGAAATTCAACCTTTTTATTCATAGATAAATCTCAATGAATCTGTAGTGACTCATATATATATATATATATATATTCAATTTTTTTATATGATATATATTTAAATAATTTTAAGCAATATATAATATATACAAAAATGACTTAAAACATTTTACATTTTTAATATATTTTTAAGTGTATGTTAATATTAGTTAAACTTGTTCCGGATGTGGATGTTAAGGTGGTTTGATGGGACTTGGGTCCCTGCGCAGCTCCCGAAGGAGCTCGCATGGGATGCCCATATGGCTCCCTATACCAGTCTTAATGTTGCCATTAATTCGCCACCTCGGGCCGGCGATCACCCTCTTAATTGTCCCGCCATGCCATACCATATGGCGGTTTTTCTGACCTCGGCTCTCAATATGGCTTGCGCACATGACTGTAGCTGCTGTGGGAGATCTCTGACTCCCCTCCATGGTGAATGCCCTCTTGGCTTCGCAGATTCCACCATTAAAACCCCAATCGGTCGTCGGTGCAGTCTCCTTGCTTGCCTAGAGACTCTCCCTGGGCATCATTTCTCTAACAGCTCCTTTTGCAGAGTTAAATCTCCTCCAGGCGTTTCTACAAAGCTTTTTGAAGGACCAGACATTCCTGTCAGTGCTCATTTGGCTCTCCTCTGTCGTTTTCACTCTGCTCTCAGGCCTCCTGTGCTCTCCTGCGATTCATCTTTCACGTGTCACCTCTGCCCTGCTCCCTTCTCCATGCCTCGTCTTCGACAGAGGATGCGGTGCCGGCGAGGAGTTAGCCGGGGTCATGCCTCTTTAAATCGCCCTGCGACCTCCTCAGTCTCTGGCTCCTCCTCTGCCAGTGAAGAGCTTGTCTAGCCGTAGGGGTAGAGTAAGAGGACGTGGGTGCATCCCTGACTCTGGTCATGCTGGCCCATCCATCCCTCCTTCGAATTCTGTTCCTTCCAGCAGTGCTCATACTGGGACTTTCATTTGGCAGACCACACAGCATGTTGAGCTTCGTTTCGACTGCACTTCTATTCAGTCCATCATTTCTGCTCTAATTACTATCACCCTCCGCAAAGAGATCCCTTATCCTGCTCCTGCCCAGCCAGCTTCTCCCTCGCCCCCTCGTGCCCCTTGCTCCACCAGCAGAGAGAGCCTCCCGGCGTCTTCCACTATCACTCCTCAGTCTGCGATGCGCCAAGAAGCTGAGGACACTGACTTGAAGGTTGAGAGTCATGTTGGCATGGACGAAAATAGCAGAGAGTATGAATATGCTTGCAGGATCATCGAGGAACCGATGTCTCCAACTCATGAAGGGTGACACGCTCAGTTTTCAAACTCTCCAAGTTTCTTTGTTTAAATATTGTTGGAGTTTTTTGCTTTCTGGTTTCAAGGCTCAGCCGGAATGGCTGATGGATGTTTTCAGATTCTATATCTATGTTACTTTGGTATGCATGAACTTAAGGCCGGTTTCCCTTTTACGGGCGGCCAAGACTTTGATGTTAACAGGATCGGTTTCCCATTCTGGGCGATCCAGACTCTCTATGACCAGCCTGTCTATCAAGCCCAGTGGTCTGGCTTTCACAACAGACGCTGAGGCAGTTTTGTACTAGTATTTTTTACACTTAATAGAATTAGTCTTACTTAGAAAAAAAAAAAATATTAGTTAAACTTGGGTATTAAAATATTTTATTGATAACTCACATTTATTATTAAAATTTTAAAATGTCACATATTACTTGTATATTAAGAATTGAATGAATTACACATCTCTCTCTTATTATTAATCTTCATTAGACCCTATAAAAGAAGAACTCTCCCAATCATTATGTTTGTTGACCACTAATATAATATTGACCAATACAACTTATAATACTTAACTTTGAAAAATAAATATTTATTTTTTCAATACTATTAAAAAACTAATTTTCAAACATTTGAATGGACTATGTAATATTTATGCATTATTTTTAGATACTTATTTAGTGTTTTTACCAAATTAAGTTATAATATCAACAAATCTAAATATTTTATTTATAACTAATATTAAGTGAAATATTTTTACCACATTGAAAGTAATATCAACAACAACCACTGTACCATACTAAAATTGAAATTTCATTGTTTTTAATTTAAAAAAATATTTTATTTTTATTTTAAAAAAATATGTATAAACATTAAATATAATTAAAATACACCTTTCAACACAATTATTATAAATATTATAAATTTCTATACCCTACTTCATCAAAAACTATAATTATTATTTTATAATCAAAATATAATAACTCTTAAATTACTCATTTCAATTTTATATTAATATTATCTTAAACTTACATATTAATTAAATTTATAAAAATAATTACGCTGTAAAATTGTTCACCGAAATTCAACACTAACATATTTTTAATTATCATTTTTCACACCCTAAATAGTAAATTTAATAATTTAACTTAGTAAATGTACCTACGTCCTTGGTAACACCGAGGACATAAATAATACCTTTAATAGTTTAAGCTCTTAACTTTGGATGTACTAGATTCCATTAGCGATCTCACTAGTGGCATGACTTCAGAAGAAAGTTGACCTGCCTCATCATTGTCATCCACACATTTTGTTAGAACATACTTGATGCTTAGATTTTGTTTGTTATTTTGTTTGTAAAAATAATAATAATTGAAATTATATTTTTTTATTTATAATTAAGAAATATTTTTTATTAAAAAATTGATTAAGTGTAAATGATTATGATTTACTAAATATAAAAGATAACATAGAAAAGTGCAATAAACGAGCAATGGAAGGTAAAGAAGAAGAGATATATCATACAGCATTTATAACAGGAAAGCCATGTCCCGGCCAGAACTATTTTATTAAAAAATAAATTTACTAACCCATTAATTTAATAATAACATTCAACCGAATATACAACATAGATTTTTCCATTATGAAATATGCTTATTTCATGTCTAAATAAAACGTGAAATATACTTGTAGGGGGTAATACACTTATGTAACTATGTGATTTTATTTATCATAGAGACTAGGCAGGGCAACAATGGGATGAATCCATGTAACATACACCGTTAATTTCACATGGAAATGTTAAAAAAAAAAATTATACAAGTTATTCATGGGTAACTAACCATTCACCATTAAATATTCATTACTCATCATTACATACAATGTTTAACAGTTCATAGTGTAACTTTAGAATAAGAATAGTAAGCTCCTTAAACATTAACAACTTCCATTACAATACATTAACATAATACTATATGATGTAACCTTACACTCATTTCATTATTCATGTAGTCATCACATACTTGGCATTAGGATCATTACAACAAGAAAGGAATCAACATCATCATCTTGACACAATAACCAATCACATAACTGAACATCAATATACCTTGGAAACCCCGTAGGGTGAAAACCAGCAAACGTTTAATTTTATTATTAAACGCTCGTGAGGGTGATCAACCCTCACTCAATGGTTTGTAAGGAAGACCATCCCTTAACCATCATTTATAAATCTTACAAGGAAATATACAAATATCTAGCTTTAATTCATTACAATAAATATGATACCATTTACCCTCTGGTCTTCATATCTTCATATCTTGATGGCATAGATGTACCTAAAATGGTCCATCATACACTAGATCATCCGGTAGTTCGTACTCATCTCAATGAACCATAATCATTTACCTGCCACCAGGTTAAGCATAATATTTCCTTTATACATATCACCATCATACCCTGCTAATGTTACCTTCAACATACATTGATGTCAAGATTCATAAAGTATAATAAATCATTTCACATATCTATACTATAGTAGTTTCTCCATCTACTCATGTATATTCATGACATGCAAGTAAAGTACCATGACATTCTCCCTTTATTAACACATACCTCATATGTGCTGGTTATAAGTCATCACATTAACTAATATTTCCGTCACATAAGCACTGCAAAACAATAGCTACATCTCCCAAATATACATTTAAAATAAACCGATACTTAGTTATGATACTCGCGCATGCAATTTACATAATTTAATCAAAATAGCTAACCCTTGAGCTATTACTTTTAGTACATGAAGTGCAATCTAACATATCAAATATCGCTCCCATGCATGCAAAGGCATATAGATTCCAAAAGATTCTCCAACGAATCATGTAGCTTCCTTCATGAGTCTTCCCAAAGGAAATCTTAGTGCTAGTGAGCATGTAAACATATGTTTTCTTTTTGTAAAACTATGCAATTAAGAATATAAATACATGTCTTATTTTTCAAAGATTATACTAAAAAATAATTTCCAATATAGCTTAGCACCACATGCTATCTTTCCCACCTACAAATATTTATATCCTTTCCAATGAAAGTTATTACTTATACTGCATGCCTATGCATGATCTTCTTCCAAAAGGAATTAACAGCATAATCATGATAAAAATTAATCAATCAGTTTGTTCATCTAAAGAAATATAGTTTGTTCATCTAAAGAAATATAACTAAGTAGTTCCTCTATCCGTGGATTTATTAAATAACCATTCTTTACTAACAACGTGGTAATCTATTCATGGAATTATGAATTAACTAATATTCACAAACACCATGGTAATCTACCCATGGTTTTATGAAATAATTAATTTCTATCAACACGATGATAAACTATCCATGGATATATTAATTCATTAATCTCTACCACTATCATGGTAAACTATTCATGGATTTATGAAACTATCCATGGATTTATTAATTCATTACTATTTACAACATGGTTAATGAATATAAATCTGAGAAAACTTCTCTTTTCTTCTTCATTGCACATGAAGATATTTCAAGAGTTACTCTCTTTAATCTATTCAAGAAAATACCTTGGATTTGTTCTCAGTTCATAAACAAAATGAGTACAAAATCCTTTTTAAAATAAAGAGCACACATCTTCTATTTTCTTGCTTATACAATATTATATAAATATTTATATTAAAGGGTTACCCTATTTAATATATTCAAGAAAACCCCTTGTAAAATAAAGAGCATGCATCTTCTATTTTCTTGCCTATAAAATATTATATAAATATTTATATATATATCTCTTTCCATATAAACATGGAAAATATTTTGAACATAATCAAACAACAGAAATAAACAAAAAAACATTACTTATCTTTTTCGCTTTCTCTATGTTCTGAGTATGGCACCAGTCTCCATACTATCGATTCTTTATTCAGAAGAAGATTTAGCAGAGCATCTTCGAAAAGCAATCATCGAAGAGAGCATCCTCTAAAAGTAATCATCCTTCATAATTTGTGCTCCATTCCGTGGGATGATGGTAAAATCTTGGGCAAGTGCATGGGCATAGGAAGGCGATAGAACAAAAGAAAACTACTGCAAGATCATAGCCAAAACCACCTTAGCTTTGATCATGGATAAATTCATACCAATGCAGATTCCTGGTCCTAATCCGAAAGACATAAGCCATGGGATGTTTGGCGGCCTTGGAAACTCCCTCACAAAATCGTTGGGGACTGAACTCTCTAGCCTCTTCTCCCTATAACTCTTCGTCATCATACTCTTGAACAAAAGAAACAACCATCACCTTTCCTGAGCTATCTTGCAAGTTGCATAACGCCCTTATTTTACCCAAGACTCTGAGGTAGGGAGCATGCCCAAATAAATCATCATACTCAAAAGCAACACAGAGCTCAAATAACTACCGTAATTCCTCATCTCTTTGAATTTCGATTTCAGCACGCATGAAATGTTATCAGTTTCCTAGACTCCGAAACTCACAGAATTTTTGTAGACAAATCTTGAATGAAATGCGGTAGTAGTTGAGATTAATTCGAATCCCCGTAGCCTCCGTTCCATTACTATCGATATTTTGTAGAAAATAACAAGAAGATTAGTTATAAATTAGTGGTTCTTGATTTCAATTGATTGAAGAATCTGTTTTACATGAAACCAAATCTTGATTTTCATGGTTTGAACAGTTAAAGATAGTAACGTAATAATTATTTACCAGGAGTATGTGTGTTACATACTCCCCCCCTTGAATAGAACACCATCCTCGATGTGCTTCTCTCACTGAAACTTAAACTTATACTCATGATATAATAATATAAACAACCCAAAGGGGGTCATTCCCCTTCACAATGAAACACTTTCGTTTCCTTTAAATGCCATTAATTGAAACAATAATGTTCTTATCCATATTCATAAGCATGTATAGCGCAAAGAATATTTCATTTCCATTTCTAACTACTTGTTCCTTATTCAATTCATAAAAGTATAGAAAAATATCTATAGGAACTTACCATTATTTACCAATTACTATTGGAAGAAATGATGGCTTTTATGCAAGCTCTCATAGAATTGTTGAACACCCATCAACACTTCCTCGAAAGAGCCTGTAATGTATGACTAACCATTCAATCACGTTAGTCACATAGTTTCAATGAAATTAAAATACTTGCAACTATCAAACATTCTTGCAATATTAAGAGATGTTTTAATCAAAGTACTTCCACAAGTACTTAGAGAGAACCAACCCCCTCATCAATGCACCACGCGCACACTGTCTTAGCTCCTGCTGAAGGAATCCACACAGTACCTCAAAAATTACTCAGAACGCACCTAGCTCTCTAATCGTACCAATGGTCAATCAATTTACCATAGGCATATCCTAGCCTCTGCTAAGACATTCAAACAAATTAGTAATAAAATAAATGACTTATACATTCAGTATTTCATTTTAATATAACACATAACTTATTACTTACCACGTGCACACTGTCTTAGCTTCTGCTAAAGGAATCCACACAGTACCTCAAAAATTACTCAGAACGCACCTAGCTCTCTAATCGTACCAATGGTCAATCAATTTACCATAGGCATATCCTAGCCTCTGCTAAGACATTCAAACAAATTAGTAATAAAATAAATGACTTATACATTCAGTATTTCATTTTAATATAACACATAACTTATTACTTAACTTTTTCCATTATAAAAACCACAATGGTAAACAAAATGCTCCTCCAACCCATAGGAGGCTATTTTCATGAAACCATCTCATTTCGTCACATCCGCATTACCATTCTTTCCATATTAATTCAAAAATAGCACAACACACTAAAAATCTTTATACTTATCTCAAATTTAGTCTTTCAAGCCGTGGTCCTCCCAAACCACTAAGTGGAAAATACATCTCCATTTCGCCAAAAGCCTTAGCCTCCGTAGTAATTCAGATGGTGCCACGTAGTTGTCAAAGGATACTGCCCTCTTCCTCTGGCTAGCCAATCCAGTCACACTCAGAAAGTCTGGTTTTACAAGGGTTGTTGTAAGCTATTTTCAACTAGTCCCAACAAGCTCTAGAAAATACTCCCCCTTTACCAATTTCACAGAACGCCTATTCCTCCTCTGGGATTCAACTTTATCCTCAGAGGAGTAGGTAACTATCTTTCTAGCTATCCCCAACCACCTTCTATTCTTGGAAACATTTTTACCGTCAGCTTAAAAATATTTTTTTTTCATTAATTAATTTCAACAAATTAAATAATTTGTTTTATTAACAGTGATGATTTAAGTTTTTCTTGCCAGATAAAAGAAAATTAAACAAATTGTCTTTAACTAGTTAATACTTGTTAACTTTAATGAAGCTGTCACAACTTCCCCCCCTTGAAGTAACATACATGTGTTGTACATTATTATTTCCAAATTAACAAAATCATGCACATTAAAAAATGATACTTTAACATTTACTGTTGCAATTCACATTGCAATGTTTGCGATGTTTTACTTTCATAGATTTTCTATTTCCATTAAGTTACCCATGCTTACTATAAGAAACAGTGCTAATCGTAAATATGCATTTCTCAAGCACATATTAGCTTATGCAGTCATTTGAAGTTCCTGCATCAAATGTTGTCATGCATACAATTTCGTCATGCATACAATTATATACAAATATTCATTAATGTGTATGTGTCAATAACGATTAGGGTATGAGTGCAAACATTTCCAATTCCCATGATGTTCTGTTCCAACATATTGACACACGAAGTAATTATCATAATCACTTGTTCACAACTTTCAAATAGCTTTAGTCAAAATTGATTTGTGCATATAACTTTCATTAGTTATTCATTCATAACTAATCAATGCTATTAATAATTTTAATGCATTCATGATGACTCATGCAAACACTAGTTAGACAACTAATCGTCATAGTTAAGTCTCACAACTTGACCCATTAAGAGGCTTCATTCAATTTAATTTTAACACTCTATCATCTTATATAAGGACTTTCCTCATCTTTTGCATTCATGCATTAGTTTCACACACCATCACTATACACATTCATCTTTTAAAGTAGTGCATGGTACCTTTAGAAATTTTATTGCATGCAAAAACAATTACTTCTTTTCAAACACAAATGAAAAGTAACTATTTTTCTTTCATGCTTTTTATACTTTCTTTCCTAAGGAAATAAAGCATAATACATATATTAATCTCATATGCATATTCTTATCCGGAAAAAGTATATTATAATGGGATGTACATTTTTTAAGAATTCTCTTAAATGGAAGCTAATCTCATGCAATACCATGTATATAACAATTCATTTTTTTTAAACAAAATCAACATGCATATGCATAGACTTCTTAAAATAAAATAACATAAAATACTTATCTTTATTTCATTTGAAGAACTTCTCTCCCTACTGCAGTACTCATCCCCATCAGGAAATTAATATTTCTCCTCTACAACAATTTTCTTTTAGTAGCATCGACAAGATTTTATAGCATGATTAGATAAAGCCTTAATCAATAAATAATCAATCTTTGAGTGATCATTTAACACCTATTCATGTGCATATATAAGATGTGAATACAATGTTACAACATGCTTTCTTCCAGCATCTCTACATTAGTGTGAGTAAGTAATTATCAATTCATGTCAAATAACTTCCACATTGTTATGACATTGTTCACACATGGACACATTTGTACAAGACAAAACACTATATCTGTTCAGAAATTCCTTTAATGGAAAATGACACAATGTGCCTTCGCTTTACTTAAACTTTTACAAAAGACCCACCACTTCAGCTTTTGCCTTTGGGGCATGCAAATATAATAAAGCTAACACATTGGTTGTTGTTCCTATGCATACAATGCATAAATATTATAATCTTAATTTCCCAACAGAGTATTTAACATAATCGAGTAGGAAAACTCATTATTCCTCTTCGAGGACATATAACATAATAGGCATGCAAAACATGGTTTTAGTTTCAATAAAACTAATGGGATAAAACATAAGAATACATGCCTTATTCTCGAAATATTATACCCACATTAGCCATGTATATATTTCAAGGAAACCAAAACATTACTTTAGTTTTTGTACATGTAATTCATCTAGCAATGTAGTATATTCAAGAGGTTATTCTCTTTAGCCTATATTTATTTTCAAGAAAAGAACTTGGATTCCTTATCATTTAACACATTGGTACGAAATCCCTTTTAAAAGAAAACAAGCTTCCCATATTTTCTTAAACAAGATATATATAAAGGCAAGCCAGTTTACTTATTTATGTTTTACTACTGCTCACACCTTTCAAGATACATACTAGTAATCTTTGCAAGAACTCACATTGGTTCTGCTCAGCAAAACTAGCATAGTAGTTTGGTCTTTTACCATGGTATATCTCTAGGAATATTATATTTCTAAAACATTAACATAATAGAAATCTTTTCAAGAACTTACATTGTAAGTTTGTCTTTACGTACATGGAAAAGATATATCCTTTTTAAAGAAAGTCTAACTTCATTGCTATTTGCTTTGTACGCATTTTATTTTCCATAAACGCAATAACTATTGTTTCAAGAAAAGAAAGATAATAATACTTATCTCTTGAAACTCTTTATTCAACCTGGATTAGGGATCAGATGCCTTCCTTCACATACGCCCATTTCATCTCAGATCTCTCAATTTCTTTCCGCTTGACAAATCCCAAAGGTGCCAGTGCTGCAACCTTTAGCCACTTCTAACATACACCATTAACTTCACATGGAAATGTAAAAAAAAAAATTATACAAGTTACTCATGGGTAACTAACCATTCACCATTAAATATTCCTTACTCATCATTACATAGAATGTTTAACAGTTCATAGTGTAACTTTAGAATAAGAATAGTAAGCTCCTTAAACATTAACAACCTCCATTACAATACATTAACATAATACTGTATCATGTAACCTTACACTCATTTCATTATTCACATAGTCATCACATACTTGGCATTGGGATCATCACAACAATAAAGGAATCAACATCATCATCTTGACACAATAACCAATCACATAATTGAACACCAATATACCCTGGAAACCCCGTAGGGTGAAAACCAGCAAACTTTTAATTTTATTATTAAATGCTCGTGAGGGTGATCAGCCTTCACTCAATGGCTCATAAGGGAGACCATCCCTTAACCATTGTTTATAAATATTACAAGGAAATATACAAATATCTAGCTTAAAGCCATTACAAGAAATATGATACCATTTACCCTCTGATCTTCATATCTTGATGGCATGGATGTACCTACAATGGTCCATCGTACACTGGATCATTCAGTAGTTCGTACTCATATGAATGAACCATAATCATTTACCTGCCACCAGGTTAAGCATAATAATTCATTTATACATATCACCACCATACCCTGCTAATGTTACCTTCAACATACATTGATGTCAAGATTCATAAAGTATAATAAATCATTTCACATATCTATACTATAGTAGTTTCTCCATCTACTCATGTATATTCATGACATGCAAGTAAAGTACCATGACATTCTCCCTTTAAAAACACGTACCTCATATGTGCTGGTTTCTGTCGCATAAGCACTACAAGAAAATAGCTACATCTCCCCAGCATACATTTAAAATAAACTGATACTCAGTTATAACACTCATGCATGAAATTTACATAATTTAATCAAAATAGCTAACCCTTGAGCTATTACTTTTAGTACATGGAGTGCAATCTAACATATCAAATTTCACTCCCATGCATGCAAAGGCATATAGATTCCAAAAGGGTCTCCAACGAAGCATGTAGCTTCCATCACGAGTCTTCCCAAAGGAAATCTCAATGCTAGTGAGCATGTAAACATATTTTTTTCTTTTTGTAAAACTATGTAATTAAGAATATAAATACATGTATTCTTTTTCAAATATTATACTAAACAATCATTTCCAATATAGTTTAGCACCACATGCTATCTTTCCCACCTACAAATATTTATATTCTTTCCAATGAAAGTTATTACTTATGTTGCATGCCTATGCATGATTTTCTTCCAAAAGGAATTAACATCATAATCATGATAAAAAGTAATAACTCAGTTTTTTCATCTAAAGAAATATAGTTTGTTCATATAAATAAATATAACTGAGTAGTTCCTCTATCTGTGGATTCATTAAATAACCATTCTTTACTAACAACATGGTAATCTATTCATGGAATTATGAATTAACTAATATTCACAAACACCATGGTAATCTACCCATGGTTTTATGAAATAATTAATCTCTTTCAACACCATGGTAAACTACCCATGGATTTATTAATTCATTAATCTCTACCACTATCATGGTAAACTATTCATTGATTTATGAAACTATCCATGGATTTATTAATTCATTACTATTTACAACATGGTTAATGAATATAAATCTGAGAAAACTTCTCTTTTCTTCTTCATCACACATGAAGATATTTCAAGAGTTACCCTCTTTAATATATTCAAGAAAATACCTTGGATTTGTTCTCATTTCATAAACAAAATGAATACAAATTCCCTTTTAAAATAAAGAGCATGCATCTTCTATTTTTTTACTTATATATATATATATATATATATATATATATATATCTTTCCATATGAACATGGAAAATATTTTGAACATAATCAAACACCAGAAATAAACAAAAAAGCATTACTTATCTTTTTCACTTTCTCTCTGTTCTGAGTATGGCACTAGTCTCCATACTATCGATTCTTTAGTCAGAAGAGGATCCAGCAGAGCATCTTCAAAAAGCAATCATCAAAGAAAGAATCCTCTAAAAGTAATCATCCTCCATAATTTGCACTCCGTGCTATGGGCTGATGGTAAAATCTTGGGCAGGTGCATGGGCATAGGAAGGCAATAGAACAAAAGAAAATCGCTGCAAGATCATAGCCAAAACCACCTTGGCTTCGATCATGGATAAATTCATACCAATGCAGAGTCTTGGTCCTAATCCGAAAGACATAAGCCATGGGATGTTTGGCGGCCGTGGAAATTCCTTCACAAAATAATTGGGGATTGAAATCTCTTGCCTCTTCTCCCCTCAACTCTTCATCATCATACTCTTGAACAAAAAAAACAACCATCACCATTCCTGAGCTGTCTTGCAAGTCGCATAATGCCCTTATTTTAGCCAAGACTCCGAGGTAGGGAGCATGCCCAAATAAATCATCACGCTCACAAGCAACACAGAGCTCAAATAACTATCGTAATTCGTCATCTCTTTGAATTTCGATTTCAGCACGCATGAAATGCTATCAGTTTCCTAGACTCTAAAATTCACAGAATTTTTGTAGTCAAATCTTGAATGCAATGCGGTAGCAATTGAGCTTAATTTGAATCCCCATAGCCTCCATTCCATTACTATCAATATTTTGTAGAAAATAACAAGAATATTAGTTATAAATTAGTGGTTCTTGATTTCAATTGATACAAGAATCCGTTTTACATGAAACCAAATCTTGATTTTCTTGGTTTGAACAGTTGAAGATAGTAACGTAATAATTATTTACCAGGAGTACGTGTGTTACATACTCCCCTCCTTGAATAGAACACCGTCCTCGATGTGCTTCTCTCACTGAAACTTAAACTTATACTCATGATATAATAATATAAACAACCCAAACGTGGTCATTCCCCTTCACAATGAAACACGTTCGTTTCCTTTAAATGCCATTAATTGGAACAATAATGTTCTTATCCATATTCATAAGCATGTATAGTGCAAAGAATATTTCATTTCCATTTCTAACTGCTTACTCCTTATTCAATTCATAAAAGTATAGAAAAATATCTATACGAACTTACCATTTTTTACTAATTACTATAGGAAGAAATGATGGCTTTTACACAAGCTCTCATAGAATGGTTGAAAACCCATCAACACTTCCTAGAAAGAGCCTGTCATGTATGACTAACCATTCAATCATGTTAGTCACATAGTTTCAATGAAATGAAAATACTTGCAACTATCAAACATTCTTGCAATAGTAAGAGATGTTTTAATCAAAGTACTTCCACAAGTACTCAGAGAGAACCAACCCTCTCATCAATGAATCACGTGCACACTATCTTAGCTCCTGCTAAAGACATCCACACAATACTTCAAAAAGTACTCAGAGAGCACCTAGCTCTCTAATCATACCAATGGTCAATCAATACACCATAGGCATATCCTAGCCTCTGCTAAGATATTCAAACAAATTAGTAATAAAATAAATGACTTATACATTCAGTATTTCATTTTAATATAACACATAACTTATTACTTAACATGTTCTGTTATAAAAACCAAAATGGTAAACAAAATGCTCCTCCCAACCCATGGGAGTTGGTTTCTACAACCAATTCGAGCCATTTTCACATCCAGATAGTCATTCTTTCCATATTAATTCAAAACAGCACAGCACACTAAAAAGTCTTTATACTTATCTAGAAATTTATTCTTTCAAGCTATGGTCCTCCCAACCATTAAGGGAGGCTATTACGTCCTCCACTTGCCCCTAGCTCTAGAATCTGGATGGTGCCACGAGTTAACAGTGGATCTTTCTGCTATGACCTCTAGATGGCCAATCCAGTCCCACTCAGAAACTCTGGTTTTACAAGGTTTGTTGTAAGCTATTTTCAACTGGTCCCAACTAGCTCCAGAAAATACTCCCCCTTTACAAATTTCACAGAACACCTACTCCTCCTCTGGGATTCAGCTTTATCCTCAGAGGAGTAGGTAACTGTCTTTCCAGCTGTCCACAACCACCTCCTATTCTTGGAAAAAATTTTACCATCAGCTTAAAAAGATTTTCTTTTCATTAATTGATTTCAGCAAATTAAATAATATTTTTTATTAACAGTGACGATTTAAGTTTTTCTTGCCAGATAAAAGAAAATTAAACAAATTGTCTTTAACTAGTTAATACTAGTTAACATTAATGAAGTTGTCACAACTTCCAACCATGGAAGTAACATACATGTGTTGTACATTATTATTTCCGAATTAACAAAATCATGCACATTAAAAAATGATACTCTAACATTTACTGTTGCAATTCACATTGCAATGTTTGCGATGTTTTATTTTCCCAGATTTTCTGTTTCCATTAAGCTACCCATGCTTACTATAAGAAACAATGCTAAGTGTAAATATGCATTTCTAAAGCACATATTATCTTATGCAATCATTTGAAGTTCCTACATAAAATTTTGTCATGCATACAATTTCTTCATGCATAAAAGTATATACAAATATTCATTAATGCGTATGTGTCAATAATGATTAGGGTATGAGTGCAAACATTTCCAATTCCCATAATGTTCTGTTCCAACATACTGACACACGAAGTAATTATCATAATCACTTGTTCACAACTTTCAAATAGCTTTAGTCAGAATCGATTCGTCCATATAACTTTCATTAGTTATTCATTCATAAATAATCAATGCTATTAATACTTTTAATGCATCCATGACGACTCATGCAAACACTAGTCAGTCAACTAGTCATCATAGTTAAGTCTCACAACTTTACCCATTAAGAGGCTTCATTCAATTTAATTTTAACACTCTATCATATTATATAAGGACTTTCCTCATCTTTTGCATTCATGAATTAGTTTCACACACCATCACTATACACATTCATCTTTTAAAGTTGTGCATGGTAACTTCAGAAATTTTATTGCATGCAAAAACAATTACTTCTTTTCAAACTCAAATGATAAGTAACTATTTTTCTTTCATGCTTTTTATAATTTCTTTCCTAAGGAAATAAATCATAATACATATATTAATCTCATATGCATATTCTTATCCGGAAAAAGTATATTATAATAGCATGTACCTTTTCGAAGAATTCTCTTAAATGGAAGCTAATCTCATGCAATGCCATGTATATAACAATTCATTTTTTTTAAACGAAATCAACATACATATGCATAGACTTCATAAAATAAAATAACAAAAAATACTTATCTTGATTTCATTTGAAGAAATTCTCTCACTACTGTAGTACTCATCCCCATCAGGAAATTCACATTTCTCCTCTACAACAATGTTTTCTTTTAGCAACATCGACAAGATTTTATAGCATGATTAGATAAAGTCTTAATCAATAAATAATCAATATTTGAGTGATCCTTTAACACCTATTCATGTGCATATATAATATGTGAATAAAATGTCACAACATGCTTTCTTCTAACATCCCTACATTAGTGTGAGTAAGTAATTATCAATTCATGTCAAATAACTTCCACATTGTTATGACATTTTTGACACACACACATTCCTACAAGACAAAACACTATATCTGTTCAGAAATTCCTTTAATGGAAAATGACACAATGTGCCTTCGCTTTACTTAAAATTTTACAAAAGACCCACCACTTCAACTTTTGCCTTTGGGGCATGCAAATATAATAAAGCTAACACATTGGCTATTGTTCCTATGCATACAATGCATAAAAATTCTAATCTTAATTTCCCAACAGAGTATTTAACATTATCGAGTAGGCAAACTCATGATTCCTCTTTGAGGACATATAACATAATAGGCATGCAAAACTTGGTTTTATTTTCCATAAAACTAATGGGATAAAACATAAGAATACATGCCTTATTCTTGAAATATTATACCCACATTAGCCATGTATATTTTTCAAGGAAATTAAAACATTACTTTAGTTTTTATACATGTAATTCATCTAGCAATGTAGTATATTCATGAGGTTATTCTCTTTAGCCTATATTTATTTTCAAGAAAAAAAATTGGATTCCTTATCATTTAACACATCAGTATGAAATCCATTTTAAAAGAAAACAAGCTTCGCATATTTTCTTAAATAAGATATATATAAAGGCCAGCAAGTTTACTTATTGATGTTTTACCATTGCTCACAGCTCTCAAGATACATACTAGTAATCTTTGTAAGAACTCACATGGGTTCTTCTTAGCAAAACTAGCATAGTAGTTTGGTCTTTTACCATGGTATATCTCTAGGAATATTATATTTCTAAAACATTAACATAATAGAAATATTTTCAAGAACTTACATTGTAATTTTTTCTTTACGTACATGAAAAAGATATATCCTTTTTAAAGAAACTCTAACTTCATTGCTATTTACTTTGTATGCATTTTATTTTCCATAAATGCAATAACTATTGTTTCAAGAAAAGAAATATAATAATACTTATCTCTTGAAACTCTTTATTCAACCTGGATTAGAGATGCGATGCCTTCCTTCACATACGCCCACTTCATCTCGAATCTCTCAATTTCTTTCCGCTTAACAAATTCCAAAGGCGCCAGTGCTCCAACCTTTAGCTCTGATACCACTTGTAACATACACTGTTAACTTCACATGGAAATGTAAGGAGTTAAAAATTTTTTTATACAAGTTACTCATAGGTAACTATCCATTCACTATTAAATATTCCTTACTCGTCATTACAAAGGAATGTTTACCAGTTCATAGTGTAACTTTTAGAATAAGAATAGTAAGCTCCTTAACCATTAACAACGTCCATTACAGTACATTAGCATAATGTTGTATGATGTAACCTTCCACTCATTTCATTATTCATGTATTCATCACATACTTGCCATTATGAACATCATAACAAGAAAGGAATCAACATCATCAACTTGACACAATAATCAATCACATCATTGAACACCAATATACCCTGGAAACCCCGTAGGGTGAAAACCAGCAAACGTTTAATTTTATTATTAAACGCTCGTGAGGGTGATCAGCCCTCACTCAATGGCTTATAAGAGAGACCATCCCTTAACCATCGTTTATAAATCTTACAAGGAAATATACAAATATCTAGCTTAAAGCCATTACAATAAATATGATACCATTTACCCTCTGGTCTTCATATCTTCATATCTCGATGTCATGGATGTACCTATAATGGTCCATCGTACACGGGATCATCCGGTAGTTCGCACTCATCTGCATGAACCATAATCATTTACCTACCACCGGGTTAAGCATAATATTTCCTTTATACATATCACCATCATACCCTGCTAATGTTACCTTCAACGTACATTGATGTCAAGATTCATAAAGTATAATAAATAATTTCATATATCTATACTATAGTAGTTTCTCCATCTACTCATGTATATTCATGACATGCAAGTAAAGTACCTTGACATTCTCCCTTTAACAACACATACCTCATATGTGCTAGTTATAAGTCATCACATTAACTAATGTTTCCATCGCATAAGCACTTATTCTTGCAAGATAATAGCTACATCTCCCCAACATATATTAAAAATAAACTGATACATAGTTATGATGCTTGTGCATGCAATTTACATAATTTAATCAAAATAGCTAACCCTTGAGCTATTACTTTTAGTACATGGAATGCAAGCTAACATAACACATGTTGCTCCCATGCATGCAAATTCATATCGATTCCAAAAGAGTCTCCCTAAAGGAGTGCTTACTCAACGAAGCACATAACCTCCTTCACGATTCTTCCCAAAGAAAATCTCAACACAAGTGAGCATGTAAACATATGTTTTTCTTTTCTGTAAAACTATGCAATTAAGCATACAAATACATGTCTTCTTTTCAAATATTATACTAACAAGCATTTCCAATGTAGTTTAACACAACACGCTATCTTTCCCACCTACGAACATGTATATTATTTCCAATGAAAGTTATTACTTATGTTTCATGCCTATGCATGATCCTCTTCAAAAAGGAATCAACATCATAATCATGATAAAAAGTAATCACTCAGTTTGTTCATATAAATAAATATAACTGAGTAGTTCCTCTATTCGTGGATTTATTAAATAACCATTATTTACTAACAACATGGTAATCTATTCATGGAATTATGAATTAACTAATATTTACAAACACCATGGTAATCTACCCATGGTTTTATGAAATAATTAATATGTATAACCACCATGGTAAACCTCCCATGGATTTATTAATTCATTAATCTCTACCACTATCATGGTAAACTATTCATGGATTTTTGAAACTATCCATGGATTTATTAATTCATTACTATTTACAACATTGTTAATGAATATAAATCTGAGAAAACTTCTCTTTTCTTCTTCATCGCACATGAAGATATTTCAAGAGTTACCCTCTTTGATCTATTCAAGAAAATACCTTGGATTTGTTCTCATTTCCTAAACTAAATGAGTACAAAATCCCTTTTAAAATAAAGATCATGCATCTTCTATTTTCTTGCTGATACCATATTACGTAAATATTTATATTAAAGAGCTACCTTCTTTAATACTTTCAAGAAAACCTCTTTTAAAATATAGAGCATGCATATTCTATTTTCTTGTTATCCAATATTATATAAACATTGATATTAAAGAGTTACCCTCTTTGAATCTATTCAAGAAAATCTCTTTTAAAATAAAGTACCATAACTAACCCTTATTTTGGGCATAAGAGCTAGATAGACCTTTTAAAAAAATAAAGAACGTCTTACCTTTTCTTACATAAGATGCATATATACATACATCTTTCTAAAATGTTAACATAATGCCAATCTTTATCTACTGGAAGTGATACATTTTATTTACTAAGAAAACTAGCATAAGTTCTCCATATGCACAAAATTCAAGAGTTATTTCGGTGAAAACTCCTTATCTTATCTTTGAACTCGTTAAATATTTTCAAGTATTAAACTACTTAACTCTTCCCAAAACATCGTAATAGTGATTATCCATTATCTAGATAACAGTGTAAAATTTTTAAGTAGATTAATGTTATAACTTATCTTTCCATAATTAAAAGAAGATTAATCTTTCTTTCAATGCACAAGAATCAAGTAAATGTTTCCAAAATAACAATCTAGATTCTTATAGTTTTTCACACACAAGTGATTTTTTTAGAAAGATATAACACATAACTTTTCATATTTCCTCTGTGTAAATAAACTCTGAAATTCTTTTTAATAAAGAAATATACTTATCTTTTTAAGAAAATCCTCCATTTGAACAACATAACCTTGGTTCTCTTTCACGTTTTCCTTTCACATATTTCCACGATGCTATATTTTCTCCAAAGAAAAAGACATTTCAGAGCTTAAAACAAAACTGGTAAATCTGGTTACTCAACCTTTCGTTCGGCCCACTTAGTTGATTTATTGATCAATGAGGAAGCTCAATAGTCCATTTGATGATTTTGAATCACCACTCTGTCACATACTTGAGCCTTATTAATGAAGCACAGGCCCTGTTTATGGTAGTAGAACTCCTCACTAAAAAGAAAACCTACAAACCCTTTCATACTGAGTATGGTTGACCATGTTGTGTATGGTTGATTATGGTTGATTGTGCCTAAGTTGTTGATGTGATTGTTCCAGAAGATTTTTCTTAAATCATGAATCACACAAGCCTCAAATCGGAGATCGTGGATAATGGTTGAGCTTGTTTGAAGATGGTTGAGCTTCTTTGAACCTCGTTGAGCAAGGTAGATTATGGTTGAACTCGGTGACCATGTTTGAACATGGTTAAACTTGCTTAACCATGGTTGAAATGATTCGACCATGATTGACAATGGCCAAAATATGGTTGAATATGGCTAAACATGGTGGACCAAGATTGTAAATATTTACCTACAGATGATTATGGTCAATTGTGGCTGACCATGATGCCCATGTTAATCATGGTTGGCCATATTTACAATGGTTGATCACAGTTATAGTAACCCTTGGTTTATTCCATGTAAATAAAGTAATACCAATGTCATGGGATATGTATTCCGAGTTGAATGTTGGGTAAAACATTATAGTGGCCATTACTTGTGTTTAATAATGGTTATGAAAATTGGCAAAGGTAAATAATGCATTCACTATCCAAATTTATGAATTTCTAAAGAGTATTCCCAATGTCCTCAATGAAGCTCTCATGCCAAAAAACAAGGGGGAGATGTGGCAACCTAAGCCAAACTCACTTTAATGTTACAAACATCTTAGAGGGATCAAACTTCTAAAACCATGAAGTGTGGAAGACCCCTCTCTTCCCCAAAACTAGGGCCCATATGCCATGCATTTGTCATAATCTTACTGAGAATCAAACTGTACAATGAGCAATCCTTTGGAACGTAAATAAATATCACAATTTATTGTCTAGGATGAAAAGATCCATTGATACAATGGTCCTAAATTGACTAGAATCCATCGAATTTACAAATGACATCCCTAGCTTGTAGTAATGTGAAGACATGGTTTACCTCTACATTTTTTATTCCCAAAGAAGGAATTCCTCAATTTTCTTTACAACGTATGATATTGAAAGAGCTTGAGACTAGATGACTGCGATGGGATCTTTACCACGAGTAGCATCCTTGTATGAGGTTGAGGTAGAGGGCCTTGTGGATCCCACTACTTCCCTCAGTAGCCTCAAGCATAAAAGCATAAAAAAAATTCATGTAGGTGTTGCATGCACTTAGTAGGCACTAGTCCAACCGTTGTTTCTGCTCATAAATGAGACGTTGAAACATTACAATAATTCTACATCTATTTTAGATCCTTCACCTTCGCTTCGACATTAAACAAGAATGGTATATATTTTACAATGAGTGCTTTAACAAAGAATACAAACCCTTGCATGGATTTTGAGCTTTATGTGTTATCCATCGTTCCCATGGAAAAGGGACTTGGAGGTTTTTTTGAAAATATTTTTGTTTCCAAGTGGATATGAATATACTGAGGAGGTGTGGCTGTAAGAAACATAAATGATCATAGATATGCATATACAAAACTCAAAATCCAAAAAGAGAGAGTTGGTCCCTCTCAAAACGAATGTCATGTTGTTCCACAAAACCCCTTAAGATCATCCTGAGTGATCAAAGCTTATAACAAGCCTCCTACAAAAAAACTGATAAGTTTCCCTCCTTGCCTCCAACATTAATCAAGCTCAGACAACAACTGCTTGACGAGGGTGTTTCCCATAACCATGTAGAATTCATAACTTAGAACAGGATGGTAGGGAAAAGGGTAATAAAAAAATGAAGGGGCTCATGCTTGAGACCTAGATCACTCTAACCAAACCTTGTATAAGTGCCAAATTTTCATGTCTCCATAATAAACCCAATAAAAATCAAAAGGTAAAATGAGATAAATTTATAAATTCTTATTCTTCTCCTTTTAAGCTTGACCTAGGAGGATTTGAACATTGAATTTCATGGTAATAATTCATAGCGAATTGAGAGGCACAAGTAGGGTCAATTATTAATAAGAGTTATTTAGATATCACTTTTGAGATTTCCTGGGAGGTCACCCATCCCAGAACTCCTCTCGCTCAAGCACACTTAACTTTGGATTTTTCCCTACAATCAGGCCCACTTAGCTTGCTACCTCATTTGCAAAACCTTAGCAAGTATTGTGCCTCATGAACCATTCAAGTATAGCTCCATTTACTCTTTGTATTTTAAGTATGTTGGGTTTCCGTAGTGCATTATATTAGATACTACTTTTGGGATTCAACTACATTAAGTAAGTCATTCATCTATGACAATTTCCGTGAGATGTAGTCTGAATTGACTAATTTCTCATGATTTTTGAATAGTCCACTTAGAACTCATTGCATCAGGTGATTCTCACAAGGGTGAAGAAGTGGGATTGAAACTAGTAAAATGAATCACATAGCGTCAATCATCACTTCTAGGGCTTGCACCCAATAAACAAGACTTCTCGAGAGGCCACCCATCCCATAACTCCTCTAGCTCAAGTGCGTTTAACTATGGAGTTTACCCCACAATCAAGCCCACTTAGCTTGCTACCCCATTTGCAAGCTTTCTTATTCTTCTTCTTTTTTGCTTGACCTAGGAGGATTTGAACATTGAATTTTATGGTTTACATAATACTTCATGGGCAATTGAGCTACACCATAGACTCAATTATTAATAAGAATTATTTAATTTGTAAATATTAATTAATAAAGTTTTATATATAATTAAGTAAAAATATTTTATTTAAAAATAAAAGATATATTATTATTAATAGTAATTTTTGGGGAAGTTAGAAAAATAATTTGGTCAATTTTTTTTTTCTCAATTATGTGGATTTAAGTCTACAACATGTTGTAACTGGCCTATTTGTGGCATTTATGAAGTAGTTGTATCTCTTGTAATAGTGACAACTAATCTCTATAAATTCTCATACCAACAACTATCATTTGTTAATTTATGATTTGAGGTTTTTGTTTTCTTCTTTTTATGGTGAGAACTTTCAAAATTATATTAATTTAAATTACTAGACTTATGGGATTGATTAATTAGCAATGGATGTGTTATGAAATATTATGTAAGCCATGAGATTTAAAGTTCAAATTCCCATAAAAATATTATTAATATAAAATAGTGTTTTAGAATTTTAATTTCATTATATATATATATATATATATATATATATATATATTAATTGTTTTTATAGTTAATAATAATATGAAAAATAAAATAAAATTACAATTTAATTAAATTTTATCTATTTTTAAACTCATCAATGTGAGATACATTATAAAGTAAGTAGATTAATATTCATTAATTTTTATTATTTATTTAATTTATATAATTATATTAATTATTATTGTAAATCAATATTTTGAAATTAAAATATTTAAAAAACAAAAAATGATAATGGATGCAAAATAAAAAATAAATTATATTAATTTTTATTGTATATTAATATTTTGAGATTAAAAAAATTCAAAAAACAAAAAATGGTAATAGATGTTCTTAGAAATAGGTTGAAACCTAAAATTGTATTTTTTTTAATCTATTTTTTATTTATAAATAGAAAATAGAAAAAATCTACAAAATTTTAAAAAAAATAATAAACATTATATAGTAAAAAAAAAACAAAAATCTTAACTAAATCATATATGAAAACATTAACCATCATATAATATATGTAAATATTTTTAGATTTAAAAAGCTAACCACAAATAAATATAAATAAATAGTAATATATAATATAATCCCAAAAATCATATAATATATAAGTATATCCTTTTGGATTTGAAGACGTTAACTACCGCGAATACGTTGAATAATCCGAACCCATATACCGCTTTGAGGGTCTCTTTTCCAAGGTTGATTGCCGATCGTACTACTCGCCAGCGTCTGCAAATTTTTCAGGTTTATGTAGAGTGTTTAAACTAGCAATTGTTTCAAAATGTGGAAAGAGATGTCGTTAAGTTTGTTAATTTGGAAAAATTATATGAAAAAGATATTTGTAGACATGTATACCATATATTTTGCATTTCTAAAAATAACAAGATCACTTTTGAAGATAACTATTACATATACCCTAGTTGAAAACTATAAAAATATATATTTATGTTTGTTATAATGTTTATGCATTTTAAAATAAAACTATTTTTAGGTGGTGTTATAAATTATGTTATTTTATGTAAAATAGTGTAATGTGTTCAATTATTATTTTATTTTTTAAACTTTTATCATATAATTTAAGTTTTATAATTATATTATAATAAATGTAAAATATATTTTAAGAAAAACATTTGATATTATTCTTCTAAAAAATTTTATGCAATTTTTTATAAATTTATTATTATTATAATAATTATCTAATTAACATAATTTATAATTGTTATTTAAGTTGTATAGCAATAATACTTTTAAATAAGCTTTGGTTATTGTTTAAATATGAATCTCTATGAATAAAATTTAGACGATAAAGTAACTAAAAATATATAATTTTTAATTAAATTTGATTAACACACACAATTCTCCTCCATTCCATATTATTTAATGCTTATTGTGCTAATAAAGATTGATTCATTGAAAATTCTTATCAAAAAATTCTTATCATAATTTTGAGAGAGCATGTATGACATGTTAATCCTTTATCATATTCATATGATCAGATATCATGAATATAAATACAATTAAAAAACTTGAATGTGAAGTAAGGAATTGAAATATTAAAATAAAAAACAAACATGAAAATATGATTTTTAATTTATGTTGTGATAATTTGTGTTTCCTACCAATCCATTGATCAATAGTACTAAAGCCTAGCTGAGAATTCACCTTAATTTTAGCTTTATCTTTAATTTTAATTTTAATTTATGTTGTGATAACATGTGTTTGTGGCCAATCCATTGATCATTAGTACTAAAGTCGAGCCTAGACTCCACGTTAATTTTAGTTTATTTTTAACTTTAATTTTAGCATATCTCTAACCTCTGGACATTAAAATAACTTTTTCTTAAAATCCATTATCTTTCCACTTCTTTTCTTCGGTTATTATTGTTGTCTAGCCCATAATCCACCTTAAAATCCATTTAATTTATTTTTAATTTTAATTTTAGAATATATCTAACCTCTCGACATTAAAATAACTTTTTTCTTAAAATTCGTTATCTTTCCACTTCTTTTCTTCGGTTATTATTGTTGTCTAGCCCAAAATCCAACTTAAAATCCATTTCATCAGTGAAAATTCTTATTGAAAAGAGAGCGAGAGGCACTGTAAAAATGAAAGGAGGCACATTGCATAACTTTTTTTTTAATTCCTCAAGGAAATGAAATTTTGAAAATGTCTTCGAGCAGACTCCAGTGTTGAAAGGTGAATTTATAATATTGTCAGTCAAAAAACTTTGTTTTCATTTGACAAGGGAATTAACCTCATACTTCATTTTAATTTCGAGGTTTAATAGTCTCTTAAGGGCACTGTAGGCTTTAAAATTAATCTCCATTATGTATGTTGTCGCAATAATATACTGAATGTTTTTAGCATATGGGCATGCTAAGAATGTAGAATGTGGTTTCTCAATACGAACGTTCCAAGATATAGAAGTTAGCACACATGGAAACTCATCTCCTTGCGGGTTCCATTGTGGATGTTATCCCAATAATATACTGCATTTTTTTAGCATATGGACAGGCTAAGAATGTAGAATGTGGTTTCTCAATCCGAACGTTCCAAGATATAGAAGTTAGCACACATGGAAACTCATCTCCTCCCGGGTTACCTAAAATACTTTGGAACCATTTTAGATTTTATCATTTATTAGTTAATGTGATTACTTCTACAATCAGCACATGCGTAGCGTCGTTAAAGAGAGAATGTCAAGGTATTTTACTTTCATGTCATGAATATACAAGAGTAGATGGAGAAGCCTATAGTATAGATATATGAAATGATTTGGATTAATACTTTATGAATCTTGACATCATTTATGTTGAAGGCATCATACAGGAATGATGGTGACATGTACAAAGGAATATTATGCTTTTCCGGTGGCAGTAAATGATGAATATTCATGCGTATGAGTGCGAGTTTGCAGATGGTCCAATGTACAATGGTCCATCAGAGGTACATCCATGCACCAAAATGTGAAGATATGAAGATATGAAGACTAGAGAGTAAATCGTATCATATTTATTGTAATGGATTTAAGCTAGATATTTCTATATATTTCCTTGTAAGAAATATAAACGATGGTTAAGGGATGGTCTCCCTTATAAGCCATTAAGTGAGGATTGATCACCCTCAAGAGTGTTTAATAATAAAATTGAACTTTTGCTGGTTTTCACCCTACGGGGTTTACAAGGTATATTGGTGTTCAATGATGTGATTGATTATTTTGTCAAGATGATGATGTTGATTCCTTTCTTGTTGTGAAGTTTCATAATGCCAAGTATGTGATGATTACATGAATAATGAAATGAGTGGAAGGTTACATCATACTGTACTATGTTAATGTATTGTAATGGAGGTTGTTAATGGTTAAGGAGCTTACCATTTTTATTTCTAGGTTACACTATGAACTGTTAAACATTCTATGTAATGATGAGTAAGGTATATTTAATAGTGAATGGATAGTTACCCATGAGTAACTTGTATAAAAAAATTAACTCTTTACATTTCCATGTGAAGTTATTGGTGTATGTTACACTACTATAAGGTGGAAAATATCACCTATTAATATATAACACCAACTTTATTAATGTGATTGTATTAGTTACCAGCAATTGCACTATATGTTTTGCAAAGGTAACGCCTAAAGCATAACTTTGAGATAAATCATGGCATATAAAAATTTATTAAAGGTAAAAAGTAATAAACAAAATTTCATTTAAAATCTAGAAGATAAAAGATAAATCACTTAAAACTATTATGGGAAATTGAAAAATTTTGTAACATTTACAACGGAGATTGTGTCACAATCTTCAAAGATGGTCCTTCAAGCTCTAATACCTCTTAATCTTCAAACATGGTCCTTCAAGTTCCAATACAACCTTACAAAACTATGATGGGAAACCTATTGCAATGTAGTTGATGATGTTCAATATCTCAACGTTTCCTTTGAGAACATCATATCTAAAATTGTAAAGAAACTTAATTAATTGCAAAATAATATAGAATTTATATATAATATTTTTTTTTAAGCTGAAACGGTTAGTTTTATTGATAGGAAGGAGTGGCTTTAAGCCAAATCGAAGTATTACACAATCCACCGCACATCAAGCATTAGAATCTACCGATTTAACTTGGACGCCTGTGTTAGGGGATGATTGCCATGTTCATCCCTTTGCATTTATGTTGATCATGCTCTTTTCTGAGTGCATCCAATATTTGCAGGTCTATGAGCTACTGTATTTAATTCTGCGGAAGTATATGATAAGAATTGTGCGGGGAAATCCTTGATACCATTCTACCTCATAAAGGCTGTTTATTTAACAACGGATCTTTGAGCGCTTTTTTTGTATATTAGAGATTTTACCAACTAACTCGACGAATCACCAAAGACAATTATTTCACTTGGAGTTCTCTTTCTCGGCCGGTTTGGGATAATGACCTTTAAAAAGTAAAGGATTTCGGCACTGGTTTATTGGTTTATCCCAAGTCCCAGTGAAGACCTCTTTTTCCATTCGGAAAATAAGCTGACTCTCAGAGCTCCGCTGACCTGCTCGGGTTGCCTTTGGAGGGCTCCATCGAAGAAATAGTACATTTTCTTGTGTTTTCCCACCACTGTCCTATCTAGATCCGCGGTGTCTCGAATGCCGCCATTTTCCTTTGAAATGCGGACGTGTGATTGCGAAGATACGAGCGTGAGGGTGAAGCCTTCCAACCATGCCTTTTCATCATTTCGAAGGAAACTGTCATCTTTGGTCGCTGCTAGACTGTCTTAGGGTCTCTAAAAAGGAACTTCTTGGCACGACTCGCTATGATGTACGCTGCAGTTATTTCTTTTTGATTGAATATGGCTTCATTACGCGCAAGCCACGGCTTCCCGACTTTACATATTTTTGATCATGCATTCCAAACACTTGTGCCACGGTGATTTGTACGTAATATTGAAGGGATAACGGGCTTTCCAAAACAAATACATGTCTATGATGAAGCGAGTGGGCGAAATTCTGCACATTCGGAACTGTCGAGAAAGATAGAGCCGGACCTCTCGTACAATCTCCGGGTCGATGAATAAATGATCGGAGGTTTCCAAAAGCCTTTTTGCGGCGAGCACATCGATGGGGACCGGCGATGTTTCTTCTACGATTTTCGCCGATGAGGGATTTTATTATGAAACAAAGTCCAAAAAAAAGAAATTGATCTTGGGCGGTAAATGTTCCCGGATCTCGTTTCCCACACGATTTACGGATGCTGAGAGTCCTTTTTGCCTTGCGGTGCAAGTGTCTACGATCTAGCTTTGTATAAACCCTGGATTCTTTCCCCCAACCCCATGAGTCTTCCTCATCCTTGTGCACTGCAGAGTAAAATGTGCAACAACCTTGATAAAAAGGCTAGCTTGGTTATTTAAATGTGTGGTGGAATATTGGTCGAAGACCATCTCTCACGATTACCATTTTGATCCCGATCAACAATGTCTTCTATTTTCCGGACTCCTTTTGTGAGCAGCTAATCTCTTAATTAGATGCACTGTTCATTATTAGGCTGCCAAGAGCGAGAGGGCCCATGATTCGATCTTTCCACGTGAAATACTTTTGCCATTTCACGAATTTTGTACGGAGTCGAGTTGCGAAGAAGGTGATTGCTTTGTTGCGAGCTTCCGAGGGCCTGCGTTCCTCTAACGGGAATTTTCGGGTTGAAGGTGATGATTCAGATTGATTATTTAGATATTTGTTCTTGAAAATACGGGTGACGATGACGATTGGGATGCGTTGCTGCATGCGCACAACGACTTGTTTGAGCAATGCTAAGTGACATGTCACGGGGATCGCGTGAGTTGAAGACCACCTTCAGCCCGAGGCGTGATGCAGTCTGTCTCCCAATTAATTATATGAGCTATTACTATTCACAGCGTCACTGCATTCCATAAAAAGTTTCGCAGGCGCAAGAGATACGATCGTCTATCTCTTGTCTTGGAGCCATCGACAACTGATAGCTGAAAAGGTTGGCGGCCGCTAGCTCCTGTTCGAATAAGGGTGAGCTTGCCTCCGAGTCTTGATAGCCGGAAGGCCGCCCCATGCTTTAATATTTTTTTCTTGAATTTAGAGATCACCTCCTCCCACATTGAATTTCGGTTGGATAGCGATAATGGAAGGCCGAGAGTATTTTGTTGCTCCCAAAGCTGCAAAGTGTCGCGTTGAATCCCAAGAGCATTTGCAATCCTGTCGATTGAATATTGATCCGTGTTCCATCCAAAAACGACGCTCTTCCTTTCGGCCGATCGAAGTGCATGCACGATGCGGTAAGAACATTTGGAGAACGGACTTGAATTTGTTTGTTATTCTCAGAAAGATGCGCCCCCTAACGGTAGTGATATCATCCGCAAATAGGCGTTTTTCAACGGAGCGATACCTGTTCTATTCTTATCCCCGAGTAGATTGCCAATTTGTTTCTCATGAGTTAGCTTTACGCTCGAAGAGCTCGAGCCATTAAAATGTAAAGAAAAGGGTGAGAGGGGGACAACCACCGCCTCGATCCCTGGTAGCTAAGAAAAAATCGAGTTGGTCTTCCATTCACTCATTGGAGCGGTCCAGACATTCTCAATGCTGGGGCTTTTGATGATGTTTATGAAATCTGTCCGAATCCAAAGGCGGCCAGCACTCTATGCGGGAGAAAGAACGATTTACTCTATCAAATGTGTTGCACATGTCAAGTTTGTATGATCATACTCGGATCTTCCGTGAGACACATGGTGCCGGAGTGCGATGCTGTGAACTTGTATAACATTGTCCGGAGATCCTGTATCTGCCTCGAGCAAATCCCCCTTGGTAGGAGAGATGAGTTTTTGAAGAAGTGGCTTAATTCTATTGACGTTAGCTTGGACACGATCTTGTATGAAGAATTGCAAAAGTGAGATTGGTCTGTAAGCGATCGAAAAAGAGCCGGGGTTTGTTTCCTTAGGGATTAAAGCAAGAAAGGTGGAGTGTGATTACGCCTCCAACTTTGCTCGCCTTTCTCAAGATTCCTCTTATCAATACGAAGGTCATGTGAGTATCTCCGCGAGTACGTACAAAGTGCACGAGAGTCCAGTCGAGGTCCTGAGTGCATTGTCGGGTTCCATGGACCAAACTATGGAAGTTATCTCTTATACATTCGTGCCTCGGGCTTAATAGAGAATCGTTGTCCTCTTTATCGACCGAGGTTTGGAATGTTGGAGAGAAGCTCTAGAAACATCCTCCATCATTCCCATTTCCATCCTGCACTAAGAAGGTTTTTGTAGTGATTCTCTCTGTTGCCTCTTTAATACTGTGTAAATCCTTTATATACTGTCCATTGGAGAAGTGATTCCTGCTGATGTAGTTTCGTGAGGGGAACGTGCTCCTGCACTCGTCTATAGATATAAGTAGTATTTACACGTACTGATTTCAACCACGAGAACTTCGAGACTTTAATCGCCAATGCTCTTCGTTCATTTCGAAGGAGTACGTAAGTGTTCCTTTGGGCATCTTTTTCATTGGCTAAATGCACGTAGGGTGTGAGGACTTTTCTCCTCCATTTGCAATTGGAGATCTTCTGACAAAGAACGGCCTCCTTCCTCCTCTAGTGGGGGGTTTTTCGTAGATCATACTTTATCCGGTCTTTCGAGGGCTTTTTTTTGTGTTTTTCATTTTCGTCATTTCTCCCAAACATAACTAGGAGAGATCCGAGAGACTTCGATCACCACGATGTTTCTAAGGCTGCGTGAGTGAACGCTTACATTCCACGACCCGGAGAGGACTAAGAACGAAATGGGAGGGGACCCAAATCTTCTTCTTCTTTCAAGCATAGTAGAATCGGTTTTCATGATCTGATGTGAGCTTTGGGAGGATTTTCGTGTAAACTGTCTACGCTTGTCCATCATTAGGGAGCTGCGATGAGAATGCATCGACTCATGGTGATATGTGATTTTCTCCTCGATGCTTGTTGTTGGTCGGTGTGACTTTTCACTTTCCTTTGGTTTAGTAGTCAACGGATCCTACTGTTGAATCGGATTTTCCGATGTAGTCGATGAAAGGATCCTGGCATAGATCCTCCTCTTTTTCTTTGGGATGCTAGGATTATATTGAGATCGCCTCCTATGACTATATTGGAGAGATTGTTTTGTTCTATGTAATCCCCGAGAGTGAGCCTCCGAACGCTCTCTCTTTTCATCATAATGGGTGGGACAGTACATGTTAAACAAGGCAAGGAGAGATTGCTTTGTCAAGGTATGGCTAGATCGATTGTAGATCCCAATGTTGGGTTTTTACGACGCTTGTTTCTAGAGTGAAGGAGTTTTTTGACCGAATGTGCCTATGCCTCGTAGAGCCCCTTTACCCTATCGTAGCCTTTCCCGAGTCATGTTCCATTTCATAGTAGCTAGTATTTAGAAGGTTTCCTTCTATCTTGGTCTCTTGGAGCATTAGGATGTCCACTGTTTCCCGACTTCGATAAATCTTTGACGACATGCGCCTTGTTACTGGGATTTCCCCGGGCCCCTGCGGTTCCGAAGACCATCTGCATCATTTACCACTTCGATGGGGTGGGGCCTCCTCCCTTGGGCGCCCTTGGTCTTGTATTTCTCACGATGGTCATTTCAATGGTAGGAGTTTGTTTGCCCTAGGGTTTTACATGTCCTTTCCGATTCTTCTTCCCTAGTTTCCTTGTTTGTTCTTCTCCCTTATTTTTTGGAGGGCCTTTCGAAGAGTTTCTTCATCGAGATGATCCCCATAGTACTACGGGCTCTTCTTCTTGTGTTTAATAATATCGACGCACATGAAGGAGAAGGAGTGTTGCTAGGGAGTCAGATTTGGAATGTTACGCAGTTCTTTGATTTCGATTTGCTAATTGTGGTGGATACCGTCTGCTCGAGCTGCGGAGGGTCACGTCTTTGAGCGAGAGATTCAAAGGAGGTTTTTATTTGTACGCTGCGATGGTATTTTGATTCTTGCTTCCACCATTTTGATGGCTTGAATCTCCTTGCAGTGTTAGCGCAAATGTGTTTCTCTTGCTGCTCGCTCTTGTTGTTCGTCTCATCTGCTGTGCTGATCTCTTTGCTTGCTTCCAGCACATTCACCTTTCTCTTTCTCTTCATCATTTTCCTCATTTCTTTTTTTCGCGATATACGAGCGAAATGTCTTCATATTCATGGCAATGTCTGAGCACTTGAAAAGCGATTTGCTCGTAATCGAGAAACTCTTGAATATGCGTCCGGTCGGCCGGTGATAGTTTGATAGCTTCGGAAGTCGGAGCCTCCGGATCAACTTCCCGCGAAGATGCGGGCGCAAGAAAGGCGATCGACTTCACTAGGGGCACCGGTCGATGAACTCGCACTAGAGTGTTGCGGGTGGATTGTAGCGAGCTGCGAGCTCCCGACGGTGAAGAGGGAGGGAGGTGCGGGAGTCGCACGACGGGAACGGCGTGGGCACATCTTCGCGACGGGGTCGAAAATCGAGAGCCATTTGATCAAGTATAACCCTTGGGGACCCATGAAATATGGCCGAAAGTTTTCGAAGAGTCCGGGCTTCGATCTTCCACGGCGTCCAAACACGAAGACGAAGAACCCTTGCCTACAAAGTAACTTTTTATTCCTTCGTGACTCAATGGTGCTCCGAGTTTCGTCTGTGCATCGTTCTTCTCGCTCTGAGATGGCCACAGCCCGGTAAGGCGGCCAGGTAAGGCCTCTTCTGTTGCCCGATTGAGGCCGATGCGCCAGCGTCTTCCATCGGGAGGGCTCACGTAGGAATATTGTCAAGCTTTTTCAACAAATTTTTGTTGAGAGGCCGAGGGACGGCCTCTTTTACGAAAAGCAACAACAAGGGATACGAAGGCACTCCAGGATCGGGGAGGCGAGGGAGGATGCGACCTGCGTCTCCCATAGACAAGGAAGGTAGGATCAAGCCGGAGTCCCATGCGCGAAGCCACACACAGGCGCGGAGTCAACGGACGGAAGTGAGCCGGGCGAGGCCACACGGTCCAAAGCACCACAAAATGGGAGGGGCGGCAACGCCGAGCAGAAAGCGGAGGCCACGAGTTGCGGCGAGTCGCAGAAAAGGTTGTTATAGAATTTATATTTTAACATAGGGGTTTGTTTTATTATTTTATTGATCACCTCTCATTGATTTTGAATTTATGAAAAACAATGCCATTTCTACGAAAAATATGTTTTATTTCTAACAAATATTTCTCATTCTTTTATAGAAGTGACCTAGAAAATGCTTGCCATCAATCTAACATTCACAACTCTTCGATTTTAAACATGATTTTTGATCGAATTTCATCAAAAACATTACTAATGTGATCAAATTTTTTGTGCTTTTGTTTATTTCTATGTTTTGTTGATTCATAGTTGGTTTTATAAGATAACATTGTCAAACATACGGTGGGGAAAAACAACCTTGTCACTTACCATCAATCTAACATTCACAACCCATCAATTTTAAACATGATTTTGATCCAATTGCATCACAACATTACTAATGTGATGAAATTTTGTGCTTTTGTTTATTTGTATGTTTTTTTCGGAAGTTGGTTTTATAAGATAACATTGCAAACATAGGGTAGGGAAAAACAACCTTGTCACTTGCCACCTTTGCACATATATATAGATGATTAATGAAAAGTAATTTTTTTAAATTATAAAATAGCATACATTAAATCTTTAAAAAATCATAGTGCATATAATTGATTGAAATGTCAATGAATATATATAAGTGGAAAATTATTTACAAGATAATAAACTTAAATCCAAAATGAATGGATAGAAATTGAAGAAAAATTCACAATATTTTTATTGTAATTCTCTTTATTTTAAATTAGAAAAGATGCATAATTGGAATCAATATCTTGAAATTCTCATTGAACACCTAGATTTTGTATAGCTTAATCTTTTGAACTATAAAACTTAAAAAATAATAATAAGTCAAATTGAGAAGTTCCTTGATTAATACTACTTTTACTAACACATTACTTAATTTATTTTCCAACTCCTTTTGTATCTAATACTACTAACTCTTAGTTTCAATTTCTTTATGAGGGAAAAATCTTTATTTAAATTAAAATATTTAATTAATATTTTTTGTATGTAAATTATTTTTATGAAATTTTAATTGCTTTTCATTATTTTAATAATAGAACAAATTCAAATCTCCACACACCTGTCTTTATCAATATGTTTTATTAAAAAATCTCAAAACAATACTATTATTCCACATATTATTAAATATGTAAAAAGGATCGATTAACCTAGATGATAAAGACTTATTTCGTTACGAAGAAAAGTCCCTTTAATACTTCTTGAAAGTTATAGCTTATCTTTGATCACACTTAACCTTAGAATATAAATAATGATGATTTTAAAATTGAGATTTCAATGTAAATAATGACGATTTTAAAGTTGGGATTTTAAAATTATTGATGTTTTTAGTGATTAAATAGTTTTGAAATATTTTTAGGAGGTGCTTTATTTTGAATTAGATTTTCAAAATTATAATTTAATTATTGATAATAATTAAGTGGAGCTTAAGTATTTAATTTCTTATTAATATTTGAGAATATTTTTAAGAATGTATTGGTTGAATTTTATTTTTAAGAATGTATTGCAACCAAAACATTTTGGAAAAAATATTAGTGACACTCTCCTAAAAATCATTCCATACTTATCACTACCATATATTATTTAGTTGAACATTATTAGCAACAAAAACAATCACTACCATATATTATTCGGTTGAACATTATTGTTTGCAACTACAACATTTTTAGAAAAAAGAAGAGCATGCAAGTGTAGGGTAGAATTTTAAGTAACTTCTATTTACCACTCTCCTAAATCATTGCATACCTATGACTATTATATATTATTTAGTTGAACATTATTTGTAACTTAAGAAACATTTTTAGACTATTATATATTATTTAGTTGAACATTATTTGTAACCAAATTTTTTGTAGAAAAATATTAGTACACTACTCTCCTAAAAATCATTCCATACTTATCACATATCTACATATATTGTTTAGTTGAACATTATTCCCAACAAAAACATTTTTAGAAAAATATTAGTAACACTCTCCTAAAATCCTTCCATATTTATCACTATCATATTAGTACCACTCCTAAAATAATTCCATACTTATCACTACCATATATTATTTGGTTGAACATTATTCACAAGCAAAACATTTTTAGAAAAAAGAAGAGCATCTAGGTATGGAGGTAGAATTTAAGTAACTTCTATTCCAATAGGTTGAAAGTTTTGAAGCTATGTTGAATTTGAGTAACCTCTACTCATTTTCTAAAATTATTCTTACCTAACTACAATATATGTTAAAAACAAAAAGCACTATCACTATCTGCATATATTATTTAGCACCATTATTCCCAACGAAACATTTTTAGAAAAAAAGAAAATTCCAAACCAACAAAAATAAACTTACATAAAAATTAGATATATCACTCTCCTAACATTATTCCATACCTATCACTACCATATATTATTTAGCTTACCATTATTAGCAACAAAAAACATTTTTAGAAAAAGAAAAGCTTCTCTTGCCTTTGTGCTACTATTTGTCAAACCTTAATAACTACAATCATTCAATATTAGAGTCTATCTATACAAAGATCAGTTCATCTATCTATGATTGATCTCAATAACAAGTTAGGTGGAAAGAAAATATTATGATGGTAATAATTATTATGAATTAAATATTTTTATATGTTATTTAGTTATTTTAAAATGATAATATAAAATCACTTTAGAAAAAACACAATGTTAATGATATTTTTAAATATGCATACCATACATCTTTCACGACGCAAATCTTACATAAAAAAACATTGTAACCTAATTGAAATGCATTCCCAATTATATTTCATATCAAGTCAACCTTCATATATACAAATTGATCACAATTTTGAGATGGAAATAGTAAGTGTTGCAACTTCAAGTTTGCAATGGAACAATGAAATTAGGAAAAAAATTGTGTGGTGATAGAAAAGAAAAACTTTTTGCATGATAATATAAGAGTTCTTTCTGCAACAAGGATAATAATTAATAATATTCTTAACTCTATCACATTGATTGAATATATGCAAATGAAAAAAAGAAATGAAAAGAGTTTCCGCATGACCATATAAAAAGAAATGAAAAGAGTTTCAGTAGCAGGCATAGATCTACTCGAACTAAATCTCACGGGAAATGGCGGAGTTTATTTTATAGTTAGTGTAAACGACCACAAATTGGTTATGGCATAGGACGACACACTTGCACTCCACCCGGACATATTTGATATTTTCTTCTTTGAGAAAAAACTTGGCAAACTTTTTCTTTCATCACGTACATATCTACCCAAAAAAACCCATAATTCATTAATAATTAAAAACGACGTATACTTATTGTTTCAATTATTAGAAACTCCTAATTTTGTAAAGTTCTCGATTTCTTACCCTAAAAATAAAAGTAAAATGCTTTGCCTTCTCATAGCCTCAAAATATCTTAAAAATCAGTTCAATCATTTTATTTCATAACCTTGCAGGGCATACAATGGATTATGAACTCTAACCATGCGGCTTTCGAAACACAAAATGAAATTATTAATAAAAGTCAAATAAATAAATTACAATGAAATCGGTTCTTCTTGCCCGGAGAGAGAATCCGGGAATAGAAATCCATACTAAAACGAGTTGTTATGAGAAACTTCGATGTTTGGGTGGTGTCTCCAAAAGCCTCAATACTGCAGACCTCATCATCGTTTCTCTTTCAAATATCTTGAACGGTTTCAACTACCTTCACGGTTTCAACTACATCACGCTATTAAATGGCTGCACTTTCAGAATATCGTGGACACGATTTCAACTACCTTCACCTAATCGAATGGTATCGTAAATTATCCCAGATCGTCTACGACATAATAATCCAATGGCGAATAATAATGACACGTGGATCGAGCAAAAGTTGTTCTCAAATAGAAACGCCTTAAGGCGTAACTACTTAATTGCACCTAATGTTGCGAAGGAAACGCAGCCGTAAGGAAGATGGTGAAAAGAGATCCAACTCTAATTAACTTGATGAGTATCTTAAACTGGACAACTCTAACTGGAAATGGAGGGAACTAAAGTCTACTTGTCAAGAACCACAAACTTTGTTTTCTAAAAAGTTGTCAGGCACAGGTATATTTTTTTTGGAGTAAGCCTAACTTGCCCTTTATCTTAATGGCCGTCTTAGATTGTTTTTTACGACATGCCATTATTTATATCAAATAAATTTTAAGCAAATTGCATAATATTACATCCTATCTTGTACTAGTCTTACCACATTTACGTACTCGGTTTGATTGAATAATTAGGATAGACAAAAATTAATATAATCTGTTACATTGTCATGGAAATTGAACTCCAAAATAGTTACAGCTGATCGAGTAAATACAGTAGCATTTATCCACCCAACCTTTAATATAGAAGAGGATATGAAGGATTTGAATGGACAAGAGAGTGCGAGATAACATTTAATGTGAAATAGAAATCTGGAAAAAGGGAGCTGGCATGTCTGAAATGTTAGGATTGGTGGGAACAAAGGGGCATCTCTGATTGGATGATGTACAAACTAAAGTGCACTAAAATTTGTCAAGAAGATGTTCTATTTGCAAATGGTGCAAAACTCATACATTACACATTGATATTATCACAGCCAACAACTACTATAAAGGATGCTCTATAGAAAGAGGATAATAGAGATCCAGATATACACACAAATAGAAATACGGGAGATACGACATTTACATGGAATTATTGTTACCACTCTTTTATATGTGCTAGATCCATCTTAACTGATAAAAAATTTACACATCAAAATTTAATTCCTGTTGGTACTTAAAATGGATCTATACTAATATTACTTCTAAGCATCAACCATGTCATGGAATGAATATGCAACCTTCCCCTACTACATTACAGCTGAATATTTAATCTACAGAAGATATAAGACCAGCATTAAAAAAAAGTGGGCAATTTAAATGCTTTGTAAAGTAATATTAATGGTTCATGAACTCCTCGAGGGAATCATAGAAAGAATATCGCTACTAGAAAAATGTGCTGCTCCATAGGCAAAAACTTCCCAACTGATGCGATTCTGAATGGGATAACTGTTTTTACTATGTTCTTCAAAAAGTCCCATGAACATAATCCACTAAAACAAATATTATCCAACCCACCGACCACCATCACCTAAAATGAGTTATTTTCCCGGCCATCCACAGAGCACCTTGATACATAGAGAGGAAAAGGTTCTAATCAAATAATAATGGTGAAGTAAAGGAACGATGCTCAAACTCTGAGCACAGGCAACCATATTCCTTGAGTCGTAATAGAAAACAGATAACACACGAAATGAATTTAATCATTATAAGAATTTTAACGAAACAATTTGACATGGATGTAAAGTGACTTATTTTTCAGTGCTTGCTCCTACGACAGCAATAATGAGCTAAGTAAATAAAGCGATTATCCAGGGAAAAAAGCTATAAATTCAGGCCATGAACTCAACATCTTGGACGTAATAAGAAACCCAGCTTTCTTGTGCAGATTTGCATTAGTCTACCAAATGTTGATGTAAAAACACATATGATGACACAAACAAGTTTGTATCACAATCACTAAAAAGGCGGCAAAGCAATAATGATATGTGACAGCTGAGGTAACAAGTTATGAAATGAACGAAACATCGCATTTTTTGAAGGCCTGCCATGTTTAATAGCTGCAATTTTGTCTATAGCTACAGAATTTGCTTGAAATAATCAAATCTTCAATTTAAGACAACCACCTTTAAGTTTCCCTGGGTTCTATCCATGTACTAACATAATCATTTTGCAGTTAGTTGCAAATGCCCATAAAACCTGCTCATAAGGATGCTACAAAAATTGTTTGTTTACAGTGGGATTGTGCTTAAGCACGAACTCCAACCCAGAATTCATAATAGGTCTATAAACCAAATTCTTCAGAATTGATCTTGGTATGTTTGCACTGGAATCTGCCAGTTATATGCTCTTCTGGTCATCCACAGGTTGTATACTCTAGTGAATAGTACTTTGTTCTGGTGTACAGTCCTTACACTAGATTTGATTGGAACGAGGGACGGTATGTTCTCCTTGGTGGACAAGTGCACCTTATATAATATCACTATCACTATTTTTAATTTTCTTACATATCTGCTCTTGGGGTCTTTCTTGACATGTGAAGGATATTTTGATAGGAGAGGAATCAAGAGTGAAAAGGGCTAGATGCATTTCAAGCATTGCGTTGTACTGGCAAACAAATGTGCAAAGACCTAAAAGCTCCTGAAGCTCTAGCAACAAGTTACATAACCATTAATGAGGAAACATCACCCTAGAACATCTATTCTACAGAACAAGGCTAACCCGTCTGTAGTTATATGATAATACTTATTAGTAACAACAATACAATATGGTCTTGTTAAAGTTGGTATTTACTATTGGTGCAGGATCCTAGGTTAGAGTTTGTTGTAAGTCCACTATTGGAAACTGCAACAAAGAGATAAAATAAGGGAGGTATTTGACTTTAGCCTTTTAGCCTTTTCATGATCTGCGTGACAACATCAAATGAATCAACCAAACCTGCTGTGAGCATGCTCTCAATCAAAAAGTCGGCACAGCTCATCCAGTATAATCTCACCTGATTGACATAAAGTGGGAACTGGAATGATCCAAATTACTTAATGTTACACTTCATTCATAATTTCATATTATGATCCTTACATGATAGAATCGTGATAATAAGAAACATAGAAAAGATTGTATATGTTCAAGATTTCTCATGGTTTGAAAACATTTTGAATTGATAATTTAACAGGGTGTCCTAATGTTTTGATATGCATGGCATGATGTACAATCTCAAAATTCAACCATTTAACTCGGTTATTCTTCCACGAATATCACCATGTACTCCAGTCCCATATGCCATATGACAATAAGGACATGTTTTATAGACATATATAGATAAAAAAGAATGATATCAATTAAGAAAAAATACAAATTACAAATATAAAAAATGAAATAGAGACATAAGTTCAAACCTGTTTTAGAAATTAGAACATTTATGAAATATTGATATGTCTAGTTACTACATCAATCATGATCAAACCCACAAGAACTTGGAATATTCAATACATGTGTCATAAAATAAAAGTTTAGAAGTTAGATCATAAACTGCAATTTCTCATTAAGTCATTTGATGTCATCAAAATGAAAAATTATTACACGGATACCGAGTCACTGGTACTATAGGTGATAATGCCAATGGAAAATACAAATTAGGGTAGATACTAGAACGGTAGATGAAAAAATCTCAGAACTCATCACTGCCAATAGTCCTCCACCATGACAAAAACATCAAAATCACTACAACTGCCACTGTTCTTTCCTCCATCCTCCACTTCTATATCCGACCCAAGATTTGCATTTGTTGGTGTGGAGAATGACTCGAGAGGATCACCATATCATCAGGAAACGCATATTTTTCATGCCTTCATGTCCAACATGTCAAGGCAGGTCTAGGGCATGTGTCCAATACATGTTTGGCATGTTTCATGTTCTAGGACACACGTTGAACACATGTCCTAGCATGTCACATGTCTAATACGCAAGATACAAACACAGGGCCCCTAAACACGTATCCGGTTACTCAGCTTGCAACATAAAACAGAGATTCAAAGGAAAACAGATAGAGAAATATAAATATCTTTACAAAAATCAAATGATCCAGCATTGTTCAAATATAAGATTTTAAATCTTAAATGGAAAAGGTAAAAATAGTAACATGTCCACAGGAACTTCTTTATGGACCAATAAGACGTCTACTTCTCATCTTCAATCACTATAAAACCTCCGAAAACTTGTCAAAGAGCGTCATCAAAAGAAATGAGGTCCCCTTACTCAGTCCTAGCCAATAAGTGTTTAAATGGCAGTAGAGGTAGATCAAGCGTCTCTGCATTATTTAGTGAATAAACTGGTGATCAGAAACCTAATGAGCAGTCATAGAATACCAGGTTCCCCGTAATATGGAACTGTTCACTAGAACATAACCTGCAATAATAACCGCCAATATGCAACCCTCAACCAATAGATCCTTTCTCCCAAGACATACGCAATCTTTTAAGAGACCAAACATCCGATATTTGTTCAGAAACAAGAATTCAAACACTGGGCTGGACTATCCCCACATTATAATGTGGTTGGAGAAAAAAGAATTGCTGGTTATTTGCAAAATAAAGAATCAGATAGCTCATTAATATATGAAAAACAAACACGTTTATGCCATAGCCATAAAATACGAAAGGTTTTTTGGTGCAATGCAATAACACAAAACAAGGATCTACTATCAAAGCAGAAAATAATTGATGCCAACAATTCATATTTTATTTCCTACAAATCTGAAATTGATGAAGAAAGCAGTGTAGAGAAGTAAACCAATGTTTCACCAAGTTTCCAGGATGCAGAAAAGGGGGAACACATTTGGGGTATACGTGGAAGCAACCCTCTAATTCTAGCAAACGTCATAGGGGACATTGGGGTATCCAACATAGGGACCCTGTCTGAAAAAAGAAGACATACAAATTAAAATATATGAAGACTCATACATAATTCATTAAGATTTTATACATAACAATGCACCAATAGCATTCATAATTATGTAACTAAAATTACCTGAATCAGAACCAGTTGAGGTCTGGTATCGAACCAGAACTGGCTGGTGAACCTGATGAACCGGTCTAGAAATACATAAAACATACAAGATTTAATTGTGAATATAGACAGATGGATAGATAGATAGATTCACTGTCCATCAATATAAATCCAAAGCATTAGATACCAAATATGTAAAGTTTACTCATGTATAGCATTGAGTAATAAGTGTGAATATAGTAAAATGGCACACCAAGTGTGAATTGAGATACATATCCAAAATGAAATACATTGATATTAAGGCTCTAAATTGCCTTCAGACTGTAGAAACTAAAAAACATCACGCTACAACACATAGTTACATATTATTAAAACAATACTCCAATACTCCAATACTCCAGGAACATCAGTCATCAACCTCCGATTTTGATGAAATTACCTAGTCCAAACCTTAAAATATGGTTTAAAAAGCTTAACATGCCTCATTGGTAATATTGGCTTGACTGAAGGATACATTTTTGTTAAAATCATGACAGGGGAGTTCAACAATCAACACAACAACATCAACGTAAATAGAGGGCTAGGTCTTTTTGATTAAATGCCCAATCTCATACTCTCTTATATGACGGAATCCAATGGAAACATTGCAATCCTGCCATTCCTAAAATCCTGAAAACTGTTAAATCTGCTCAATACTGAATGAGATGTAAAATTCTACTTTCTCCATGTGAAGTCCAATGAAGTTGGAACCACTCTTAAGCATTCTAAAATAGTTAATAATAATGTTTAAAAGTTTAAGTAAAGAAATAGAACAGAAAAGATAAAGGAATGGTAACAAGAAAGGGTGGGAACATCCTTTTTTATTAGGGGGCATTCCCTATTGCATTTCCTTGCTTCTCCCAAAAAAGAGGATGTGGGGGTAGCATCCCCTTGGACTACCCACATTCTGGTAGTGTGGGGAGTATAGGAGTGCATCTCTACCCTTGGGAACACGTTCCGTGTAACAATGAACTTAACTGGAACACTCTGATCCAATCTAACTTTTAAGAGCTTTGAAACAATAAAGAGAGCCCATAGAGGCAGAAGCACAGTAAGTTTTCTCCATTGCAATCTACTTGTTTTCCACAATATAAAATAGACAAATTACAGTGCTCCTATACCCAAGTGAATACATGACATCATGCCACATTTGACCTCATTCTCAGTGTAAGGGATCCACAAGTTAAATAAAAGAAACAGATGTTCAGTGAGAACTTAACATCGGTTAACAGTAAAATAGCAAGCAATGAAAATAAGAATTATGCATCTTCAAACCCTACAGGTCCCTAAAAGATGAGACTAATTAAAAGTATTTCCATCAATGGCATGGATCTAAGTTTCAATAGAATAATTAAACATCATTTTTGCTTAGCTTCCATGGTAATTTAAATGATTTTTTCTGCTACCTCCAAAATACATCAACGTAAAATTGCCAAGGCTGGCATGTTCACAAAAGAATCTTTGTGGACAAAAATAATAAAAAAGTATTGAGTAGAGACCATTCCAGACCCTTTTCGTAATTGCAAGGCAAGTTCTTTCGCGAGGGATGCTGTGAATGATGTCTGATGACAAAATAATGAAAGGGACAAATACGCATGGGCAATGTGTACCAGGTCTTCTTTATGACAGAGTCATTGGTTATCATGTTAGAGATAAGAGAGTACATATACTTGGCCTATTAAGAATCACCGGTCCAATTTTCATCGCCTCAGGTTTCTTGACAGCCAATTAAATTCCAGAAGACTTTCTCATAAGGCCTTTTTCCTCATCGCTCATATCAGCATCTTCATGATCCTTCAAACCTTCCATCTGCTTACTCATCCCGCTGTCAATCTGAGGAGGAGGAGCAGTGGTCACAGATTGCTGATAGAACACCCCACCAATAATAGTCATAAGGAGGAATGTAAGACCAACATTACTGGCATGCTTGTCCCAGATCAGCACATTGATAACCACGGTCAGGAACTTGTTCACTACTCCAGTCACAGTGAATGCAGTTGCTGAGACTGCCTTCTTGGGAGCTGGAGAGAATAAAGGGATGACCCAACAGCTGAGCAGCAGTCCATCTGTTGCGAGCATCCTTGTGCAGACAACAATTGATAAAGCTCCGGAAATTGGCAGACGCCGTGGGAGGAGGAGACGGTGGATCTCCATAACAGATTGCGCACATCAGGGCTGGCCAGTCTGGTTTCTGCCTACAAAATAAATTTGAAAGTTGATGAGTTCAATCTTCTACAGAAATTTCTGATTTAATTGCAGCCCCCATAAGAAAAGGAAGGATTTATATCACTTGCAAATGGTCAGATCAGTATAATTGAACATGACTCCATTTACTCAGACGAAACTCACTATTATATAAAAAAATACAAATCCCAAAACTCAATATTATATCCAAAATTTTTCCTGAAGAATACAAGCCACCATAAACAATGTGAGCAGGGGCTGAATGAGTGACTGTAAACTGATAAAAGAATAAGAAGTAGAGTGATTAAATACACAGAGATCCCAGGTCCTGGACCAGATATACCCAAATTATTTAACAATCAATCAGAAGATACAAATGTTGTTTTATTCCATCTCCTCTGTGCATAGTAATTTGGTCGTGGCAGAGATTGGATTAGATACTGAGCCTTTGCATGGGTATGGAGAGTGCCTGGGGGGAGCTGGAGAGAATAAAGGGATGACCCAACAGCTGAGCAGCAGTCCATCTGTTGCGAGCATCCTTGTGCAGACAGCAATTGATAAAGCTCCGGAAATTGGCAGACGCCGTGGGAGGAGGAGACGGTGGATCTCCATAACAGATTGCGCACATCAGGGCTGGCCAGTCTGGTTTCTGCCCGGGCGCCAGAAACGGGAAATTCCCTATATAGCACTCCAGCAGACTCAACCCCAAGCTCCATATATCGCCCGCGTATCTGTCATACCGTCCACCGTAGGTCTCGGGGTCGAATCTCTCCGGGCTCATGTAAGCACAGGTACCGACATAAGTATTGCAGGGATCCAATGTCTGAGACAGAATTCTGCTAACCCCAAAGTCTGCAATTTTCACTTCTTGTTTCTTGTTTATGAGCAGATTTGAGGGCTTTATGTCTCTGTGCACAATCTTGTGACGGTGCAGATATTTCAAGCCCTCCAAGACCTGCCTTGCGACCTGCGCCAAGAATTTCTCCGACATCATGCCGGATCTCCTTTGTTCCAGCGAGCCTCCGTCCATGCACTCCAATACGAAGTGGATCTCTTCCCCCTTTTCGAAGATCTCGTGGCATTTCACGATATACGGCGACTCCGTCTTCTTCAGAATCTCCATCTCTCGGATTATTTGCCGCCTCACAGTCTCATCGGGATTGCCATGAATGACCTTCAGGGCGTAAAGCGCTGAAGTCTTGCTGTGTAATCGGGCTCCCTCCCCATTCTTCCAGCTGCCCCTTCTCTGCAGCAAATGCGCCTCTGCAGCGAATAACTGACTAATTAAGGTTTTGGGTTATGTTAGTTTTTTTAACTGTTTTATATCCACGGCTCATCTTCTTTCAATCGTCTAACAACAGATCTCACGATCACCAATTGTACACATAGGCAGGTAGCAAAGTTCATTTCAAATAAATACGCCTTACGGCGTAATACGGCGTAAATATAAAATAGGTATAAAGAGGTATGTTAAATACATTAAAATATATCAAATAGGATTAGAAATCAACATCTAAGTATATACCAAGCCTATGGGCCAAATACAATGGTAAATAAATATAAATATAAATAAACCAGAGGTATGGTAAAAAATAATTCTTTTTTTTATATTTAATCCATAATCCTATTTATATTTAGGAACACTAAAAAAAGAGATTTTATTTCGGTGAAGCCTATGGGCCAAATACCATAAGACAAATTATTATTAATACCATGCAAAAAAAAAATTATTAACCCTAACATTAATTTAAAAGAGATTATTATTATTATTATTACTATCATTATTAAATCTAATATTCATATTAATATTATTAAATTCAATAACTTTGGATTAATGAAATATTAATTTTGTTATATTATAATATATATTAATATATCATGATATATATATTAACTCTACATATATATGGGAGGGAAGAAGAAAGACATAGAGTGATATAGGTGGAGAGATAGGGGGAGTGACAAGGGATAAATGAAGATAAACTAACAGAGAGGGGAGAGGAGAAATGAAGAGAGAGAGAGAGAGAGGAAGAGGAGTGAGAGAGGTAGAGAAGGGTAAGAGTGGGAGAGGAAGACCCAAATATAGAGGGGGGGGGAGAGAGAAGGAGAGACAGAGGAAGGTAATGAGAGGATTGGAGGGCATAGAGAGAGAGAAAGAGATGGGGGAAGAGAGAGGGAGGTAGGAGAGAAAGGGAAAGAGAGGAAGGACGAGAGAGAGGACTTCAAAGAAAGGAGGAGAAAGGGAGGGATAGAGAGATGGAGTTGAAGGGGGAGAGAGGGAGAAAAGAAGAAAGACATAGAGAGTGAGAAGTGGAGAGAGAGAGGGTGACAAGGGAGATATGGAGAGAGAGTGTGTATGTTTAGGGGTGAGACAAGGAGACAAATAAGGAGAGATGGAGAGAAGAGGGGAGAGAAGGAGAGAGGGAGGGATATAGTAACATTGTTGGAGAGAGAGAGAGAGAGAGAGACTGATGGGGAAATAGAGAGGATTGGAGGGAAAAGAGAGAGAGAGAGAGAGAGAGAGAGAGAGAGAGATGGGGGAAGAGAGAGGGGGGAAGAGAGAGGGAGGTAGGAGAGAAAGGGAGAGAGAGGAAAGATGATAGAGAGGAGGAGAGTGATGGGAGAAGAGAGAGGGAGGTAGGAGTGAAAAGAAGAGAGAGGAAGGAAGAGAGAGAGGACTTGTGAGAGGGAAGGAGAGAGGAATGGATATAGAGAAGGAGTTGGAGGGGGAGATATGGAGGGAAGAAGAAAGACATAAACAATGAGAAGTGGAGAGAGAGAAGGAGTGACAAGGGAGAGATGGAGAGAGAGTGTGTAAGTTTTGGGATGAGATAAAGAGACAAAGAAGGAGAGATGGAGAGAAGGGGGGTGAGAAGGAAATGGGGAAGGATATAGTAACAGAGTTGGAGGGTGAAGAGAGAGAGAGAGAGAGGTGGGAGAGAAAGGGAGAGAGATTAAGGAAGAGAGAGGATGTGAGAGAGTGGAGAGAGGGAGGTAAGTAGAAATACATAGAGAGAGAAAGGTGGAGAGAGAGAGGGAGTGATAAGGAATATGGAGAGAGGGGGACAAAGGAAAACACGACGAAAGAGAGATAGAAGTGGGGGAGTGGGGGAGAAGGGGAAGATAGAGATATATATGGAACGTGAAGAGAGGGAAGAAGAGAGAGATGGAAAGAGGGAGGGAGGGAAAAAGAGGTTGATAGATATGGAGTGAGAGAGCATGTGTGTTTGGGGGGGTGAGATAAAGAGACAAAGAAGGATAGATGGAGGGGGGAGAGAGGGAAGAATATTTTTTGCACTAGATGCATTGATTTCAATGTACATGGTGATTTCTAATCATATTTTATTTCTTGCACTAGATGCATTGATTTCAGCATAGATAGTGATTTCTAATCCTATTTGATTGCTTGCAAGTTAGATGCATTGATTTTGGTGTATATATTGATTTCTAATGATATTTGATTTCTTGCACTAGATGCATTGATTTCAATGTAGATGATTTCTAATCCTATTGGATTGTTTGCACTAAATGCATTGATTTTAGTGTAGATGGATATTTCTAATCCTAGTTGATTGTTTGAACTAGATTCAATGATTTCAATGTAGATGTTGATTTATAATTGTATTTTGATTGTTTGCACTAGATGCATTGATTTCAATGTAGATGATTTCTAACCTATTTGATTGCTTGCACTAAATGCATTGATTTCAGTGTAGATGGTGATTTCTAATCCTATTTGATTGCTTGCACTAAATGTATTGACTTCAATGTAGATGTTGGTTTCTAATCCTATTTTCTTACTTGCACTAGATGCACTCATTTGAGTGTAAATGTTGATTTCTAATCCTATTTGATTGTTTTCATTATATGCATTAATTTGAGTGTAGAGGTTGTTTCCTAATAAAATTTGATTAATTGCATTAGATGCATTGATTTCAATGTAGATGTTGATTTCCGATATGATGTAATTGGATGTATGATGGTACATTAATTTGAAAGTGATTGGATTAACAGTGTGCATCGATTTCAGTGTAAGCACAAAAATTTATTGACAATGTACATTGATTTTTGTGTTATAGTAATTCAACCTATTAATATTGGAGAGACAAGGTAGGACGTTTACTACAACAGCCTAAGTTAAAGTTTTAAATGGTTTACGCTTTTAAGTGTCCTTTTCATATAATAGATATGAAAATATGACAAATCTAACTAGGTTGACAATAAGAATAGTAGAAGAATATAGTTTGAGATTGATCACAATGAAAACTATTTGTAATTGGCTACATTCTTATTATTCACATTTTTTATCATTCAACACTATTATTGTCACTTTACATTCAAAATTTTTATTTCATCATTTTTCATCATTAAAGTTATTAACCTAAGAAAATTTCAAATTAAAATAACCAAGTTAAATGATTATATTAATATTATATATATTTACATATTATTGATAAAATTAATCATATTCCTTGGCCACAAACACTACTAACTTTGGATCTATCAAAGGTTGAAACTCTATATCTATCAAGGACTGAAAGGCATCAAATTTTTTAAGGTGAAAATATTTCCTCAAGTTTTACACTCAAAAAAGAAATTTGCAAAATTAGAATACAACTTTAAAATAAATCTAAACTAATATATATTAATTAGATTTATTTAAATATTTTAAAAAATAATAATTATATATATATATATATTCAAAGAAAAGAAAAACAAATAAAAAAATAAAAATAAAAATAAAATTGTACTATACTTCATATAGATATCACTATGTCACAATATATTCCCACCAATAATTGGTGTAAAATATTTCTGTGCCTTCACTAAAAAAACAAAAGCAAAGAACATAAAGTAAAAGCCTTATGGGTCATAGAGATGCCCTCTGTTACCATCTATTCCATTTTCCACATCATGTTCAAACAAATAATGGGATTCACATGTTACTTATTTATTTAAATCAATAATTAATATAGAAGGTTTGTATGCCTTCTTAAAAACAAAGTCAAATCAATACTATTCATGTTTCACATGGTCCTTTCAGATTGTTATATATGAATTGTCTGAAGGAAGGAAGATCCACTCCTGCAATCATCACCACCACCGGAAACGCAAAATATGGATCTGGAATTGAGAGTTTCTGTGGCGGAAGACGAACATGCCTTGGCACTAATTCTGTGCCGTTCTTTCTCTCAGTTCAATATCTCGGCTGGAATACCTGCTCGCGTAGATTATGGGAGCGTTGAAAAAGCTCAGAAATCACTGCACGCACGTTTTCAGCGCTCCAGCAACTATGGAATTACTGCATTCGACAAGGCCTCCGGGCGAACAGTCGGAGCCGCGTTCCTGAACTTTACAGGTAAGGTGAACCACTCAAGCTTAATTTTAATTTTGGAATTTTGTGTTTTTTTCGAAGTTATATTAATTGTAGATTTCTGAAATATTAATATTTCAGATTTGGACAGTATGGAAGGGAAGGGAAGTTATGTTTTAAGGATACCAGTCCTGTCTTATTACAATATGTATTAGGAAAATAGAATATACATTTTTTTGGGAAGAAAAAAAGGAGTTTTTAAGTTATAGCTTAGTTTAAAAAACCCATAACATAATTTAGAAATTCTGGTAAAATTATGAAAAATTCTGATAGAAATTTTTGAAAATCTGGTTTGCAACTCTTAAATTTCATGATTTTGGGTGTTCCAGGGGTCTGAATCCATTTCCACCATAAAAAAAACTATTGAAACACTCCAATTACCTGATTTTTTAGAATTTTTTTTCCCTGATTCCTAAAAAAAAACTGAGAAGCTATTTTGTTGCATCCATAGACAACTCCTTAAGTTATTTGTTCAATTTTGTTTAGATTATTTTTTTGAATTTGGATTCAGTTGCTGAGCATTTGATGATTTTGTATCATCATTTTCCATCAAATTTGTGAAAGAAAAAAAGTTTTTCATTTTAATACTTAGGAAATCATAATTTTAGCATTTTTTTTTCCAATTTCTAAAAAAAAAAATTTCTTTCCATTAAAACAAAGAAACAAAGAGAGAGTACATTTTCTAATTTTTGTCATGTTCTAGTTCCAAAAGTACTATTCCCAATAGTATTTATTTCTCTTTCCTTATTACATTTTGTATCTGAATTCCATTTTAACCGTCAAAAAAATTACACCCTTCTAGCAAATGTTAATGCTCCCTACATTCATAATTCTGCAGTTTCTGCAGTTTGTGAATGCTTCAAAGTGGTACTTACATGTGCTTAAATAGATTCTCTTTTTGAAAAAAAGTCAACAATCTGGTTATCTCTATAAATGTGGAAATATGAAATCTTATGAAAAAAAGGCGCCAAACATCTGATCCTTCCCATCAACTAATTAATATATGAAAAATAAAGAAAGTATAGTCCTTGATCCAGTCAATAACATAATTCTGGCTATTACTGTTGATGACCATTTCTTTGTACTTTCCAACCCTAAGTCAATAGCTTAAATCTGTTCAATTAAATGTTCTGTAAAAATAATGACCAATAAATATAGCTAAAAAAGCACATAATTAAAAAAATACAAAAACTAAACCAAAACATCAAAAATCTCAATACTAAAGACTATTTGTTCTTTTCTATTCACTGACCAAATAATACATTCATATATACACTTTCCAAGGATGCTGCCCACAAACCAAGGGATCATTGAGGACATTCATATATACACTTTCCAAGCAAGTGATCATGGGGTGATTCAGTAATAAAATGATCACCAATTTTATCAGTATTTGCATAGGCTATATGACCATGCATCAGCACATGGGACAAATGGGTCTTAATTTTGAGGATTTTGGTTCTATGAGATAATTTTTATTTATCTGATCATATATATATATATGACTTTATACTACTCATATATATTTTTAGAACAAATATTTCATTGATATACTACTTAATACTTCTTATTGCTTTCTGTGTCTGCAGGTGAAAGTCTTCAATCAATCGCGCCTGTATTTGTGGATCCTGATTGCAGCAATAAAGGAGTAGGGAAGGCACTTACGGCTGCACTGATGGAGAGAGCAAAGGCTACAAATGCTACATCTATCTCTCTTGTTCAGGTACGCCCTTGTTTCCATTGGAGTTTCCTCCTGCCAAGTTTCTGTCAGAATATGCAGTCTAGGGATTTGGCTCTGGTTACACTAAGGTAAATTCATTAAAAAAAAAAGTAGATAGAGATTCTGCATATATTATAATGGTTGTGTCCATATCTTAATACATTTTTAAAATTCAACAATTCGTATTAAGAATTTTAAATTTATATTATTATGAGTAGGGTGTAAAGTATAAAGTATAAAGTATAAAGTATAGGTTATAGTTTTGTTAAGTAATAATAATAATAATATTAATCCAATTTTAAGGTCAAAGCCAAACCAAACATCAAATTGGTGTATGAGATTTTCTTATTTGTGGGACAAGGGACTCACTTTTATACAGTGATTTGACTGCTAAGTCTAGCAAGGCATACATACTCTATTCTCTCTGGTTTTGAACTTGTAATCTCTTTGGAGGAAACACATGCTCTTAACCATTAAGCCCAATTGATGTTAAAGTAGTTGGCAAAAATTTAACTATATTAACAACTAGTGTGATTTATATCTAATATAAAGCTCATTCTATTAACTTAACTTATACTTAATACAATTTCATTTCCATAATTACAAGCTACTCAAACCGCACATTAAATATATCAAACATCTCAAAATTGAGTACATAAACTATCAAACAAAATATAGATACAATTAAAATATTTTAAAATATTTTAATAATACTTATCAAACAAAATATATAAAGTTAAAATATTTTAATAATATTATAAATAATTAAATTAATCACAATTTCTTTTTAAATTTTAAAAATTTGTTTTTATTATTTCATATATATATATAAACGGAATCATTATGTTATTTTATTTTAAAGAATCGTATATATTGTAGTTTCAAATTGCTCTTCCATCTAACAAATGAAAAAAATTATATATAATGAAATATAAAATTATAATATATATATATATTTTTTAAATATAATTAAATTTGATGAAGTGAGTTTTTACTAGATTTTAACCCCTTATAATAAAGAATTGCTAACCTTGATTATCACTATTGATGTAACAACCTACTCGCTTCTCTCCCGTGTAACCTAGAACTATACTAATAGAATCTCACAACTTTCAGTAAATCCTAATATATATTATATTATATCATGTTAAATAATTTATATTAATTTTGTAATTAAATTTATTATTAATAATAGAAATTTTGATTATAAAAAAATATTTTTTTAAATTTTAAATCTAATTGAACTTACACACAAATTTTCTCTCACTACACTATTTTAAAACCTATTATTTTAAAAAGCATATAGATGGCATTGTACTTTCTCACCACTATTCCATTTTAATAATGCAGTTTTTAATTCTGTTGCTAATAATGCTGGTCTCATTTTATTTTTTTAAATGTTCCGCTATGTAGGTGATTGAATCATTGTTTTTTTTAATATATATTATTTGTGTTTAATTATGTGTTTAATTATATTTGTTTTGTTTTATTTTTTAATATTCATATAGATGTGATTGAAATATTATTTCTTATATGTAATATTATTTTATTAATTAAATTAATTATATAATATAAATGTATTTTTAAATTTAAGATAAGGTAATAGAGAAATCGGTTTTAGGTTTGGGAGGTTCAAAAGATTTAATGATGCAAGTACTTTAAGATGAGGTGTAAGCATCACTTATGCGTTTGTCACGTAGGAAAGCATGAGGCTGAGGATGATGGAAAAGTAACTAGTAAACCCTTAACCCATTTAACCCCGTAAACCCTAAACCTATAACCCCTTAACCCCTAACCCATTTAACCCACTTAATCCCTAACCCATAAACCCTTAACCCCTAACCCATTTAACCCCCTAAACCCTAAACCTACAACCCCTAAACCTACAACCCATTTAACCCCCTAAACCCTACATTGTTGGGTATGTGTTATATTCTTTCCAGGACTAAGCACGTGCGAGGGGGTAAGAGGGGGGCGATAGCCCCCCCTTTGCGTTGGGTGCAACAGGGGGGGTCATAGGGGGGGCTACCGCCCCCCCTGTCGGGGTCTGGGGTAGCACCTCAGCGAAAATATTTGGTCCTTAATTTCCTGTGGGCGGTCCGTGCCCATGGTTTTGTGCATGGTTTTGCATAAGGTTTTGGGGTATGATGGTTTTCGGCCCCTGGTATTTTTGTAGATCTGGTCAAGGGAACTACGGTTATGTTCTAATCTAAGGTTAATGGATTAGAGTTCATGTATGCTTCGGCATGTATATATATGTGTTGTAACACTAAAAGGAATATAATGAAAAATCAAGCTGGTCGTCCCGATTTGGGATCCAGGGGAAAATCTCTGTGTTTATCTGTTTTATGTTTTATGCTCTCGCAATTGTTTATTTTCTGTTATAAGATTCGTGTGTAGATAATTTCTATTCAGGGTTAAAACCTACATTTGGTATCAGAGCTATTTCGGCTTCAAGGGGACGCCTTTGCTGCTGAGGGTTTTTTTCTCGGGCCTGAGGTAGACCTTGTTCAGTGGGAAATCTGCGGGATCGATTCTTACGGTGAAAGAAGATGGCGAGTGGCGGGAAGATAGAGATCGAGAAATTTAATGGTCAGAGTTTTGAGTTATGGAATCTCAAGATGGAGGATCTGCTGGTGGATAAAGATCAGTGGATCATGGTAGATCCATGTACTAAACCAACGACAATGTCAGATGAAGACTCGAAGAAACTAAATCGAAAGGCTAAGAGCACAATACGGTTGTGTGTCTTAGATTTAGTATTGTTGAATGTATATGGGGAAGCTACGACGAAGAATTTGTGGGAAAAACTTGGGACTTTGTACCAATCTAAGTCTCTGGTGAATAAGTTTTTCCTGCGGAAAAAACTGTATAACGTAAGGATGAAGGATGGAGACTCAGTGACAGAGCATCTGAATGCCTTCAATACTGTGGTAAGTCAGCTGTCATTTATTGATATTAAAATTTTAGATGAAGATAAGTGCATTAGTTTGTTGTGTTCTCTACGAGACTCGTGGGACAGTCTGGTTATTGCAATAGGTAGCAATACAACTACCTTGAATTTTGATGACATTGTCTCAGCCTTGTTGTCGGAGGAAATGAGATGGAAAAATATGGAGGGCTAGAATGGAGATGCCTTATCTATACGAGGAAGGTCCCAAAACAGAAACAAGAATAAGGTTTCGAGTGGGAGATCCAAATCTAGAGGGAGATCTAAATCTCTTGGAAAGTTTGTAAAGGTATGCTGGAAATGCGAAAAGGAAGGACACTACAAAAATGACTGCAGATGTAAAGCTCCTGAGAAAGGAAAGGGATCTGATGATGCTCCTTCTGCAGAGACAAAAACCACCTCGGATGAAGGTGGGGATGTGTATTTGGCTTCTTCTTCAAATATACATGTAGATCATGAGTCATGGTTGATTGACTCAGGTGCATCATTTCACTTCACTCCCCATCGGGAGTGGTTCTACGAGAATGAGAAACATGATGGCAGTGATGTCTTCCTAGGGGATGATAGGAAGGCCAAAATTGTCGGACATGGAAAGGTGAAGTTGAAGCTGCAAGGTGGAAGGATTAGAACACTTCCTGGTGTTCTGCATATTCTTGCATTAGCCAGAAATCTGATTTCTATAAGCAAGATAGATGATGCAGGTGTAAAAACAGTGTTCGAGAAAGATGCCTGCAAGATGGTTCGGGAAGCACTGGTATTAATGCGGGGATCTCGGACTGGAACACTGTACAAGCTACAAGGTAGCACTGTTATTGATGGGTGTAACAGTTCTGTGGTTCCTGAAAGTGGAGCGGAAAGCCTAGTCAGTTCTCCCTGGAGAAAAGACCATGCTATGGCATCAAAGGTTTGGACATATTGGAGAGAAGGGCCTTTAGATACTGCATAGAAATGGTGTGGTAGAAGGTATGTCTAATTTCTCTCTGGATTTCGATTTCTGTGAAAATTGTGTATATGGGAAGTAGAATCGGGTGAGTTTTCCTTCTGGTGCTAAGAGGGTGAACAAGATATTAGAACTTGTGCACAGTTGGATGTGTTTGGACCCGTGTCGCTCCTTCACCGGGAAAGTCTCTGTGGTACTATGTTTCATTCATGGATGACTTCTCAAGGAATACATGGATATATTTCTTGAGGAAGAAATATGAAGCTTTTGACAGATTTAAAGAATTTAAGGCTCTGGTGGAAAACCAGGCAAAGAAGAAGATAAAGGCGCCGAGGACAGATAATGGTGGGGAGTTCTGCAAGAAGGAATTTGAAGAGTTCTGTAAGAAGTGTGGTATAGCACGATAGAAGACTACTCCATACACACCTCAGTAAAATGGAGTTGCAGAAAGAATGAATAGAACACTGATGGAAAAGTCAAGAAGCATGCTCAGTGGTACCGGGTTAGGACAAGAATTCTGGGCAGAGGCAGTGGAGATTGCATGCTATCTGGTTAACATATCACCTTCATCAGTGTTGGAGGATAAGACTCCACATGAGGTATGGATTGGTAAGAAACCCTCTCTTTCACATCTGAGGGTATTTGGATGTGATGCATATGTACATTTTCCAAAGGAGAAAAGGACCAAGTTGGATAATAAATCTGAAAGGTGCATCTTTATTGAGTATAAGGATGGTTTAAAGGGTTATAAGCTTTGGAACCCAGAAACAGGGAAGGTTGTGTACCGCCGAGATGTGGTGTTTAGAGAGGTGAAAGATGTTGTTAAACATGAAGTCCTACCAAAGGAACTTGAGAAGATAGAGTTTTAGCTAAAGGAGGATGAATCCGACTCTACAATAGAAAAGAAGATTCCCCAAGATGAAGAGCCACAAACTCAAGCTTGAGAAGACTGGCCGTGAAAGAAGGAAACCGTAAAGGTATAGTCCATATCCCTCATTTTTGTTCAGGTTTTTCCCTTAACTATAATCGATGATGATCCCGAATCACAAAAGAGGCAATATATTCTCGAGGATGGAAAATCTCCGAAGAGGCCATGGTTTGATGAATGGCATCTTTGCATGAGGTGGTGGTATCCGGTGGAGTTTCCGATCGTAGAAATTTTCTGAATAATGATTAATTATCCACCGATACTATCCTGATCACATACAATTCGAATTCATATGCAACACATAATCTCTTCCACTCAGATCATCAAACATGCGGAAATAAAATCAAGCGATAACACATCAAATAATCATACACATTAACACAGTATGTATGGGAAAGCTTATAGCTGAAAACCCCGCAGCTATTGTGTATATTATAATGGATAAATCATGTAACAAACTCAGTACAATACTCCTCACAAGTACTCAGTACTTTCTCATACAGTTACCCACAATCTAGCTCAGTTTTGAACAGGTTACTGGTTCAAAACTCACCACCAATTGCCTTGCCTCTATTGCGCAATCATGGCCTGTCTAAATAGAGATCCAAGGTTCGAATATCCTTGGCTTGATAGCGCAATCATCATGGGAAATTCCTCCAAGTGTGGTGCAAATATCATGCACAACTGATGTCGCCACTGATAGCTAACTCCACCCTTTAATCTACCTCTTTCACCGGTCTCAACTGAACTATCCATGCACTGTAGTGAACTGATGTGTTCTTGAGTTGAATAATGAGTTACTAATTAATTAATTAAATAATATTTAATTCACTCCACTCATTACTAGTTGATTAGCTAGTTAAACTAATCTCAACTAGTTCAACTAATTAAACAGAACACAACTCCACTAGCAATCTCATTAACTCCACCAAACTTCTGTCACTGAAGTCCTAACTGAAGTCAATCATGCATGATGCCATCAAACCCATAAGAAAAGCGTATTTCATTCTGGCAGTTGCATGTGCCACATTCGTAGCTCAAACTGAAGTGCTCCAGGAGAATAAACTGCTGTTTAGAGTCCAAATATTATTAAGGGTAAATAATATTTGACTTCCATATTTTTAGGATATAAGGCCTAAAAATAGACATCGACCTATAGGTCAAAATAGAGGTCCATCTATTTTTACCAACATGACCAATACTCCAAGAATAACATACTGCAACCCCTGGATCATGCTCCATATGTCTAAAAATAGACTTTGCGCCAGAATTTGCCTGCGGGCCCACTTAGTGAAGGCGACTTCATTTCACTAAGCTCCATCATCTTGCTGCATTTTCAACACCAGCTGGAAGGAAGCCCATTGGGAGCAAATGGGTGTTTAAGAAGAAGATGAATGTAGAAGGAAAGGTGGATAAATAAAAAGCTCGGTTGGTAGCAAAAGGTTATTCCCAGGTGCCGGAAATTGATTTTGGTGATATTTTTTTTCCTGTTGCCAAATTTACTTCTATTAGATTAATTTTATCTGTTGCTACTGCATTTGATTTTGAGATAGAACAAATGGATGTGAAGACAACATTTCTTCACGGGGATCTAGAAGAGGAGATCTACACGAAGCAACCTGAAGGCTTTATGGTGAAGGGTAAGAAAGAACTAGTATGCAGGTTGAAGAAGTCTCTGTATGGGTTAAAACAGTCACCAAGGATGTGGTATCAGAAATTTGATACCTATATACGGGGACTTGGCTTCACCAGAAGTAAGGATGATCACTGTGTTTATTCTAAATTAATTGGTGACCGTGTTATTTATTTGGTCTTATATGTGGATGATATGTTGTTGATTGGAAATGACAAAGAAATTATCCAAGATTTGAAGACCCAATTTTTCTCCAAATTCGACATGAAAGATCTTGGTGCTACAAACTGTATTTTGGGCATGGAAATTAAGAGATATCGGGCAAAGAGGAAGCTCTAGTTAAACTAGAGGAAGTATGTCGAGACTATATTGCAGAGGTTCAACATGCAAGATAGTAAACCAGTGAATTTTCCTATTCCTGTAGGTGTAAAGCTATCTGTTGAACAGTGTCCCAAGACACAAGAAGAAGAGGAGGATATGTCCCGTGTTCCATATGCAAGTGCAGTGGGTAGCCTGATGTATGTAATGGTCTGTACTAGACCAGACATTGCACATGTAGTGGGAGTATTGAGCGGGTTTATGTCAAACCCAGGGAAGGAGCATTGGACAACAGTGAAGCGGGTTTTCAGATATTTATGTGGCACTAGTGATTATGGCTTGTGCTACCAGGGAAGACCAAGATTGGAAAGAATGTTGGACATTTGTAGTTTTTTTGATGCAGACTGGGTTGGAGATCTGGACCAAAGAATATCGACAAGTGGGTATGTGTTTAGCCTATTTGGAGGCACAGTGAGTTGGATGAGTAAAAGACAGTCTATAATGTCTCTTTCAACTACAGAGGCAGAATACATAACAGCCACTCATGCAAGCAAGGAAGCAGTTTGGTTGTAGAGATTGTGTTCAAGTATGGGGTTGGTACAACAAGCTATAACTATAGACTATGATAGCCAAAGTGCAATTTTCTTGGCTAAGAACCCTTCTTATCATTCAAAGACAAAGCACATTGATGTTCAATATCACTTTGTTAGAGATATGGTTGAGGCTAAAATGGTGTTGTTGGTAAAGGTGGACACTTTGAAGAATGTTTCAAATGCATTGACGAAGCCTGTGAGCACTCAGAAGTTCTCTTGGTGTAGAGAAACAATGGGTGTTGAAGAATTGGGCCAGTGACTAAGCTCTCCTGTGGCCCGGTGCGGAAAGAAAACAACAAGTGGGAGAATGTTGGGTATGTGTTATATTCTTTCCACGACTAAGCACGTGCGGGGGGCAATAGCCCCACCTTTGCGCTAGGTGCAATGGGGGGGTCATAGGAGGGCGGTAGCCCCCACTGTCGAGGTCTGGGGCAGTGCCTCGACGAAAATTTTTGGTCCTTAATTTTCGGTGGGCGGTCCACGCCCATGGTTTTGCACATGGATTTGGGGTATGATGGTTTTCGGCCCCTGGTATTTTTGTAGATATGGTCAAGGGAACTACGGTTATGTTCCAATCCAGGGTTAATGGATTAGGGTTCATGTATGCTTCAGCATGTATATATATGTTTTGTAACACTAAAAGGAATATAATGAAAAATCAAGCTGGTCGTCCTGATTTGGGATCCAGGGGAAAATGTCTGTGTTTATCTGTTTTATGTTAATGCTCTTGCTATTGTTTATTTTATGTTATAAGATTCGTGTGTAGATAATTTCTGTTCAGGTTTAAAACCTACATAAACCTATAACCCCTTAACCCCTAACCCATTTAACCCCCTAAACCATAAACCTTTAAACCCTTAACCCATTTAACCCTTAAACCCTAAACCTCTAAACCCTTAACCACTAACCCTTAAACCCTTAACCTCTAACCCATTTAACCCCCTAAAACCCTAATCCATTTAACCCCCTACCCTAACCCTTAACCCCAAAAATCCTTAACTACTAAATCCCCTAACCCCCTAAACCCTAAACCTATAACCCCTTAACCCCTAAACCTCTAAAACCCTAACCCATTTAACCCCTAAACCATAAATCTCTAAACCCTTAACCCCTAACCCCTAAACCCTTAACCCCTAACTCATTTAACCCCCTAAATTAAAATAACTTCTTAAGGTGATTTAATATAAATAAAACGTTCATGTTTTAAAATTGTGAAGAATATATTTTAATTTAATTAAAGTTACACTGTTTTTATAAGTTGATGAATTAGAATTGTGTACATTAATATATTTGATTTTACTTGGAATGAAATGGAATTAATTTTTAAAAATTATTGAAATTAATTAATTGATTAATTAATTATATCATGCAAGAAAAATAATACATTAAAAGATGAGTAATCAAATAGGTTTTCTACATTATAAAAAAACATATAAATTAAATATGTTTTACATTAATAATAATATCAGCAATGATATGATTTAGAATATTTTTCTATTAAATTTAAGATATTTTAAGTAGTAGCTAGAATTGTTGTTTAGTTGTTAATTTTTCTTGTAAAAAAAAATACATATACAAAATCATTTATCTATATTTAAAATTAGTTTTAAGATAGATTGATTATTTTCATTAGCTAATATAGTCTCGTATGAATATTAAAAAAAAAACTCCTTAACATCATTTCCTTCATTCAACATAATTAAATAACTTTAACTTATTTAATTACTTTAAGTTTTTTCAAATATTAACCTAACTCGTGTCTTACAACTTTTAGTAAATCAAGTTTACTTAATAATGTTAAATAATTTATATTAATTTTATAATTAAATTTATTATTAATAATAAAAACATTGATTACATCACGGATTTTTCATTTTATCGCATCATCTGAGCGCTCGGCCTGTTCCAAAACCACTGGAGCTCTCCCAAGGAATCACGCTCCTCACCCCTATCCCTTGATTCTCCCCATGCATCTCCTCGACATGATGGTCTTCTTCTGCATCTATGCCTCCTCGAATTTATCCCTACACCTCTGCCATGCCCATACCTCCCCCCTCTCCTTTCCCATGATCCTGTCTCCCTTCCCTCTCTGTATTCTCCCCTCCCTCAACCCACTTCCCGCCTCTCCCTCCTCTATTTATTTTCCTCCCCTCTCATTTGTTGCTCGCTTTCTCCTCTCTTCCCTCGGTGCATCATCTCACTCCACCTTTTGAGCTGCCCTTTGTTGCTCTCTCCCCTCCCTTCTTGGAGCTCTCGTGTCCTCGACTAGATCAGCTCTTTTTCCACATTGCAGAGCTTGTCCCTCCTGACATCTGCGGATCCCTTCTCATCTGACCTCTTCTTTCTTTCCCCTATGCTTCCCCTCCCATCACTCCCGCTGCCACAATTTTCTCCTCTTGCCTTCCAGCCAATATGAGAAGCAAAGACTACCTCCACTGCTCTGATATGCAAGCAAAAATGGAGCTTATCAAGGCACAACTCAAGATCACTCAGGAGAAGCACACTGCCGATGTCAACTTCCTCCGCTATTAGGTTCAATCCTTCTAAGAACAACTGAGAAGAGTCAACAACTGTTGTGTTCACATAGAAGAAGCTCTAGATAGCCTTCACTATATGATGGTAAAAAGAGCAACCCCAAGCACTAGCTCCAACAATGCAAACAACACTAATCCGGAGAGAAACCTTGGTACTCTAGACAACACCAATAGGCAGGAAAAAAACATGAAATAACTCCTCATCACCATAGCATGTTCATGGACTACCATACTTTTATGTTTTATGTCTTTTAAATTTAGAGTTATGTTGTATCAGTTTGTGAGAAACTACAAAAAATCAAGTTTAAAGTGTAGTAGCAATAGAAATTATCCACTAGGTTTAGTTTTTATCTGAGTACCCCTCCTTGGTATCTTTATGTAACCCAGATGTAATGTAGCTCCCACTCCTTACCTTTTTTGGAATATAATCAACAACCAACTTTGTAAAAAAAAAAATCCTTTGATTATATAACTTTTTTTTTTTTTTTTAAATCTATTTAAAGTGACACATAATTTTTCATTTTCAATTTAAAAGCTACAGTATTTTAAAACCTATTATTTTAAAAAATATATACATGGTATTTTAAAACCTATTATTTTATACTTTATACATGGTATTTTAAAATCCATTATTTTAAAAAGTATATACATGGTATTGTAGTTTCTAATTGCTATTCCATTTTAATAATGTAAAAAGATTTCAAAAATATTATTAAAATAATATATATATAAGGGAAATTCTATATATTGTATTTAATGTGTACTTTATTTTTTTATTATGTTGCTAATAATGTTGGTCTCATTTTATTTTTTAATATATAATAGTAGTTTATAGATTTTTGGCTTCTGTGATCCATCGTTAGATTATGAACAAATCTTTCGATAATAATCACATTACAATGAACAATGTTGACACGTTTCGAACCAACTAGTGTGGTTCATCATCAGGACTAGGTGAGAGATCATATCCAGTGTGGTTCATATCAGGACTAGGTGAGAGATCAGATCCTGTCGATGAGTTTAAATAGATGTAGAAATGACAAAACAGGCCGCTAGAATAAATTATAGCTAGTTTGACTTTGAAATGTGAGAGATCGGATCCGGTCAATGAGTTTAAATAGATGTAGAAATGACAAAACAAGTCGTTAGAATAACAACTAGTTTGACTTTCAATTTTTTTTTTTTTCTAAGTTAGAGTAATCTATTAACAGTAGGAAATATAGTACATCAGGCCGAGGCCATAACAGTGCCTTCGTGGAGGCAATTCGAACAAACAGAGTCTAGTTTTTGGCTGCCCTTCTAGAGTGAAACCAGCCTGAAGAACCTTCAACAGAAAAAATCCCACGCAGGGGATCGAACCTGAGTAGCTTTGACTGAAAACTGAAAACATATACATTATATAGCAAATTAACAGGACCATGACAAAACTGGACCACTCTAAGAGCTAAGACTGGTCGCTGACAAAAAAGGACCATAGCAGAAGGAGACATTGGAACAACAAGACATTCCCTCAGAAAGGGCAGAGCAAAAACATGAGAAACAAGAAAGAAGGTCGAATTACTAATCAGGAGCGACCTCTTCGATCTTGCAACCGAAGTCTACTGGTGTGCCATGGGCTTGAGAGAGATCAACATTGTGAGGGACCTCTGAAGGAGTATCCGTCTGATGGGGCGGACCACGAGCCGAATCCTCATGCATAACCTCCCTGCGCTCACTTGTCTGTCCCCTCGAGTCAAGCAACACATCTTCCAGGTTGGCGCCATCGACAGGAGCAGAATCATCTGGCGGATTCTCAGGCTGGGGCTCCTCCAGGAAAACAACAGAGATGGCGACCGAAACTCTTGGTCTATCACGGGCGCAATCAAACGAAAAGAGAGCCGTATGGGACTGTGCAGGCAGCGCGTCCCCAGAGGGCGAATCGAGCTTGTGCCCATAGTGAAATTGGCGGCCATGGAAGAGGTGATGTAGGTTCTCGGAGGGCAGAGAGATTTCATAAGGAGAAGTGGATGTGGAAGGCGAGCGCCTCCTGGCAGAATGTGATGAACCCCGCCTGCAACGCATCCTCTGTCTCAAACGGGGCATGTCTGCAACAGAGATGGAACTGTGGCTCTGGAACAACGGCAAGTTGACCAGGTTCGGCTCTGGAGAAATGCGCAGGACCAGCGAGGTAGAATTGCAAGAACCAGCAATGGAGATGTGAATATTGTCGTCAGGCTTCAGACAGCAAGTATGGCGACTACGCTTCCCTATGGTGGTGCGTTTGTTGGCGCAGTCCTCCACTGAATTGCACAGCGAATTCCTCGGCGCAGGCTCCATATCATATAGCTCCCTGTTCCTGCAACCAACTGCCCTCTGCATTGAATGAGCAATCTTGTTAAACTGGTGCGAATCGCCTGTGCGACATTTGAAAATGCCTCGATCCTCAGCATTCGTATCGAGAGGCATCACCATTATGTTTGTCATTAAGAGCGAGCAGGTGTAATTTACTGCTATCAGGTGGGCGCGAATGGGCTGGCAGGTGGCCTTCCGTCCTGTCGACCTCTGTCCCATCGCCCCAATTAACACTGCAATCACCTGCATCCGGGGGTTTGACTTTCAAATTTAATAACTGTTAGTTTTATTAATTTAATTATTTAAAAAAAATCCTAATGGCTAGTTTGACTTTGAAATTAATAACGTATAGTTCTGTTTAATAGTTTAATTTATATATAAAAATCTTTTTATTTTAATAATATAGTTAATTAATTATTAATATTATTAATATTATTTTATTATTATTAATATTATTTATTTATCTATCTATTATAATATATATATATATATATATATATATAATAAAATAAAAAATTAATAATAATAATAATAATAATAAAAATCCCTGGATGTGGGTGATTGAGGGTGGGTGTATGTTGGTAGGGATTTGGGACGGCTCGTGGATTTACTATGCTGCCACCCATCTTCACACGCAGCGCATCATTTATCCTCCCATTGTCTATAGCTTTGCTGCATTAATGCAGCATAGACGTCTAGACAGGCTCGCGCCTTTAACCAGTATGGCTCTCTCCAAAGAATTTAGTCTTTCTCTGCCTCCTTTGTGTTCGAGCTGCTCCCCTACTGCTACAGAGCCCAACTCTCGAACCAGTACGGGGAGAAGATGCGTTATCATCTGTTGCATCGAAATAACTCCTGACCTTCATTTTACACAGAGCCCTTCTGCAATCATTGTTCCATCTCCCCTGATTTGATTCCCTCTGCACAACGTGAACAACCTCCCCTGTTCTCAGACTCCTCCATAGCTCAAGCCCCTTTTGTTCCTCGTAATTCTACTTTTCGCACCATGACGTGCCTCCGACAACATATGCGCTGCCGAAGAGGCAGCAGTCGAGGTCATTTCACTCGCCCGCCCTCCACTTCCTCCAATGCCACTTCGTCCCCATCCTCTGATGACTTCACTGGGAATTATTCGGACACCAGAAGTGGTTGCGGGCATGGGCGAGGGTGTGGGCGTGAGCAATCTTATTTTGACTCAGGCTCTCCCCATTTCCTTGCGCCCTCCATCACTATTCCTGCGCATCATCACACTTCTCAATTTCATTTCCCTTGCACTTTGAACAGGCCCACCATCATTACTACTATCTCCATTTAGTTCACGGAGGAGCCTCCCGGTTTGGTCTCTAAGGATACGGGTCTTGAGCGGGAAAAAGGCGTAGTCGACACGCCCTGTCCTGCTCAAGGGGCCGGTCTGAAACGAAAGGAACCCAGTTGCAGTGAGACTAAGGAAACTGGACCTGGTGACAACATGGGCGACATCAAGCGAGGCTGCTCTAGCAATAAAGACACCAAGCAGGAGGAGGAAGAGGATTTTCTTGCTTATGGCTGCCAAATTGTCGAGGAACCACCCACCACTTCTCATGACACCTAATATGGCCAATAGTTGCAGGTTTCCCCTCGACAGTCTTATGGTTGTTTTTTATTCAATGCTTTTTATGTTTTCCAGTTCTTTGTTTCAGTTTTTGGACATCATGTTAATATTTTATGGCCGGTTTCCCCTGCGTGGGCGGTGTGCTATAGTTTATCTAGATTGGGACAGTAGTCCAGTTTTTGTTTTTCTAGTATGTCAAGCAAACTCTTTTCAGCCAGCTATGCAGTGTAAGAATGCTGCTTTCATGGGCAAGCTCGGCGGAGGCCACAACCTCTTTGTAATACTTTTTGTAACATAATAGAATAGTCCAATTCAGAAAAGAAAAGAAAAAATAGTAATAAAAATTAAAAAAAAATAAAAAAAAAATAAAAATAAAAAGACAATTAAGAATATAGGGCAGGGATCCAACACTTTCTTATATTCCAACCTCATCTCTATTGAGATTTACGGGTCTTTTTTCAATTTCAAGGGCCTCTTTTAACTTACGATGATGAAAATGGTCAATCCTGGCTAATACCTTAGCCTCTTCAATGCAGATATGATGGTTAATCTTTTCCATATGCTCAGCTAGGGTGGAGGTGCGGGACCTTCCATGCCTAATGTCAGCCGCATGTTCATAGATCTTTTGGCTTATAGACCTACCAGTTTCACCAATGTAAGGTGTCCCATAGTAACAAGGAATAATGTAGACACCTTTTCCATCCCTAGGGTTCACTGGATCTTTAACCGATTTAAGAGAGCTGTGAATCGTGTTAAGGGGCTTAAAGGAAGAAGAAAACCTATGCTTCTTAAGGATTCGTTTTTATTTTTATTTTTAAATTGAAAATGAAAAACTATGATTTTAATAATGTAGTATTTAATTGTGATTTTAATCATGTTTGTTTTGTTTTGTTTTAAAAATTAAGCTCATGATTAAAAATTTAAGAAAGAGGTCGTTGGACAATTCATAAAACACCATGGATGGAAAGGATTTGCCATCTCTATGAGAATATGAACATCGAGGATGAAAATCACTTCCTCTTAGAGTGCCCCGCGTACAACCACATTAGAGCTCAATTTCATAATCTTTGTTGCAATACTGACCTTCCTAGGCTTTTAAGATGTCAAAATTATAGTGAGCTCGAGAGGCTTCTCTCCAAGCTTTTTAAGCATCGAAATAAAATCTTAAATCAAAATAAATAACTCTTTTCTTTAGGTCCAATAGACCAAATATCAATCTCAGTAGACGTTAACCATCATCATCATCATCATTATATATATATATATATATATATATATATATATATATATATATATATATATATATATATATAATTAAAAAATTAATAATAATAAATTTAAATTATTAAAAAAACAAATTCAAAATATATATACTTAAATTATTTTTATATATATACGAATTATAATTATAACATAAAGCATGTGAGAAAAAATAACACATTAAAAGGGATGAGTAATCAAATAGGTTTTCTACATTATAAAAACATATAAATATATATTTCTTTAAGTTAATATTATATCTTTGTGATATAATTTAGAATACTTTTTCATTAAAATTTAAAATATTTTATTTAGTAGCAAGAATTGCCTTGTGGCTTAATTGTTGATTTCTCTGGTTATAAAAAAAACACACATACATACGCAAAATTATTTATCTATATTTAAAATTATATTTAAGTTAGATTAGATACTTTCATTAATCAATATAGTCCTATATGAACATAAAAAAGCATCTGCTAAACATCATTTCCTTCCTCCATCATAACTAAATAATTTTTAATTATTTAATTACTTTAAGTTATTTCAAACATTAATTAAACAAGTTTTATTATTTAATCAAATTTTCTTTTTCTAGTCTCCAATTGAATAATTATTTAATTATATATTTTATAATAATAAGAAGAAAACTAAAAATAATATTATAGTTAACCAATTGTTTTGTCTATGCAAGGAAACTCTATGAGAAAGAATGAGAGGTTGAGCCTCCCCCACGGTCAACACAACTACAAAGCTTTTCACACTCCACAAGGTGGAGATTTGAATTAAGAAGTTGAAAACCAGAAAGGAAAAGGACTTGTTTGAACATTAAGTAGAATATTTAAAGTGGGGATTGAAAACTCTTGTGCCACACATCATGGAATATTCAACAACATCATTCGACAAAGATTCCCAAAAGATTGGACGATTGGCCTAACAATAGCCCTTTTTCAAAGTGGAGACATTAATAATCCTTCCAACTATAGAAACATTATTTTCAATCCTTTGTTTGCAAAGCTCTTTGGAAACATGTTAGAAAACAAAATGAGTAAGTGGGAAGAAGTAAAATAAAAGAAGGTAAATGGGCAAGAAGGTTTTAGGCCAAAGCATTCTACAATGGATCATGGTATCGCGTTGAGACACATTATTGAAAAATATTGGGGGGAAAATAAGAAGTATTTTTTTGCTCGATTCACTTCAAAAAGGCATTTGACACGGTTCCTAGAGATAAGTTGTGGTGTAGAATGGAAGAACTTGAAATTATTTTACATTATATAGTTTTTGTCCATAAGCTTTATGAAGATGTAAAACTCAAAATAAGAACTTCAGTAGGAATTTTAGAAAGCTTTAGAAGTGACATTGTAGTTGAGCAAGGTTTCCCTTCATCCCCTACTCTTTTTGGATTATATATGGATAAACTGGAAGAGTGCCTAAATATACAAGGTGGAGATGGTGTTCGGTTGGGGGAGTTTGTGATAAAGCTTCGCTTGTATGTTGATGACCTTGTATTGATTGAAAAATACAAGTGGGGATACAACTATGTGGATACAACTCAATACGACCAAGGCCAAAATAATGATTTTATCTAATAAAAATAAGCAAAGGCAACACACATTATTCTTTGTGGGTATCATTCTTGAAGAAGTAACTGAGTACAAGTACCTCGAGATTGATTTCAGCAATAATCTTAATTGGGAGGACTGCAAAAAGAAGAGAATTTTAGGAGGGTGGAAAGCATTATATGCTCTTCAAAACAAATGTAGAGAGGAAGAGTTATGAGATTGGAAAATGATTAAAATGTATTTTGGACTCCTAGTTTGTCGAGTGATACTATATGGTGTGAATTATGGGCTAGAAGTACTCTCGAATCAAAATGGAAACAAATTGAGAAAATCCAAAAACGCTTGATCATGAGCAATTTCAAAATAAAAAGTTTGGTTCCTTATGAGATAATATTGAGTGAAACAAGAGTAGCTCCCATAAAAGAAATTTCTATGGTGTGTCTTATAAGATATCTAAAAAGAATTGAGCAACTTGGAGTAGGTAGATGGCCTAAAGTTATCTTCAATGAAGGCGTGAGTGAAAGAAAGAAAACATGGATGCAAAAAAACAACACATGGATGAAAAAATGGGATATCTACCTCAATGCATGTGGAGAAGTTTCTTAAGCATATATGGGGAAAAGATTTGGGTAGAAAAAAGAAGTACTATGTTGGGGAATTCCATAGAGGATTCACCGCGGAAGCAATATCATAGCACGTGGGTTCATATTGGGTGATATATAATGAGGAAAAAATGACATAATATATTGGTGGATATATAGGGGGTAAAGGGTTTTTATATTGGCAGGTATAAAATATGGAGCTCAAAGTTAATGAAAAAATATAAAGGGGTATAAAAAATGTTAATGAAAAAATGGATACCTACAATATATAGTGAAAGTAGGAGATTTTTGAATTGGGAAGGTGTATTGAGTTTATATTGGTAGGGAGTTAAATAATGTGATTTTTAAAGGTATTTTCCAATATGTACTCAAATTAAGGGTATTTTTTAATATGCTATGATCACACATGATATGTTAGAGGTTCATTGAGTGAAACCCCCGTGAGGAATTCAACCCCACTTGTGATCTCCAATAAAAAGAGTACATTGGAGCCAGCATTTCATTGAGAGAAAAGACTATTATTGCTCAATTAAGAACTAACTCGCATCAAGTTCGGTGTGAAACAGGGAAGTAGAAAATACCTAAGAATGTGTACTTTTTTCACTTCTGGGGCAGTGGAATCGGAAGAAGAAAAAAAAAAAAAACATTTTGGAATGTGATGCTTTCAAAGACACCAGGGACAATTATAGCAATATGTTAGTATCAATCCCTTGGTATTGTTTTCAATGAGCAGACTGTTAGAAGGCTGGGCCAGCTCATCATCAATTTGAATAAGAAAATGAATGAATTGTGAAAGGTGAAAAACAGGGAGGTTCGGATCCCATACACTATTTTAGTCACCTGGACACTAAAATATCTTTCACTCACTCACAATATATTTTTTTGTATATTTAGCATTTATGAGGTTACATCATGGTCATGTACAAGAATAACACTCGAATAGGGTAGGGAATTGAACTGGTGACGTAACATCCAGGAGTATTTTAAAGTGCACCCACATATATCCATGACCTCATGGAATAAGTCTTTTATGATTGAATAAATATTTAAAACTTTATTTTATTTATTCACTTTATAAATTTATTTATTCTAATAAAAAAAATCTTTATTTTATGTGTATGTGTCCTCTCATATACACATTTAGATTGATTCCTAATTTTCTAATCCACTTCTACCTCTTAACAACAACTAACATTGATTTCTTTGATCATGAAATTAATTAACCATATCATATAACTAGTAATCTTCATTAAATAAAATCTTCTCATCAAATCTTATCCATTGATCTTCAATCAGTTGCATGCAATCGGTCAATCATCGATTAACACATGACAAGTCTATAAATACAACCTTCATCTATCTAGGGAGCGAGCATTTTTTGTGTAAGAGCTATTACCCTAAGGCTTTGTAACCAAGTAGTTTTAAGTTATTTTCAAGCATAGTGAGTCACCCGCATACTTATTGTTATAAGCACTCAAAATGAAGCAAAATTAGGTAAATTCCACTGGGAAGGTATTACATTGCTTAGATTTGATTTTCTCAATTGTTCACTTATAGCTTCATTATTGATTCAGAAACTTAAATTGTGTTTGATTTATATTGTGATTTCACCACATCTATTCATTTTTATTTCCAAATCACAATCTCAACGGGAGCTAAAACTAGGAACTAAATCAAACTAACTAACAATCATTATATGATGATGCATATCACACAACAAGAACAAGACAAGTAGAAGGTAATATCTCCAACAACTCCCATAACAAGTACGTGTCTTGTTCTCTCATAATTATCCCATGAAATCTTCATCAACTTCTATATTCATTTTGAAATCTTCTAGGTTGAGCTTCATATGCACCATCTACACAATTGCTTCAAACTATCTATTCATTGTTTGTAATGACTAAACTACTAGTAATTCTATGGATGTACTTCCATCTACCCAAATCTTTAATCTGATTTTAAATTTTCATAAACAGTTATTTTACCAAGAATACTAATACATATTAGCATTAAAATTATCTTCCTACTAAAAGTAATATAATATAATCACACCATCAGTGAGATCTCCCTCGGTTTGATATGTTGTTTCGAACTGAAAACCTATTCTAAAAATTGTAAACATAATGAGCGGTCGCTCTTTTGTGGCACCATGTTCATCAAGAAGCAAAAACTCTTCTACCACGTCACCCTGTTCGAAGTTCACGGATCCCTACTTTCAAATTTCTGTACATATAGTACACAGTGAGCTTCATAACTCCACAGACGCACTCGATTTCATTGGGTAGTCTGTGAACAAGAAGCAGAGACATCAATGAATATATTCTTTAATCCATAAAACCCATTGTGGGATTCAACAATCACATCCATCTTGGCTCTTGTGTTCATTGATATCAACAACATTCTTCCTGCTCACGAGGCTGAACATGAAATGAGTGCATAGTGCATCAGACTCGGCCAACAGAACCTGCAAATTTCGAAACTCCATCTTCTAGATTTCAAAGTCTTCTTGTTACACCATCAAAATGGATGACTAAATAGGAAATATGACCATTGTAAATCCTAGCCACATTTCTTTTTGCAAACCATGGATAAAGAAAAATGGCATGGAACCTCGCCATCTATAGATTGTTGAGAAGATTTGGATGACAATATTATCGTGATTCCCACTACATTTTTGTTTGTTGCATTTCACTGTTGAGTTGAGATAGCTATCTCTCACTTCCACCATGGCATGATCTCATAGGGTTAAAGAAGCATCCATAGATTGTTGAGAAGATTTGGATGACTAAATTATCCTGATTTCCACTACATTTTTCTTGGTTGCATTTCAATGTTGAGTTCAGATAGTTGCCTCTCACTTCCACCATGGCATGATCTCATAGAGTTAAAGACCCTTCACACATCACATCAAATCCTATGCACGAAGAGGGATCTGTAATGTTCAATTCAATTTTAATTAGTGGAGATACATAGCGTAGGTTTTACACATAATTTCTTCTTCGAATCACAAGAGTCTGAGTAGCTCGATACGTACACAATGATTTGCAAAACTCAAATCTATGAAACCAAACACACATAAAATTATTCACAAGCTTAATATAATTCACAACAAATTAATTTCACATATTTCTGACCCTTTTATAAGGAGGAACAACTAGCTCCAATACCAAGTTAGAAAAAATATTGCACACAAAACTATTTTATGTACTTTATTATCACAAAAAATCATATATTTATACATAAAATTAGGCGAGTCGAGCCAATCTGCTTAGTTGAAATAATATGTCAACCACACCTAAAACTAGGAGTTGAATCAAACTAATTAACAATCATTGTATATTGATGAATATCACACAATAAGTACAAGACTATTAATAAATATTAATGCTAATATTTATATTTATATATAATTATTATAGTATAATAATGAATATAATGTATTATATGATAATATTTTAAATATAAATTGTGTTTTGACACACTATATATAAAATAGTTGATGGTTGTTGTTATTTTAAGGAACTTTTTGTGTGACAGTTATTAGTGAAACCTGTGGGTACAAAAAATCTAACCCTGTTAAGGATTAGCGTGGCCTTGGCCGAGTGCAATCACCATGGGTGATTTTGATGGCTTAGAAGCCCTTGTGTCATTTTTTCTTTTCCAAAAGATAATCCCACAAGTTATGGACAAACTAGCAAACAATTAAAATATTAACTATATTTTTAAATATATATATATTTATAAATATAGTTAATATTTTAATTGTTTGCTAGTTTGTCCATAACTTGTGGGATTATCTTTTGGAAAAGAAAAAAAGACACAAGGGCTTTATATATATTGTTTAAAAAAAATGGTGAACACATAGTCCTACACAATTTCTATGTCATTGTAAATAACTTGTAAATGGTAGGAGAAATATGAATGGATAGGCAAAAATAAAAAGTATCTAGACCTCTTAGAAGATGAGACCAAGAGGCACCTCACTATATTAATCCGAATTCATGTTAATGCAAATGTATCCAACATTGGAGTTATTTTTTATAGTGGTATTAGAGCATGTTAACTCCATGATTCTCTTCCTCATCTAGTCCTTCCAATTAGGTGTGACTGGTTCTATCAACTTTGACCTATCTCAACTCTCAGAAATTCCCCTTGGTCTCTCTTCCTAGACAATTATATCATCTTGTTCCCATCTAACCTTCTCTAAGTGATATCCATGTTGATTTTGTCTCATTCATGCCCTATTCTCTACAATATTCTCATATCATACTCATTTTTATATCTAAAAACCTTTTTCTTTTTGTCGAATTTAATCTTGAACTAAGGGTTCCATGATCTATCTCAATTGTTATTTATTTTCCATGATGCATTATAGTAATAATGACACAATAGCTAATAAAAAAACATAGAGGCATCATCCCTTTCATATGTTATTCTTAAAAAATAAAATATTGCCCAATTTGTAGTAGCATAGGCCACCATTCACATTATAGGATCAAATCTCCCAGGTATTATTAAACATCCATTGTCATTGTAGCCTTTTATTAGCAAGAGGTATTAGCATTTGAGGTGGGGATATTTTATTTTGAAAACTCATGTATCGATTAAGGTATCATATTTAATTAGTTGGGTGACACAGACAATGTGACTAGGTCAAGAAAAGGAAATCAATTATTCATTTCGAAACAATATCCACTCCATGTGACATGGTGATCTCATATAAAAATTGAATCTTCCATGGGCATAACCAGTGACCTAATCCATTTGAATCTCACTTGACTAGTTTGGAAGATGAGCCAATGATCTTGACAAAGTCTTAAAATTTATGCATATCATGTGAGGAATTGAAGAGATGCATGATAATTTGAGCTACAAGAAACACTGGTTTGAGGCTTTATACCCCTACTCAAAGAGTTTTATGTGTTCAACAATGTTTTCTCTATTGAAAATGCATTCCCTCATCTCCATTATTGGAATAATGTTTTTTAGAAAGGATAATTATCGATAATGGTCTTGACATATCAAGCACATTCTCATATTTAAGTATTTATGGAACGACATCTATGAATGAGAAAAGGATAATACACCTACCAAGCCTACAACATAAAAAATAGCTAGTCATATGGAAGAATAAATACAGTAAATCATATTCCCTAATCATTGAATCGATTAGTGAAGAGGTAAGTCATTAAATTGTTTCCATTAGATATTTTGATGGTGCTTTAAATAGATTAAAGTACTTATATGACACACTTAGAATTGAAGCTTGTATAAGTCCTAGTGAAACTCTTCAACCTTAAGTTGAATGATGATGATACCATGGCTTTGGCTTCTAAGATAAAAGTAATCATGCATGTGTATATGCCATTGAAGTGAAGATAGGTATTCCTCTTACAACATTCATCAAGGACCTGTACCCTACATACTCTCACTATCTTGAATCCTCGCAACCTAGTGAAAAAGTAATTCTATTACATTTGACTCTTTGGTGGATATGTGCATAACGTGAGAAAGATTTTGGGAAGAGGAATGTTGAAATAACTTGTCATTTATTTCAAAGGTTGTCCAAGAAAAATAAAAGAGTTTTTAATGCACTCATCTAGTTCACATGGAAACATGACATATATGGTTGGAAAGATTATTCTGAGACCTTTCCAATAGTATATGACACTGCCTCTAACTCATCACGGTTGAGGAGAAATGATTTTTGGATTTTTAATGCCCCATTTGGATATGCTATCCTTGAGTGCCTTTTTACTCGATTTACCCAACTCAAATGGAAGAATAACATATGTAGTTGGAAATATTATTCTACCTTTCTAAAGATATATCACTCTTGATCTAACTCCTTGCAGTTTAGGAGAAATGATTTATTCAAATATTCACTATATATTCATCTAGTCACACAAGTTAGTCCATCTAGTGGACAAGTCTGCCTAGTCTATACCCTAAATGCATTTTAAATAGGTGCAACAAGGAGAATTTCAACTTATTTTTTGAAGAAAATTCATGTCTTTTCAATGAAGCATAGAAAAGAAAGGTCGCTAAGGTTCATATCTCATGAACTAGAAGTCAAGAAAAGTTGATTTGAAGTGATTTTCTTGGGGAGAATTTTGGAACATGTTTAAGGGTTTTTTGGGTTGTGTTAGAGTATTTTGAGGACTTTCTTGTGGAGCTAATTTCTTAGAGGAGAACAATAGCCTTAGAGTAGCGTATATTAGAGTATTTCATCACTATATTGTAGGCATAGTTGTTTCTCTTGAAGGGTATAGATTTTAGGAGCAAGGAAAATCCATATTGAAGTGTATGTGAGAGGCCCAATATCCCTAGTACGAGATTCCTTATTTCTCTTTATTAAATCAAGGGTGGCAGGGTGGTGTAAGACAAGGGAGTTTTAGCTTCCTTTAGGTTGAAACCTATAAATTAGGAGGTTGGTGCATCCTTCGAACAAGTGTTGGTAAATTAGGGGGTTGTAGGCTCGTTCAAGTTGGTACTTGTAAACATTAAAACTATTTAAGATAATTTTTGTACATAAATTAATGTGTTATTGATACTTATTATTTTCATGTTACCTTTGAAGTTTTAAACAATTGTTAAAAGTGTACAATATTGATTCACCCCCCTCTCATTATTGGTTATATTTTCAGTAGAGGAAGACAACGGCTCAATGTACTAAAGAAACCATATTCCTTATAAAGGAAGGATTATTCATGTGATTTTTCTAGAGGAAAAAGAAATAAAGGAGGGCTTGGAAGAAATAAGTTTAGATGTAGGAGAGGTAGACATAAACATGGTGAGAGATCCAATCTTCACTATGTTCTTTGTAGAAATTAACACAATCCATTGACATGAAAGCTCCCTCTGGAGAAAATAAAATGCAAACAAGAGTACAAGTAAGGCAAAGGTAAAACATCATATCGGGTGAAAAATAAGGAACCTATTTTTTCTTATTACATTATTTCCCATAGCATTATTAGAGTAATTGAAGATTTATTTCATACATCATTTTCTTCCTAGAGATATGTCTAGATTCTTAGCATAATTTAAACATGCACATGACCTTCTAGAGAGGCTTCCTTGAGTATTTCAGTGAAAATATAGATGGCATAGTGTATTTTGTAGTTGATCATGTAACGAACCCTCTAATTCGGATTTATGCAAGAACACAATGAAATTCAGAAGTACACATAAAAGCATATATGCAGCAGAAATAAAACTTCATTTCATTAATAAAAAATAACCGAAATATGCTTACAGACAGAATGGAAAAAAAACTAGCTATGGCATTGGTAACTTATCTCTGAGAAGAGACGTGGTGGATACAAGCCTCTGAACAATGTTACAACGATGCTTAAGGGCCTATTTATTATTGAGAAACAATGGAAAACCCTAAAAATATAAAAACCTAACCCCAGGAGATGAAGCGCTAAAACTATGGGCCCCATTTGGGTAAATTGGTACATCAATCTTCCTGAGGACGTAACTTTGGCATACGATCTCTGTTTGACGCACACAATACCTCGTTAGAAAGATCTATCCAAGGACTACAACTTTTGATGTGAGAAACATTGAAGGAAATTCCATGTTTCTCATGGTTTTTCCAAAACAAATACGTCATTTAGGGCCTCAAAATGGCTTTGGAAGTTCAGGACCTGAAAAACTGCTAAAAATAGTAATTTGTGCTACAATTAAGGAAACTAAAAAACTGAAAGAAGAAATGGTGGGGCATCAAGTGGAATAGGCGGGTGGCCACCAATATACACCTGGATCATTCCTCCCCCCTATGGAAGTAATGGTCCCCATTGCGTTGAGCTCCTCCATGAGATGGGGAAACTTCTACTGAACTTGGTCCCTGGTGAGCCATTTGCCTTGGTGTAGGAGTTGGTTAGCTTTGACAACCCGACACAGTTGGATCTTCTGCTGGCGAGAGTTATTGGTTTTCATGTCCATGATACAATCTAAGGTGGCATGTTCCATGTAGTCTGGGTTTAACTATGTTGGTGTGAGTTGCTCTGCAATGTCGGAGGTGTCCAGTAGAGGTGGGAAGTACGGCCGAAGGTGGTCCACATTGAACACTGGGTGCAGGCCAAAGAATGGTGGAATACTTAGTTCGAAGGAATTGGCCCCTATAGCCCTGGTGATGCTGTACGACCCATATTGGAGAGGGAGAAGCTTGCGGTGGGGTCCGGTAAGGTGCTCCTTCTGAAAATGTAGCCACACTTTGTCGCCCACCTAGAAGTTGTGTGGCGCCCGATGTTAATCATGTCATTGCTTGTACTTAGCAGTGGATCTGTCCAATATGTCATGAACCTATTGGCGGATGTGTTGAATGCGATTAATGAAGTTTTTCACCTTGTCAGCTTCAGACTGGACATGATTTGAATCGATCTGAGTAGCTGAAAATGGGATGGCTACGTCAATGGGACATAGTAACTTGAAATCCAATCTCACCTGAAAGGGGATGTGGTCGCCTGAGTTGTGGAGAACTCCGTTATAACTGTGTTGTACATAGAGAAGGCTCTCATCCCATGTGCATGGATGCTTTGAATTGTACATGCACAGAATGTGTATGATCATCTTGTTGACGACCTCTGTCTAGCCATCATTTTGGGGATGGAAAGTTGTGGACTTGGTGAGCTTGGTGTCCAAAATTGACTAGAGGTTGGACCAAAATGTGTTGAGGAACCTGTTGTCTCAATATGAGATGATAAAGTGTGGGATCCCAAAGTGCACCCACACTTGTTCAAAGAAGAGTTTAGCAGTGGCTTCTGTTGTGATATTCTTCTTGTAGGCCACCATATTGGCCAACTTCAAGAACCTGTCGATGACCACGAAAACATAGTCCTTTCCATGCTTAGTAGAAGGAAAGCCTGACATGTAAGCCACAAAGATGGATTCTCAAGGTCGACTCAGGGTAGGTAGTTGAGTATAAAGACCTTTCTTCTTGATAGTTGGTTTGACAATAACACAAGAAGTTTAGGATATAATGTACTTTCCGATATCCTATTGAAAGTTCGGCCAATATAAATACTTCTATAGTATTGCCATTATTTCCTCAACCCCATAATGCCCAGTGACCCAACTATAGTGTGCTTCCAAAATCATCTTGGCACACTCGCTTGAAGGAACATAAAGTTGTCCTAGGTGACATAGAAGTGCATCCTGGAGATGAAAATTTGGAACTCGCGTACCCTCCAAGAGTGTCTTGTCTTTGTGGTCGAATTCCAGATCTCTCTTGTAGAGAAGCATACAATCAGAAGTCCCGTGCCCACAATAGTTGAGAAGGGTGGTTAGCGCCATGATCAGTGGTTGGCTGAGGTAGTCTGCAACATTATTGGTGCTGCCCTTATTGCACTTGATGTTCAAATGACAATTTTGTCGATATGTGTACCACTTCTGATGGTGATCGTTCTGCAACTTCCCTTGCGTCTGTATGAAATACAAGGGTTGGTGGTCTGTGTGGATGATTTTGGTGATTTTAAATATTCATAAACATTTATTTTACAACAATACTAATACAAATTAACATTAAAATTATATTTCTACTAAAATGAATATAATTACACCATCAATGAGAGCTCCCTCGGATTGATATGATGTTGCTAACTGAAAACCCATTCTAAGAATTACAAACATAATGAGTGGTGGCTCTTTTGTGGCACCATGTTCATCAAGAAGAAAAATCTCTTCTACCACGTCACCTTGTTCGAAGGTCATGGATCCGTTCTTTCAAATTTCTGTACATATAGTACACACTTAGCTGAATAACTTCACAAACACACTTGATTTCATTGGCTAGTGTGTGAACAAAAACCAGAGACATCAATGAATATATTCTTTACTCCATAAAACCCACCATGGGATTCAACAATCACATCCATCTTGGCTTTTGTGTTCATTGATATCAACAAAATTCTTCCTTCTCACGAGGTTGAACATGAAATGAGTCCATAGTGAATCGAACTCGGCCAAAAGACCCTGCAAATCATTGCTTCGAAACTCCATCTTCTAGATTTCACAGTCTCCTTGTTACACCACCAAAATAGATGACTAGAAATAAGAAAGTTGACCATTGTACATCCTAGCCACATTTATGTTTGCAAAAATTTGGATAAAAAAAAATGGCATGGAATCTTGCCATCTGTAGATTGTTGAGAATATTTTGATAACCATATTATCCTTATTCCCACTACATTTTTGTTGGTTGCATTTCAATGTTGAGTTGAGATAGTTGTCTCTCACTTCCACCATGGCATGATCTCATAGAGTTAAAGACCCTTCACACATCACATCAAATCCTATGCACGAAGAGGGATCTATAATGTTCAGTTAAATTTTAATTAGTGGAGATACATAGCGTACGTTTTACACATCATTTCTTCTTCGAATCACACGAGTCTAAGCAGCTCGATACGTCCACAATGATTTGAAAAACTCAAATCTATGAAACCAAGCACACAAGCACACATAAAATTCTTCAGAAACCTAATATAATTCACAAAAAAATAATTTCACATATTTCTTGGCCATCTTATAAGGAGAAACAACTAGCTCTAATACCAAGTTTAAAAAAATATTGCACACAAAACTATTTTATATATTTTATTATCACACTAAATAATATATTTATACATAAAATTGGGCTAATTAAGTTAATTGGATATCTTAGCCAACCAATCTACTTAGTTGAAATAATATGTCAACCATACCTAAATTAGGAGTTGAATCAAACTAATTAACAATCATTTTATAATAATGAATATCGCACAATAAGTACTAGACTAGTAGGAGTAAATATCTCCAACATATATATTATAACTATTAATGCTAATATTTATGTTTATATATAATTATTATAGTATAATAATCAATATAATGTATTAAATGATAATATTTTAAATATAAATTTTGTTTCGGCAAACTATATATAAAATAGTTGATGATTGTTCTTATCTTAAGGAACTCTTTCTGTGATAGTTATCAATTTGAAACCCGTGGGTACAAAAAATCTAATCATGTTAAGGATTGACATGGCCTTGTCCGAGTGCAATCTCCATGGGTGATTTTGATGACTTAGAAGCCCTTGTGTCATTTTTTCTTATCCAAAAGATAATCCCACAAGTTATGGAAAAACTAGCAAACAATAAAAATATTAACTATATTTTTAAATAATTACCTTATAAATATATATACATCAAATATATATATATATATATATATATATATATATATATATATATATATATATATATTGATTGTTTAAAAAAATTGTTAAACACATAATCCTACACAATTTTTATGTCATTGTAAATAACTTGTAAATGGTAGGAGAAATATGAATGGATAGGCGAAAATAAAAAGTATCTAGACCTCTTAGAAGATGAAACCAAGGGTCACATTACTATATTAATATGAATTCACGTTAATGCAATTGTATCCAACATTGGAGTTATTTTTTATAGTGGTATTAGAGCCTGTTAACCCCATGATTCTCTTCCTCATCCAGTCCTTCCAATTAGGCGTGTCTGTTTCTATCATCTTTGACCTATTGCAACTCTTAGAAATGCCCCTTGGTCTCTCTTCCTAGAAAAATATACCATCTTGTTCCCATCTAACCTTCTCTAAGTGATATCCATGTCGATTTTTTCTCATTCATGCCCCATTCTCTACATTACTCTCATATCGTAGTCATTTTTATACCTAAAAACCTTTTTCTTTGTGTCGAATCCAATCTTGACCTAAGGGTTCCATGATTTATCTCAATTGTTATTTATTTTCCATGATGTATTATAGTAATAATGATGCAATAACTAATAAAAAAAGCATAGAGGCTTCATCCTTTTCAAAATTTATTCTTAAAAAATAAAATATTTCCCAAGTTGTAATAGCACAAACCACCATTCACATCATAAGATCAAATATCCCAAGTATTATTAAACATCTATTGTCATTGTAGCCTTTTATTAGCAAGAGGTATTAGCATTTGAGGTGGGGATATTTTATTTTGACAACTCGTTTATCTATCAAGGTATCATATTCAACTGGTTGGGTGACACAGACAATGTGACTAGGTCAAGAAAAGGAAATCAATTATTCCTTTCCAAACAATATCCACTCCATGTGACATGGTGATCTCATATAAAAAATTAATCTTCCATGGGCATAACTAGTGACCTGATCCATTTGAATCTCACTTGATTAGTTTGGAAGACGAGCCAATGATATTGAAAAAGTCCCAAAATTTATGCATATCGTGTGAGGAATTGAAAATATGCATGATAATTTGAGCTACAAGAGAGACCATTTTGAGGCTTTATACCCCTAATCAGATATTTTTGTGTGTTGATCAATGTTTTCTATATTGAAAATGCATTCCCTCATCTCCATTATTGGAATAATTTTGCCTAGCAAGGATAATTATCGATATTGGTCATATCAAGCACACTCTCATATTTAATTATTTATGGAATGGTGTCTATGAATGAGAAAAGGATAACACACCTACCAAGCCTACAACATAAAAAATAGCTAGTCATATGGAAGAATAAAGATAATAAATCATATTCCATAATCATTGAATCAACAAGTGAAGAGGTGAGCCATTATATTGTTTCCAATAGATATTTTGATGGTGCTTTAAATAAATTAAAGGACTCATATGACACACTTAGAATTGAAGCTTGTATAAGTCCCAAATAAACTCTTCAACCTTGAGTTGAAGGATGATGAGACCATGGCCTTGGCTTCTAAGTTAAAACTAATCATTCATGTGTAGAGGCCATTGAAGTGAAGATATGTATGCCTCTTACAACATTCATCAAGTACCTTTACCGTACATACTCTCACTATCTTGAATCCTCGCAAGCTAGTGAAAAAGTAATTCTATTACATTTGACTCTTTGGTGGATATTTGCATAACGTGAGAAAGACTTTTGGAAGAGGAATGTTGAAATAACTTGTCATTGTTTTCAAAGATTGTCCAAGAAAAAGACAAAATAATTTTTAATTCACTCACTTAGTTCACATGGAAACATGAAATATATGGTTGGAAATATTATTCTGATACCTTTCTAATTGTATATGACACTCCCTCTAACTCGTCATGGTTGAGGAGAAATTATTTTTGAATTTCTAACGCCCTATTTGGATATGCTACGTTTGAATGCATTTTTACTCCATTTAATGAGATAAAATGGAAGAGTAACATATGTAGTTGGAAATATTATTCTACCTTTCCAATTATATATCACTCTTGCTCTAACTCCTCACGATTGAGGAGAAATGATTTTTCAAATATTTAATATATATTCATCCAGTCACACAAGCCAGTCCAGCCAGTGGACAACTCTGCCTAGTCCAAACCCTAAATTCATTATAGATAGGTGCAATAAGGAGCATTTCAACTTATTTTTTGAAGAAAATTGATATATTTTCAAGGAAGCATAGAAAATAAAGGTTTCTAATGTTCATAACTCATGAACTAGAAGTCAAGAAAAGTTTATTTGAAGTGATTTTATTGGGGAGAAATTTTGGAACATGTTTAAGGGTTTTTAGGGATGTTTTAGAGAATTTTGAGGACTTTTTTTATGGAGATAATTTCTTAGAGGATAACAATAGCCTTAGAGTATCTTGGATTGGTGTTTTTCATCACTATATTGTAGGCAGAGTTGTTTCTCTTGAAGGGTATATATTTTAGGAGCAAGGAAAATCCATATTGAAGTGTATGTGAGAAGGCCAATATCCCTAGTACGAGATTCCTTATTTCTCTTTATTAAATCAAAGGTGGCAGGGTGGTGTAAGGCAAGGGAGTTTTAGCTCCCTTCAGGTTGAAACCTATAAATTAGGAGGTTGGTGCATCCTTCCAACAAGTGTTGGTAAACTAGGGGGTTGTAGCATCATTCAAGTTGGTACTTGTAAACATTAAAACTATTTAAGATAATTTTTGTACATAAATTAATGTTTTATTGATAGGTATTATGTTCATGTTTCCTTTGAAGTTTTAAACAATTGTTAAAAGTGTACATATTGATTCACCCCCCTCTTAGTATTGGTTATATTTTCAATAGAGGAAGACAACAACTCAACATCCTAAAGAAACCATATTCCTTAGTCACAAAGGAAGGATTATTCATGTGATTCTTCTAGAGGAGAAAGAAATAAAGGAGGGCTTGGAAGAAATAAATTTAGATGTAGGAGAGCTAGACTTAACCATGGCGAGAGATCCAATCTTCACTATGTTCTTTGTAGAAATGAACACAGTTCATTGACATGCAAGCTCCCTCAGGAGAAAATAAAATGAAAACAAGAGTACAAATAAGGCAAAGGTAAAACATCATATCAGGTGAAAAATAAGGAACTTAATTTTTCTTATTACATTATTTCCCATTGTAATATTATAGTAAAATTGAAGATTTCTTTCATACATTGTTTTCTTCTTAGAGAGATGTCTAGATGCTTAGTGCAATTTCAACGTGTAAATGAGATTCTAAAGAGACTTCCTTGAGTATTTCAGTGAAAATATAGATGGCATAGTGTATTTTGTAGTTGATCAAGTAATAAACCCTCATAAATTGGAACCATCAAGCTTAAACTACTTGGATTGCCTAATTTTGTTTTTCATGGTGTACTCTATCTTCTAAATATGAAAATAAATTTATTTTCCTTGTGCACATTCATCAACAATATCACTAAATTCATATATGTGATGGAAAAGTATAAATAAGGAAGGCTTCCAACAACATGGTTGTCATGACTGGAGTGGGGGATGAAAAATTGTTGAAGTTGAAAGGGACATATGCTCATTAAAAAATTATGCATACCTCTCTCATTATAATAAAGATACATTTCCATGTATTCTTCTATGACATGTTAGATTTAGACATATTAATTATGATAACTTTAATTTACTAAAAAAGAATCTTGTTTCTGGCTTTATTACTATTACTAGGAAATTGAAGCAATGTGACAATTGTATCCTTAGAAAGCACAGAAAAAAATAATTTCATGTTTCCACTTCCAAAGCATGTAAATAAATTGGATTGATGCACTTTTAATTGTGTTTCCTTATGCATATTCCACCTGCTAATGGAAATCAATCAATGATGACTTTTATTGATGATTACATTAGTATGTGTTGGGTGTACTTGTTGAAAAATAAATTTCAAGCTTTTGAAACCTTTAGAAACATTCATATATGGATGCAAGATGAACCATAATCACACATTAGATCTCTTCCTATTGATAATGGTAGAGAATATAAATTTAATGCATTTGAAAACTATCTTTTCCAACAAGGAATTGCACATCAAACTAATGTTTCATATAATCCTCAAAAAAATGGTGTAGATGATAGGATGAATGGGACTATTTTGAATATGGTTTACTCCATGATGTTTTTCAAAAATGTAAATTTGATTTTTTAGACTAATTATGCAATTTTATGTACAATATATGTGAAAAAAAAGTGTCCTTATTATGCTCTTATGAATAAGACTCATGAAATATGGTATGGCTGCATTCCTTTGGTAAGGAATCTTAGGGTCTTTGGTTTTGCCTGCTATGCCTTGATTCCAAGGAGAAAAGAAACATGCTTAATGCAAGGATTCATAAGTGCATATTCTTGGAATATTCAAGTATCACCAAGACATATCAAATTTATGATGAGGTAAAAAAAAAATTATGCTTTCCTTAAATGTAATTTTTCTTAAATATTTCAAGGTTAGGATTTTTTTGATCGAAAACTTAATTGTTTCGTTAGATTCACTCATGTAAATATCTGTCATGAAATTAATAATGATATTCCACATGTTGAAGGGGGGGTCCATATCTTGAATTTTTATCTTGAATCTTCTTTTGAAGCACCATCTTCCCCTTATGAATTTTCATTATTTCATCAAATCAGGAAGATCCTTTGAATGATGTGATTAAGAGGATTGAAATGATAAATATTGATGCATCACAATCTCAATCAATGCATCAAATTGGATGATCTCAGAAAGGTCGCATAAAGTGGCTCATCAAAACACTTAAAAGTGTTCACCCTCATGAGCTCAAAAAAATAGGAACCAAAGGTTCTGCTAGAAAATATCAAGGTGATGTAGACACTTCAAAGTTAGGTGATGTAGATGTGTTGAAGTTGCAATCAATACCTTCCAAAATTTTGCATACACTTGAATTTTGGAGCCTACCAAGGATATTATGATTTTTCGCTCACTCTATGGTTACTTCCTTGTCGATTTATGTTTTGTAAATCACGCAGGTCTTCTTCTCAAAGTGTATAATTGTTAAGTCACTTGCTCGGACATGCTCGGTCTTTGATGAGTTCATGAACACACTTCCTTTATGCAATCTCAAACAGGCATAGAAAAATCCATAAATATGGTGTATATGCAATGTTCAACTTGTGTTGAGAGTCAATGTGCACTTTAATTGACAATTTCCCTCACTTTGATTGTAATTGTACTTTTAGTTTGGTGACTTTTCTTAACTATCACTTTTGCACATTGTCGCTTTCACAATTGTCACTTTTATGTTTGAAATTGTTTATTTTTCTCACTTTAACTTTAATAATTATTATTTTCATGTTTTATTCTCTCTATATGTGTCACTTTCAATTTTTTTTCACATTATGCAAGTGTCGTATTCATGTTTTCCTCCTGTCGCAAGTGCCACTTTTGGTGTTTTCACTCATGCATATGTCACACTTGTGTGCATCAATAGAGTTAGTTATGGAACACTATTCTACATTAAACAGTCCTAAATATCATTATAATATGTGCTAGACACAATCCTACAACTTAGCACATCTTTTGGTCTCAGTTGCCACTTTGGTCATAACTTGTGTTCTAGGTGTCGTAATAATTGTCGCACTCAGAAATAGGTGTTTCTTTGTTGTCATTTCAAGGTGTGATTTATATCCATGATTCTTTCATGTGTATCCAATTGGTTTTTATTAATGGTTTTCATGTGTTTCATCCAATTTTGACTCATGTTTGAATGCATTTCCCTCTCTTACTCTACTATTAGCCATTATGGAGCTCCTCTTGGTCCTCTTCCCTAGAGCAAGTTGTGAAGGTATGAACCCTCTTAGTAGGAGATGAGTTTAGGTTACTCATGAGCCTCATTGATTCAATATTTCTCATGAATAATTTTGCACTGAGTCCTCAAGATCATATCAAAACTAGTGCACATTAAGAACCTTGCAAGGACAATCACCTAACCCTTCTTGTTCTTACTGAGTCACTGCACTAATATTTTATCTCCTTTGCCTTGCATGACACATAGAGAACTCCTAGATAACAACATGTACTCCTTCCACTCTCTTGTAGGGGCAAGTTTTGCACTATAACGATCCTCCTATCCTCATAATGCAGTGAAAATCCTCCTAGGCCAGGTGGCTTCCTTCCTATGGCCTCCCTCAACGAAAAGTGCATTCCAAATGGCTAAGAATCAATTGTTGGGTCAAATTGCGTTCTCCTAGGAGGAAAAGTGCATTCCTAACCAAAAATGACCCCTTTTTTAGTCAAACACCATTGGCCTTTGAGCTTCCTCTTCCTCCCAACGCATGGCATAAAATTAAGCATCATTGAGACCCCTTTCCTCTTCCTAATGCACTCTGCGCACAAGCATTATCTTTTCAAGCCTTCCTTCAACACGTGGTGCAATATTAAGAGACAATAGAATTTTTTCGAGAAAAAAATTTCTTTCCTTAAGGCATACTCTTCCTTCCAGCACATAGTGTAATCTCAAGCCTCAAGGCTTCAACCTTGTTCCTTACTCTTCCCCTCTACATTGTGTTAGCCACCTATAAAATTTTGTCATATCAAATGGTAGCTAAATTATTTTTTGAAGCCTTCAAGAAACAATTTTTATTGCCAAATTGTTATTTCATGAAGTATTATGAAGATAACTTGTCTTTGAGTTAATCTTCACTATTGTTTCCCTTTTAAAATCTGAAATTCTGTTGTTTTCATGAAGAAAAGACTGCTGCAAAAATCCCCATTTTTCTCTCATTTTTACCCCTCCTTTCACTCATTATTAACCTTCACTTTTATCCCCTTATTCCCAATGAAATTCCTCTATTTTTCATTATTTCCCCTTTCCCCTTCATAAAGACCCCTTTATAAGGTTTAAAACTCATTTTTAGACCTTACCAAAACCCACAAATCCATTAAAAAACCTTGAAAAAGTCATAAAAATAAACCTTTTTTCATTATAGGCCTAAGCCCCTTTGGGCTAAACCCTAAACCACTTCCCCACCATATATCCTAACGCTAGAACCAAGGGCTATGTCCAAAAGCGCTTATCGCATTGGAAATTTTCAACAAGCGCAAGTCTTTTTGTTTTATAAAACCCCCGATGCCGATAAGCCCCTTTGTTATAACTCTCGATCGCTTTGTTTCTTCATATAACACAAAAGCCCTGCAAATGGGTGCTAAACCTTAAATAAAACCCTTCCTAAAACCAAAAATCCTTTGTATTTCATAAAAATTTCGATTTTCCTATGTTATAAAGGGTTCCATCGGTTCATTGTTTAAACCATTCTTAACCGTTGATCTGAAGCTGATCAACGATCCACGCAATCTCGCATCACATCGAAGATTGTTTATCGGGTGCATTTTGAAAAGCCCCTTCCCTTTGTTTCGATGTGATTAGCCCCTTTTTTGTTAAGCCCTAAACCATTTTCCCTCCATATAACCCCCACCTAGGACCAAGAGTAAAAGTCCTGAGTGCTAATCGCATCGGATATTTCCTTCGGATGTGTTTTAACAGTTTTTCCCCCCTCTGATTGGCACCTTGCGATGGATTCTCAACCGTCGATCTTCCCTGCTAGATCTAGATCCGACGGCCCACATTGTTTTGTTTCACAAGCCTTTTCCCCCGCTGTGACCTCCTTCGATTTATTCCTCGCCGTTGATCTGGCCCTCAGATCAATGGTCCACATCTAATCGCATCCATACCCATTCCTCTCTCCTCCTCTGATCGCAAAACTTACGATTGAATCTGGGCAGTCCATACAAGAAGATTCGACGGTCCAGATCAATCCTCCTGACCTTGGTTAAATTCATAAACCCCCTGTATAATGCTTTTCGGCCAATCTCCGCCGTTGATCTCTACAGATCAATGGTCCACACTGGTCCCTACTCCGCCTCATATTTTTTCCATTTAACCTGAGATTAAATCTCTGCCGTTGATCTGTTTCAATCCAATGGTCCATAATAAATCTGACAAGCCCGACTCTCTTGGGTCCTACCCGTCCCAGATTTTATCTCCGCCGTTCATTCCTTGATCTGACGGTCTAGATCAAAACCGCTTAGAACTTGCCCCACATCCTCTTTCCTGTGCATCTAATCGCCATCGTGCTCTCTTCCTGACCATCCAATCCAAGGCCCCAGATCTAACGGTCAGCGCGTAGTTTTGCAAAATTTTAAAGTCCAAAGGTTAATGAATTAAAATTACGTGATGAGGGTGGTTTTAAAAAGCCACGTGTCGGGCTTTAACTCATATCGTGTTCAAAAAGGTAAACCACCTATCCACCTTTTTTCCGCGTGAAACCTGTGTTTTCTTTCTCCAAAACCGCTTTTCCCATTTATATTGTGTTTCATCACGGTCATTCCCCGCCGTTGATCTCTGTAGATCAATGGCTCGCATTCAATCTTGCTTTAAAATATCGCCCTCTGCCTTCCTCCAAGGGTCTTCATCGATCAACCTCAGCCATTGATCTCTAAAGCCTATTTCATCCGATGGCCTAGGATCATTCGGAAACCCCGAATTTCCTTCCTTTGCATTTTACCTCTGCCAAAGGTTTTCTAAGCCATTTCTTCACATTTTCGTTCATTTCTATATAAAGTGACCCCTTTACTTTATAATTTCCTGAACCATTTCGATCATTGATCAACAAAAATCAATGGCCCGAAATTAATCTTTTGCATCATTCATCCAACCGCCTCTCCTTTAACCTCTACGTGCAATCTCCAATGTTGGATACTTTCATCCAACGACTACACTCTAAACCTAAGCCTCCAAAGAAGTCCAACCCAATTACGCAAGATTTTTCTAATTTTTCTTGTATTGTGTAGGTTTCATTGGTTTTTTAGTTATATTAAAAGAAAAACAAAGGTCGGGATGATGATCCCCCAGGCCTTTATTCATTAAAGGGATTGTTCCACGGGGTTTTCCATTAGTGTTTGCCGATGCCTCATGAATGCTGGAAACATTATAAAAGCCCCTGTAAACATCTACACATCAACAAGACACAACTAAATTAAAACAAGTAAAGAGTATCAGTGTTGAAGATCAAATCAAACCAAAGACGAGGAATTTAAGATGGTCTACACAATTTTGAGGGATTACAGCTAATATCAATAATCAAAAGGCTAATCCACTAAATTAAACACAGTTAAAGAACACAAGACAAGAAATTTGGGCCTCATTAAGCCTAACACACAGAATTAAAGCAAATTAACAGTGTTTAAAGAAGGACAAAGAAATTTAACAATCTAAAAAGCTTCCACTGCCACATCAGTGGCTAATTGATTCCTCTCAGCTACCTACAGCCACCTGTTGCCTCAAAGCATTCAAAAGAGGTCGATTTATGACCAGAACAGAAGATATTTTCCCCAATACAGCTGAATAGTTATTCCAAATCAAAGAAACTAATTTAAACTGTCAGAGAAGTTATTACACAGATAAGGAATAAGCCTTAAAGTCAAAAATTTTAATCCTCTGAGTCTCGAAAGCCAAATAGAGTTAATGAAACAGAGATAGAGATCAAATGTATTCTTTCCTTATGCCTTGCATGGTTTTCAAGGTAGAATAATTTCATTAACTATAGAATTTATGATACTTTAACCCTAGAAATATCTCCACCTCCTCATTTTTCTATAAAATCTTCTCGAGGAGCTCATTGTAAAGGGTTGGTTGCAGAACTTTGAAATATACTTGTGCTCGAAACTTCTACATGTAAATAGTGTTCAAAGGCTCTTGAAGCTCTGTTTGTGATTAAATAAGTTAGTCTGAGAAGTGAAGATGATTGTTGAACTGAAACATTGGACTTGAAGAATGTAACTGGATTGACATCAATATACAAGATGATTCCTGGGATCCTGGTCTATATCACTGGTGAAGTGCTTCTTTCTGCGTTATTGTTTTCCTTTCATGTATTCCATTTTGTCCATTATTCTTTGATAAAGAACAACAAGCATAGAGTTAGAACTTACTGTTTACAGTACCCTTCTCTGACTGAAAGCTTTATCTCAATGTTTTCCTCCAAATTGTGTATTTGAGAATGATTTAATACGATCCAAGTAGTTAGGAATGTTGGCGTTCCCTCGTCCTACTGTCTAAACTAAACATTGTTCTTGAATTTCATTTTCATTATTTTCTTAGTAAAGTTAGACTAGAAAAGTGATGGTGTGCCCTGTTTTCTAATTTATTTCTCCAAAAGGTAGTTTTGAAAGTTTCCCTACGAGTATGCCAAAATCAGTCTAGATTTAAAAGTATCTTATCTGATCTCAGGCTTCACTTTGTTTTTTTTTATCTGTTTTCATCCTTTCTGAAAGTAATTATGTGGATTATTGGATTTTTTGTCTTTTGAGTCAACTTTAATAGGAACTTGTCCAAAGAAGTCTATGGTTAGCCCTGTCCTTTGGTTACTTTTAAAAAGTTACTTGAAAGGCTTTTCTTGTTTGGATAGACTGATAAATCCTAGTTGAAATTATGGTATGTTTCCACCCCTTCAACACTTTATTGTTCCATTCCATCATTTAAATCTCCAAGATCTTGTGATGTAGATGACTTGCCCCTTGGACCACTCTTGAAATTGTTGCACAATTAAACTCTTTTATGACTCCATAGCCCAATGGACTAAAAACCAACGTTATATCTATCTTATCAGCCAAGGCTTGTTCTGATTTCTTGCAACTTCACACCTTTGCAGCTCTTTCATTTTACGACTTTCCACTCAACTAAAAAATCATGCTCAACCATCCAAAACAAACAAAAACCCTTGCTCTTAATAACTAACCTAATATCACACATAAAACCTTAAAGATAAATCAATCTTTAAACTTATAGAGAGATCCCTCTCTAGATTTAGGAGGGCTAGATCCTAGAATCCCAAAGTGGTTCAAGTGTTCTCTCTGCAGTCCCGGTCTCACCAATCTGTTGAAATTATGGAGGGATAACATTTCTGGCGACTCCGCTAGGGAATGAGTTAATATTCATTCTAAAAAACCCCTTGAGTACAAGTAGCCCTCTTCAAGAAATACCACAGCAAATGGTAATCATGATAGAACTTATTTGAGTCAGTGACAAACTAAGGAAACCTTAGGATTCTCATAAGAACATATCAAACCTTGAAGGATCATCTAGCTTAGCCATAAGAGTAGACTGTCTCTGTCTAATCACCATAGCTAAGTGTTGAAACAGATTTAGGACACTCTTAGAACCCATAGGACTGAAATAAACTCAGAAAAACCCAAAAATATTTCAGATTGGTATCCAATAAACATGCTGGTGGACCATAAAACCTTTTACCTCCAAAAAAGCTAAAAATTTCCACCTGGTGACTCCATGATCCTGAACAGACCTTAAGACTCCACTGGGAAGACCCATTATCATCATAACATCATTTTAACTCAGTTAGAGGACTTTGCGATTAAAGTTTTCTTATTTGAAAGATAATTTAGCCTCTTAAATATTGTCATATCTTGTTAAAATTTTCTTGTTTAGTTGGGTCTAAAAAACACAACATAGTGGCTCCTAGAAAGATTTATACTAGAGCTTACCCTAACCCAAACTCTCCTGAGATAGTTGATAACCCTGAAAGAATACTTGGGAAGTCTCCTAAGGTTAAATTTTCAACTGTTTTCAGATCACCTTTGAGAGCTAATTCTGTTCCTGAAAACCTTGTAGCTCTACAACAATCACAAGTTGACTTAAGAAATCCATTTATAACTAGGTCGCTTGATGATTTAGATCAGATATATTCAGAGTCTTCACTTTCATCCCCAGAACAAAGTGAACATCTTGGTAGTAGAGAATATACACCACTTGATTTACATTTCCTTCACAATTTAGGTGTCTCTCATCCAAGATCAGCTCACCAATCTATTGTTGGTCCATCCACATCCATTCCTCATACATCCACTATTCAAACCACTTCATCCCAACCCAATTTCCTTCTTGTTAATCCACCTCTTGTGAATCCACCTCCGCCTCATATCATGGCAGCATGGTATGCCCCTCTAGTCCTTCCTTTACCTTTAGTCAATCTTTCACAGGACTATCAGTCCAAGATACCATTGTATGATGCCAATAATGCTACTACTGCTTCACAACATGTGGATAAGATGAATGAATACTTTGACAGAAATGAGATCGATGATGATTCTGTCAAGCTTAGATTATTTTCTCAAATTTTAGGGGGAGAAGTAAGAAAATGGTTCAAAGGCTTAGCCCCTCACAGTATTAATGATCTCCAAGCCTTCCATCAGACATTCTTAAACAAATGGGAGGTCAGGAAAAACCCTCTACAAATACTTTCTGATTACAATAATCTCCAAAGAAACCCTGGGGAAAGTGTACAAGCTTACTGCACTAGGTTCAACAATGTTTATAATGCCCTTCCCCCAAAATTGAAACCTCCACAAGGCTCAGCTTTAAACAAGTTTCCCAAAGGATTTGACCCTGAAATGGCCTATCGGCTGAGAGAGAGAGACCCTCTAACCCTTGAAGATATGCAAAAAGGAGCTCTTGCCGTGGAAGTGAATTTAATGGAGAAAAGAGCAAGAATGAAGAATGAAAAGAGAATGTCCTTTAGAGAGGAATCCACACCTTCCAAATCTAGCTCAAAGATGGAAAGAATGATGTAGGAGATGATGAAAAAGATGAGCATACTTGAGAGAGAACAAGCTAGTCAAAACCAAACATCTCTTCAAAACAGAAATCAGAACCCAAAATCAGAATTTTAGGAGAAACTAATCTCAGAATAGACCAAGGGAGGATGATCAATAGATCACCCCTCCTTTTCATCAAAACTATATAGGCAAGGTTGAAGAAACATTAGAACAAACAGAGGAAGATGATATAAACATGTTAGGAGTAGATAATGATGACTTTGAAGTACATTACAATAGAAAACAAGGTCTATATACACCCTATGATGACAAGAGACCCGAGGATGAAAGTTACTATCAGGAAATGGAAAATGTAATCATAGAAACCACAAAGGAATATGACCTTAGAAGTAAGAAGAATCTAGAAACTCCCAACAACAAATCCTCTGATAAATCTACACCAAAAAACACTGTAAATTAACCCAAAATTACAAAACAGAAAGACAAAATAGTGGTTGTTAATTCTGATAAAAACAAAGACAAAAGCACTCAAAACAATGAAAAACAGAGTGCAAACCTTAGTAGTGTTAGCACATTAGCTAATGCTCCAGTTAAAACAATTTTGATAAATGTAAATAGAGGAAATCAGCAAACTGATTTTGCTGATAAATTGGCAGTTAACAAGGCTGAAACAAGCACTTCAAAGAATCAGATGCCTTTTAGTTTGGAGCAAGAAATTGCCAGAATCAAGATCTCTGTTCCTCTCACTGAATTAGCTGCCCAGAATGTATATAGATCCCAAATTTTGAAGGCTTTTAACATAGAAGAGAATAATGACACTTGATCTGAAATTGTGTGAACAAATTATTTCTTATACAGAGATAGACAGTAGGGGCTTTTACTGGTTATTTCACCTTTACTAGAAAGGATGAAACCAGAAGCTTCTGGCCCTCTTACTGGCTCTGCCTAAAGAAATATAAGGTAAACACTAAATTGATCTGGCAATGAAAGTATTTGTTTATGTTTGCAAAGTATTCATTAACCAAATTTTATGTGTGAATAAGCAAGTTCAAGTATTCTGCAATGGAAGTAATGTGGTTTGAAGTGAAGCAAATGAGTTTTGATCACTGTATAAGTCTCATTGTGAAAATTAGACTTATTAAAAATTACTGTTTAATGTAGTAAAATCTGGAAAATAGCAGCAAAAATGCACAGCATAACAGTAAGCATTTGTTTAAGTAGTTCACCCCTCTCTTGGGCTACCTCTGCTAGGTCCAAAAGCCTCCAAATAGGATTTTCCCTCTTTCATTAATGCTCAAAATAAGTATTACACTGTGAAGAAAGCCTAAAAAGGCTAAAATAGCTGCAAATTCAGAAAAAGAGGACTGAAAATAGTAAAAATCGACTATTCATTCACCTCAAATGGATGAGTATAGTCCAACACAGCTAATCTTTCACCAAGCCCTAGTGGCTCCACAAGACAATTTGCTGATAAATTTGCTGACAGAGTGCCCTGATGGATCTACAACCTATCCCAATAGCTCCAGAATGCTTCAATACCCCTAAATCAAAAAAAAATTTGCTTCAATTGGACTTCCCTAGCCAAAGTTATGGCTAACTGAAGTTTTGCCCAGTGTCCCCTTGAAAAGCTCCACTAAATGTGGAAGACTGCAGTTAGCTTTGACAAAATAAGGGCGGTGCTAAATTTTTGGCACTCCGCCATTTAATCCACCAGCATTGAGGGCTATGGATAAGGTTCATGGAACCGTGTCCTTCGGAATCCGTTGAACGGACCTTGAGTTATTTGCGTTGAACTTTAATACAAAAATATGAAACATGCCTCCACACCAAGCGCCAGTCCTTGTGACCAAGACCCAAATGTTGTGTGCGCTGTTTCATTTAGGACTGGGTTCCGAGCATTGAGGTCGTATGCGGAGGGGGCTGGCCCCTTTGCGGCCCCATTTGAAACAAATTCAAACTTCAAATAAAACTTCGTGCACATTCTTAATAAGAACTTCATGTGGCTCAATGGTTGAGCCATTCATTTGTGTCCACCCCGACCCGAGGTCGAACCCTGCTGCGAACATAAAAAAAAATTTGTAACACAATTTCATTCGAACTTGGGGCCACGTGGCGGCCTCCGGGCTGGTCACGTGGTGCCATTTCATTTGTTGCCTTTGGAATATTCTACAAAATATTCTATGGAATATTCCATGGAATATTCTATGGAATATATATATATTTTTAATAAATTTTATTTTTATAAAGTCAAACTGGCCATTTTTTTTTACTGAAATTGGCAAAATTCAAAGCTGAATAACTTTCTCATACAACGTCAGTTTTCAGTGCCATTCACGTCTACAGGATCATTTTTCCGAGCCCTTTCTAGTCGTTCTAGTTTGGACCAATTTTGAGCAACTTCATTTTTTAGCATTTTTCTACAAGAGACTGGATCTCCTAATCACACCTCCCAAATGGGAAGCTTTTGGACCCTAAAATCTCTCTGATTAGTGAAACTGATAATGTGGCGACTGATTCTCCACTCTTCCACCTTTGAATAACTAAAATCTACCCGATTTCATCAAATGGAGCTTTTGAGAAAATGATAATCTGTCTCTGGAATCAACTGATCGACCATTGCTAAGATTGACAGAGTCATGATGCAAATGATTAAAATTTGCAGAGCAACAATTGTAATTTGCAGAAAACAAACTTTTTCTACACTTATCAAACTTCCAAGAAGACTTAAAATAAATTTCACCTTGCAAACTGTTCCCATGACGAATTCTACCATTCTGAAACCAACTTTTTCCCATGCTGAATTGTGTGTCCTCCTTGCTTGCACTGATTTGCTTTGACACTTCATTTATTGCATTGGCTGACCCAAAAGGTAATTTGCACAACATAACATCATATTCTTTCAAAGAAAAACTATTATTAAACTGAGAAAAATCATTAGCAACATCATAAAAAGGCGAATGCTCAAAATTTGGTCATTTCAACATCAACAAAGTTAGACTTTGACTTGCATTACCCAGTCTTTTCAATTGACTTGCATGGAGTAAAGAAGATTCCAGCTTTTTCTTGTGAGCTCTCACAATGTACTCTTTACCATCTTTGAACAAGTGATACTTGTTTTCATGGCGATGAAAGATGACCTTCCTGTCAAATAAGTAAGGACTTCCCAAAACAATACCTGAGATATCAAGCGGCACCACATCAAGTTCAATTGTGTCAATAAAATGTGTAGTTATTGCAAAGCGCAATATGCACTTCTTTGAGACTTGCAAATTGGCATCCTTGCATATCCATCCAAGTGGATAAGGCTTGAGATGTGGAATGGTCTCAAGTTTAAGCTGTTTGACCAAATCTTCAGATATGAGATTAGCTTGTGACCCACTATCAAATAATGTGTCAAATTTGGTATGTTTTGAAATTACCCTCACATGGAAGAGCTCTATCCTCCTCTTTTCTTCATGAGTATCTTTGTGACAATTCAAAGAGCTAGAACTGGGAGTTGTGTCTTGCACCACTTGTTTCCCCTTAATGTTCTTTAAAACCATGGCTATGATTTTTGTCTCATCTCCTGAGTCTGACCCTAAGTCTTGCTCAACCGTTGCTACAGTTTTCTCCTTTTCTTTGGTCTTGTTTTTATTCTTGTATTTTTCTAGTTTCAGTTCAGGATGAAGCTTCCAACAATGATCTTCTTCATGACTTGTCTTCGAACAGTTCTTGCAAAAGAACTTTCCTTTTTCTTTTCTTTAATTTGCAACTCTCTTCTTTCCTTTGTTTTTGAAATTACTATCCTCATCAAAAGTATTCTTTCCTCTAGCTTCTAAATGTGTAGCCTGGACACAGACTTCATCTAAGCTGGTAGGATTAAACATTAGAATAGTATATTGCAGATAATTGTGCAAACCTCCTATGTATTTCAACAAGGTGTCTTGACTTTGTAAGTCTACTCTAAGTAGAAGTGTTCTCCTTCTAAACTCTTGGGTATAATCTTGCACATTTTGACCCTTAAGTTGCCTAAAATTTTTCCAATTCATAATTGCTTTCTGAATATGAGCAAGAGGATAAAACTGTTTCTTAATAGCAGTAATAAACTCATTCCAAGTTAGAGTTATCTTACCATGCTTTTTAATTTCCTCCCTGGTCTTGGCTTCCCACCAAACCAAAGTTGCTCCATCCATTCTCAAAGAGGATAATTGGATTTTTGTGTCATCATCATGCAAATTCTGAATTCTTAGATAGACTTCCAACTGTCTAATCCAGTTATCCAATTTTTCTGCATTCACATCACCATTAAACATCGGCAACTCAAACTTCACATCAAGCTTTAACAAAGGATTTCTAAGAGATGTTTTTGTTTTGTGTGACTGATTAACAGAAGTTGAAGAGGATGATGTGGAGGAAGAGGATGATGATGGAGATGAAGGATCACCATTTCCTCCATTCCCTTTCTTAGACTCATCCTTGTCTTTCTTCCCTCCTGAAGAATCTCCTTCTTCTTTTTGGTTTCTAGACCCTTCTCCAGCAATCCTATCATTTCTCTCCTGGTATAGGATCCTAACCATCTCAGTCATGTCCAAGAAAGATTTTCTAAAGACTCTTTCTTCTTCCTTGGGATCCATTTCCTCATGTACTTCTCATTCTCTGGAAGACATGTTTGTGGATGATTCTAAGGCTAATGAGGATGAAATGGAAGGTGGAGACAATGGCACCCTAACCCTCCTTAGTTGAGGATTAAATTGTTCTCTAACCAATTGACCTTCCCCTCTTTTCAATTTCAACCTAGTAAGCATCAAATTTTGCAGAATAACACAATCTTCTTGCACAAATTTCACAAAATCTTAAGCAAAACCTAGAGCTCTGATACCAATTTGATTTGAAATTGCGTGAACAAAATATTTCTTATACAGAGATAGACAGTAGGGGCTTTTACTAGTTATTTCACCTTTACTAGAAAGGATGAAACCAAAAGCTTCTGGCCCTCTTACTGGCTCTGCCTAAAGAAGTATAAGGTAAACAGTAAATTGATCTGGAAATGAAAGTATTTGTTTATGTTTGCAAAGTATTCATTAACCAAATTTTATGTGTGAATAAGCAAGTTCAAGTATTCTGCAATGGAAGTAATGTGGTTTGAAGTGAAGAAAATGATTTTTGATCACTGTATAAGTCTCATTGTGAAAAGTGGACTCATTAAAAATTACTATTTAATGTAGTAAAATATAGAAAATAGCAACAAAAATGCACAGCATAACAGTAAGCATTTGTTTAAGCAGTTCACCCCTTTCTTGGGCTACCTATGCTGGGTCCAAAAGCCTCTAAATAGGCTTTTCCCTCTTTCATTAATGCTAAAAATAAGTATTACACTGTGAATAAAGCCTCAAAAGGCTAAAATAGCTGCAAATTCAGAAACAGAGGACTGAAAATAGTAAAAATTGACTATTCATTCACCTCAAATGGATGAGTATAGTCCAACACAGCTGATCTTTCACTAAGCCCTGGTGGCTCCACAAGAAAATTCGCTGATAAAATCACTGACAGAGTGCCCTGATGGCTCTGCAACCTATTCCGACAGCTCCGGAATGCTTCAATACCCCCAAATCAAAAAAAAATTCGCTTCAATTGGACTTCCATAGCCAAAGTTATGGCTAACTGAAGTTTTGCCCAGTGTCCCCTTGAAAAGCTCCACTAAATGTGGAAGACTGTAGTTAGCTCCGAAAAAATAGGGGTGGTGCTAAATTTTTGGCACTCTGCCATTTAATCCGCCAGTGTTGAGGGCTATGGATAAGGTTCATGGAACCGTGTCCTTCGGAATCCGTTGAACGGACCTTGAGTTATTTGCGTTGAACTTTAATACAAAAACCATATATGAAACGTGCCTCTGCACCAAGCGCCAGTCCTTGTGACCAAGACCCAAATGTTATGTGTGCCGTTTCATTTAGGATTGGGTTCCGAGCATTGAGGTCGTATGCGGAGGGGGCTGGCTCATAAGGGCTGGCCCCTTTGCGGCCCCATTTGAAACAAATTCAAACTTCAAATAAAACTTCGGGTGCATTGTTAATAAGAACTTCGTGTGGCTCAATGGTTGAGTCATTCGTTTGTGTCAGCCCCAACCTGAGGTCGAACCTTGCCGCGAACATAACAAAAATTTTGTAACACAATTTCATTCGAACTTGGGGCCACGTGGCGGCCTCCGGGCTGGCCACATGGCGCCCTTTCATTGGCTACCTTTGGAATATTCCGCAAAATATTTTGTGGAATATTCCACGAAATATTCCTAGAATATTCTATGGAATATTGTTTTTTTAATAAAAAAAAATTTATAAAGTCAAATTGGCCATTTTTTTTACTGAAATTGGCAAACTTCAAAGCTAAATAACTTTCTCATACAACGTCGATTTTCAGTGTCGTTCACGTCTACAGGATCATTTTTCCGAGCCCTTTCCAGTCATTGTAGTTTGGACCAATTCTGAGAAACTTCCTTTTTGAGCATTTTTCTACAAGAGACTGGATCTCCTGATCAACACTGTAAATCTTAATGCTGACCAGCCAGAGCTCATATTTGGTCCTAAGATTGAGGGTAGATATCAAGAAGGACCAGTTCCTCCCTTTTATGTTAGTTTGAATGTTCATGACAAGATTTTGCACAACACTATGCATGATCCAAGGGCCTCTCACAATTTAATTCCCACATCTGTAATGGAGAGCCTAGGCCTTGAAATCACCAGACCTTACAAATATCTTTACTCCTTTGACTCAAGCAGATTAAAATGTTTAGGATTAATAAAATACCTCTGTGTTAACTTAGCACAAATACCAGCCAAATGTTTAGTCATGGATATTGTTGTGGCTGATGTACCCCCAAAATATGGAATGCTGTTATCAAGATCTTGGGGAGCTAAGTTACAAGGAACTATGCAGATGGACATGACTTAAGCGACCATCCCTGTTTTCAATCAGACAAGAAGACTTTACAGGGAGTCCCATATGTAGTATATGGTTACTAGCCAAGAGAGACCACAAAACTCTCCTCTTTATTCTGTAAACACAAGCCTTGACTCATTTATCCTTTTCAATAATGAAAAATTTACTGAACAAGTGACCTTAACTGATTTAATGATAGATAGAGAGGAGGAGGAAGACAACACAGAAATGTCAAAACAATTTTCTAAACTCGAAAACTACAGCAAACCAAACATAGGTCTAGAGCTTCAAATCATGCATCCTTTGCTTTTAAACCTTGAGAGACAAGAAATTAGTCCTCAACGCAATGAAAAACTTGAGGAATTAAAAAAAAATCAACGAAGTGCTGATCTTCAAAAACAATCCAAAAGCATATTAGTTGAAGAGGATAGTAACCAAACTCATGAACCTGAAACTAGTCCTCTTTGGAGTATGAACTTCGACGGGTCTTGCACTAGAACCAATGCAGGTGCATACATCTGGATACATAACACTGAGAAAAACCACACGAAAGGCCATTCCTATAGATTAAATTTTTAGTGTTCGAACAACATAGCGGAATATGAATCTCTACTTTTAGGCTTACATTTGTTGAAAAAATTAGGAGCCAAAAGAATAAAAGTGTATGGGGATTCAAAGTTAATCATTAGGCAAGTAACAAGGGAATACAATGCTAATCACCCCAGACTAAGAGCCTATAGGAACTACGTCATGGATTTACTGACAACGTTTGAGGAATCAGAACTGATTTTTGTCCCACGAAAAAAGAACATCCTTGCCCACAACTTAGCTTTTGCTACGAGAACATGCTTAACACCGTATGAAACCAGCCAATGCTCAAATAAAATTAAATTCAGGTCAGCGGTCCCTGATAACGAGAAATATTGGCAAGTTTTTGATGGAGACAAACAAATAGAAAACTTCATGCAGTCCAGAAATGAATTTGAACTACCCAGTTCAGATTCAGAATATGATACAGACTGTTCTAGAGAAGAAAATCTACTTGATAAAGAAGAAAACTCTCCAAATATTGTTGTTGTAAATATGTGGTCTAACAAACCTGAACACAACTCAGAGGTTAGTGCAGATTTACCAAAAGAAGACTTAGAAACATTGCAATCTAACATAGAAAGTTTTCTAAAGGGTCTGGTCCCTTTAGAAGAGTTGTTTGATTTCAACGATGTGGCCAAGAAACCTAAACTGGAGCCTGTGGAATCTGAAGTCGAAGAGTGTAACATAGGCATTAAACTAAACCCAAAGATGATCAAACTGTCTAAGACTTTACAAGCTCACATTAAACTCAAATACATAGAGATGTTTAAAGAATTTTCTGATGTTTTTGCGTGGAGTTATGAGGATTTGAAATCCTATAACACTGAAAAAATCCAGCACAAGATACCTCTCAAGGAAAACCAAAAGCCATTTAAATAAAAACTGCGCAGAATAAACCCTGTTCAGTTACCTTTGGTTGAGAAGGAAATCAAGAAAATGTATGAAGCTGGTATTATTGTCCCTATTAGATATTCTGATTGGGTGTCTAATCTAGTGTCAGTTAGGAAGAAAACATGAGAGATTAGGCTTTGTATAGACTTTAGGGACTTAAACAAAGCCTCATTAAAATACAAATACCCTTTACCTAATATGGACCATATTTTACAAAGGGTAGTTGGTTCCAAAATAATTTCTTTGCTAGATGGCTACTCAGGATAAAACCAGATTTTAGTACATCCTGATGATCAATTAAAGACAACTTTTACTACACCTTGGGGCACTTTCATGTATGTGAAAATTCCCTTTGGTCTAATGAATGCTGGTGCTACTTTTCAGAGGGCCATGGACATTTCATTCTCAGAAGAATTGGGCTACTTCATCATTATTTACCTTGATGATGTCACTGTTTTTCAAAGATAGATGAAGAGCACTTGGAACACTTGAGAAATTTTTTCGAGAAATGCAGAAAGTTTGGGATATCTTTAAACCCTAAGAAAACACTATTCGGTCTCCAAGAAGGTAAACTTCTTGGGCACATTATTTCAAAAGAGGGGATTAATATAGACCCAAAAAGGATCGAGGCTATATTGCAAATCTCTCATCCTCGAAACATCAAGGAACTCCAATATTTCATTGGAAAGATTAATTTTTTAAGAAGGTTCATACCCAACTTAGCTGAACTCCTTAGAAACATTACAAACATGCTGAAAAAGGAGCAAGGAGTTAAATGGAACTTAGAAGCAAAGAATTCCTTAAGACTAGTCAAACAAGCATTAACCAAAACACCAGTTCTAATAAGTCCTAATTTTTCAAAAGATTTTTATATTTTTTCATTTGCATTAGAACATACAATAGTTGCTATCCTATTGCGGAAAAATCCACAAGGACAAGAGCATCCTATTGCATTCTTTAGAAAGGCATTGAGAGATGCTCCTTTGAAGTACAACATTATGGAAAAGAAAGATTTTTCTTTGGTCAACGCTTTAAAAGATTTCAGAGTATACATTTTGGACTCCCACATCATTGCCTTTGTCCCAAATTCAGTTGTGAAAGACATTCTAACACAGGACCCAGATGGTAAGAGAGGTAAGTGGATAACTGTGATACTTGAATATGATTTAGAGATCAAGCCCACTAAACTCATCAAAGGCCAAGGTCTAGCTAGATTAATGGCTGAATAAAATTTTGAAGTTCTTGATATTAATGTGATAAATGCTTTAGATGAACAAGAGGAACTGTCAACTCCCATTATTGAAGATAATTTTATGAATTCCTCTTGGTATGCTGATATTCTATATGTTTTGCTCATTCTAAATACTCCTCCTAGTTTATCAAAAAAAAAGGCAAGGTTTTTAAAGTTAAAATATGTAAACTATTGCATAATAGATAAATGTCTTTATCAAAAAAATGCAAGTGGAATATTGCTTAAATGTTTTCATGAGAATTATGCAGAGAAGGTCAAGCATGAGTTCCATGAAGGAGAATGTGGAGGCCACCTCTACTGGAAGACCATGACCAACAAAATCCTTAGAGCTGGTTACTATTGGCCCACACTCTTTCCTGATGTCCATAAAATGATCATTGCCTGTAATAAATGTCAACTTTTTGAAGGCAAAAGAAAGTTGCTGCCCTTACCTCTGCATCCAATCACTGTTGAAGCCCCTTTTCAACAGTGGGGACTTAACTTCATAGGAGAAATCCATCCATCATCATCTTCCCAACATAGATGGATTCTCACTGCAATAGATTACTTTAAAAATGGATAGAAGCCATCCCTTCTAGGCAAGCCAATGACTCTGTCATCGTAAAATTCATTGAGACTCATATCCTCTCTAGATTTGGCTGCCCTAGAAAAATCATCACTGATAATGCTGCAACATTTGGATCCAAGAAGATGGCTGAATTCTGTCACAAATATCATATAACATTGGGCCATTCTACTGCTTATTACCCTCAAGGTAATGGGCTAACAGAATCATTAAACAAGGTTTTGGTGAACATAATCAAGAAGTTGCTGGAGAACAAAAATAAGTCTTGACACACAAAGCTAGTACATGCACTATGGGATGATAGATTAACACTTAGGAAATCTATTGGAATGTCACCCTACTAGCTTGTGTATGGTACAGATGCAATTTTTCCAATCAGCCTTGGTGTGCCAATTATGAAGTTAATTCAAGAGGTAAAATCTGAAGACAATGACATGATCAGAAGGATTAATCATACTATCCATCTTCAGCAAACCAGAGAGGAGGTTTACAATAGAGCATTACAAAAGCAAGAGAGCATCAAGAAGCTTTTTGACAAAAGAACGAAGGCTAATAATTTCAATGTTGGTGACAAAATATTAAAGTGGGATTCAAGGAGAGAAGACAAGGGCAAGCATGGGAAATTTGATAACTTATGGCTTGGCCCTTATCTCATTCATTATTTTGCTGGTAAAAATGCTTATTTCTTGTAGGTGTTGAATGGAGCTGAACTGTTTGGGGGTCCTGTCAATGGCAGGATGCTCAAACATTACTTCTCTTAACCATAATCAGTTTGAAAGCCCTTTTATTTTTTCTCATTGTAAATTTTTCATCCATCATTGCATTCAAAGTTAGAAAAATAAAAAATACAAAAAAATACAAAGAAAAAAGAGGGAAGATTGTAAAAAACAAGAAAGGTACAACCCCATACCAAAAAAGAGAAACAAAATATGAAAGTGTGCAAGCTCAAATTCCACTCCTAAAAAACACACTTCTAGTTAGTCATACAGCCTAATTATGACTAATTAGTTTTAAATTTACTGCTGGTAGGTTAGTGAATTCGATTTTCCAAATAGCATAATCTTGGCTTATCAGTAAGGTAGATTAGGATAGAAAATAAAGGTTCAAACAAGCTCAAAATATGAACGAGATAACAAGGAAAAAACAACTCAAACAAACGCAAAAACAGAGCTGAAGAAAAGAGAAGGCCATGCTTAGAACTTTCAAATATTAAGCCTTCACCATTTTGATTTAATTTTCTACAAATAATTATCTATCTGCAGCTTCTTTTATGCCATAGATCAGCAACAAGTTAGACTGTCCAATCCTGACTTGTATGCTTTTAAATTTCTGTCCTAGAAATTAGTGAATAAAAATCTGTTAGACTGTTTAATCATAACAGATAGTAGATTAGGTAAAGAAGCTTATGGACTCAACTGTTTAATATGAGTTCATGGAGAAATAAGAAGTAGACTTAGATTAGTTTTTTCTTTCAAAAGAATAAAATGTTTGTAAAAGAGTTTTCCAATTCGAGTGTAGTCTGAAAAAAGAAAAAATGTTAGATCAGTAAGACTGGGTAGGTAGAGATCTTGTTTGATGAAGTTCCATTGTCTTTTATGGCTGCTAATGTCATTTTCAGAGCAAAAGAAGATAATCCAAGTAAAGAAAGTTGCAGCCCAATGGATGAGGCACTGATCAACCCTCCAGAGAATGCAAGTCTAAAGTTCTTGATGCCTTCAAGAAGGCACCATCCCCATGTGGAGCCACTGTTAGCCACTTATAAAATTTTGTCATATCAAATGGTGGCTAAATTATTTTTTGAAGCTTCAAGAAACAATTTTTATTTCCAAATTGTTAGTTCATGAAGTCTTATGAAGATAACTTGTATTTGAGTTAATCTTCACTGCTGTTTCCCTTTTAAACTCTAAAATTCTGTTGTTTTCATGAAGAAAATACTGCTGCAAAAATCCCCATTTTTCTCTCATTTTTACCCCTCCTTTCACTCATTATTAACCTTCACTTTTATCCCCTTATTCCCCATGAAATTCCTCTATTTTTCATTATTTCCCCTTTCCCCTTCATAAATACCCCTTTATAAGGTTTAAAACTCATTTTTAGACCTTACCAAAACCCTCAAATCCATTAAAAAACCTTGAAACAATCATAAAAATAAGCCTTTTTTCATTATAGGGCTAAGCCCCTTTGGGCTAAACCCTAAACCACTTCCCCACCATATACCCTAGCACTAGAACCAAGCGCTATGTCCAAAAGCGCTTATCACATTGGAAATTTTCGACGAGCGCAAGTCTTTTTGTTTTATAAAACCCCCGATGCCGATAAGCCCCCTTGTTATAACTTATGATCCCTTTGTTTCTTCATATAACCCAAAAGCCCTGCAAACGGGTGCTAAAACTTAAATAAAACCCTTCCCGAAACCAAAAATCCTTTGCATTTCATAAAAATTTCGATTTTCATATGTTATAAAGGGTTCCACCGGTTCATTGTTTAAACCATTCTTAACCATTCATCTGAAGCTGATCAACGATCCACGCAATCTCACATTGCATCGAAGATTTTTTATCGGGTGCATTTTGAAAAGCCCCTTCCCTTTGTTCCGATGCGATTAGTGCCTTTTTTGTTAAGCCCTAAACCATTTCCCCTCCATATAACCCGCACCCAGGACCAAGAGTAAAAGTCTCGAGTGCTAATCACATCGGAGATTTCCTTCAGATGCATTTTAACAGTTTTTGCCCCCTCTGATTGGCATCTTGCGATGGATTCTCAACTGTCGATCTTCCCTGCCAGATCCAGATCTGACGACCTGCATTTTTTTGTTTCACAAGCCTTTTCCCCCACTGTGACCTCCTTCGATTTATTCCTCGCCGTTGATCTGGCCCTCAGATCAATGGTCCACAACTAATCGCATCCATGCCAATTCCTCTCTCCTCCTCCGATCTCAAACCTTCTGAGTGAATCTGGGCAGTCCATACAAGAAGATCCGATGGTCCAAATCAATCCTCCCAACCTTGGTTAAATTCATAAACCCCCTATATAATGTTTTTCAGCCAATCTCCATCGTTGATCTCTACAAATCAACGGTCCACACTGGTCCCTACTCCGCCTCATATTTTTTCCATTTAATCTGAGATTAAATCTGCACCGTTGATCTATTTCAATCCAATGGTCCATAATAAATCCGACAAGCCCGACTCTCTTGGGTCCTACCCGTCCCAGATTTGATCTCCGCTGTTCATTCCTTGATCTGACGGTCTAGATCAAAACCGCTCAGACCCTACCCCACATCTCATCGCCATCTTGCTCTCTTCCCGACCATTCGATCCAAGACCCCAGATATAACGGTCAGCGCGCAATTTCGCAAAATTTTAAAGTCTGAAGGTTAATGATTTAAAATTACGCAATGAGGGTGGTCTTAAAAAGCCTCGTGTCAGGCTTTAACTCATATCATGTTCAAAAAGGTAAACCACCTATCCACCTTTTTTCCATGTGAAACCCATGGTTTCTTTCTCCGAAACCACTTTCCCCATTTATATTGTTTCTCATCGCGTTCATTCCTTGCAGTTGATCTCTGTAGATCAACGGATCACATTCAATATTGCTTTAAAATATCGCCCTCTGCCTTCCTCCAAGGGTCTTCATCGATCAACCTCAGTCGTTGATATCTGAAGCCTATTTCATCCGACGGCCCAGGATCGTTCGGAAACCCCGAATTTCCTTCCTATGCTTTTTACCTCCGCCAAATGTTTTCTAAGCCATTTCTTCGCATTTTCATTCATTTCTATATAAAGTGACCCGTTTACTTTATATTTTCCTGAACCATTTCGACCGTTGATCAACACAGATCAACGACCTGGACTTAATATTTTGCATCATTCATCCAACCGCATCTCCTTTAACCTCTGCGCGCAATCTCCACCGTTGGATACTTTCATCCAATGGCTATGCTCTAAACCTAAGCCTCCAAAGCAGTCCAACCCAATTACGCAGGATTTTTCTAATTTTTCTTGTATTGTGCAGGTTTCAAAGGTTTTTCCATTACGTTAAAAGAAAAACAAAGGCCGAGAGTGATGACCCTCCAGGCCTTTATTCATTAAAGGGATTGTTCCACGGGGTTTTCCCTCAGCGTTTGCCGGTGTCTCATGAACGCTAGCAGCATTATAAAAGCCCCTGTAGCGCCTGCACATCAACAAGACACAGTAAAAATTAAAACAGAGAGTATCAATGTTGAAGATCAAATCAAACCAGAGATGAAGAATTAAGGATGGTTTACACAGTTTGGGTGGATTACGGCTAAGATCGACAATCAAAAGCCTAATCTACTAAATTAAACACAGTTAAAGAACATAAGACGGGAAATTGGGCCCCTCATTAAGCCTAACACAAAATTAAAGAAAATTAACGGTGTTTAAGAAGGACAAAGCAATTTAACAATCAGACAGAAAGCCTCCCACGCCACATCTGAGGCTTGATTCCTCTCGGCTACCTACGGCCACTGTGGCCTCCAAGCATTCAAGGCGCGTTATGACCGAAAATTAGAAGATATTTTCCCCGGTACGGTGAAAAGTTATTCCGAATCAAAGAAACTAATTTAAACTATCAGAGAAGTTATTACAGAGATAAGAGATGGCCTTAAAAGTCAAATCTTTAAATCCACTAAGCCTCGAAGGAAAAACAGAGTTAATGAAATAGAGATAGAGATCAAATGTATTCCTGTCTTATGCCTTGCAAGGTTTTCAAGGCAGAGAATTGCATTAACTATAAAATTAATGATACTTGAACCCTAGAAATATTTCCACCTCCTCATTTTCCTACAAAACCTTCTTGAGGAGTTCATTGTAAAGGGTTGGTCGTGAGTTGGTTGCAGAACTTTGAAATATACTTGTGCTCGAATTTTTCTACATGTAAATAGTGTTCAGAGGCTCTTGAAGCTCAGTTTGTAATCAAATAAGTTAGGCTGAGAAGTGAAGATGATTGTTGAACTGAAACATTGGACTTGAAGGATGTAACTGGATTGACATCAATATACAAGCTGATTCTTGGGATCCTGGTCTATATCACTGGTGAAGTGCTTCCTTCTGTGTTATTGTTTCCCTTTCATGTATGCCATTTTGTCCATTATTCTCTGATAAATAACAACAAGCATAGAGTTAGGATTTACTGTTTACAGTACCCTTCTCTGACTGATAAGCTTTATCTCAATGTTTTCCTCTAAATTGTTTATTTAATAATGATTCAATATAGTTCAAGCAGTTAGGAATGCTGGCATTCCCTTGTCCTACTGTTTGCTTTAAACATTGTTCTTGAATGTTATTTTCATTATTTGCTTAGTAAAGTTAGACTAGAAAAGTGATGGTGTGCCCTATTTTCTAGTTTCTTTCTCCAAAGGTAGTTCTGAAAGTTTCCCTAAGAGTATGCTGAAAGCAGTCTAGATTTAAAAGTATCTTATCTGATCTTAGGCTACACTTTGTTTTTCTTATCTGTTTTCATCCCTTCTGAAAGTAATTATGTGGATTACTGGATTGTTTGTCTATTGAGTTAGCTTTAATACAAACTTGCCCAAAGAAGTCTATGGTTAGCCTTGTCCTTTGGCTGGTTTTAAACAGTTACTTAAAAGGCTTTTCTTGTTTGGACAGACTGATAAATCCTAGTTGAAATTATTGTCTGTTTCCACCCCTTCAACACTTTATTGTTCCATTCCATCATTTAATCTCAAAGATCTTGTGATATAGATGACTTGCCCCTTGGACCACTCTTGAAATTGTTGCGCAATTAAAGGCCTTTTATGACTCCATAGCCCAATAGACTAAAAACCAACGTTATATCTATCTTATCGGCCAAATCTTGTTCTGATTGCTTGCAACTTCATACCTTTGAAACTATTTCATTTTAGGACTTTCCACTCAACTAATAATCATGCTCAACCATCCAAAAACAAACCAAACCTTTTCTCTTAATAACTAGCCTAATATCACACATAAAAACCTTAAAGATAAATCAATCTTTGCACTTATAGAGAGATCCCTTTACGGATTCGAAGGGCTAGATCCTAGAATCCCAAAGTGGTTCAAGTGTTCTCTCTGCGATTTCGGTCTCACCAATCGCCGAAGTCTCGAGGGATAACACGTTGAACACTTATCAATCCTCCCTTTCTCATTGCATGACACATTAACAAGGCTCAATGGGGCCTATTCTTATTACTTGTACAATCAAATTTCACTTTCTTAGTCTCCCTCTCTTTCCTTACGAGAGCATGGCACAGTCTTAAGCATCAAGCTCACCATCTTATCTGTTCAGCTTCCCCACTACACTAGACCATGGAAAGCCCATATTTATAGCACATGGTGTAGTAATAGTGAACATTGGAGCCTTCCTATGTCACATATGAGTTCAAATGTGATTTCCTTATCAATCCTCCTTCCTCCAACCCTTCCACAGGCATATCATACATCATAGCCGGTTCATTCCCTGTCGCTATATAGGGATAGAATAAGATGTTTTAAGACTGATTTTTCCTTACCATGAATGATCTTCATTACTAGGAGTATTATCTCAACATAACAAGGTGATTCTCAATGAAGATAGTAAAGAGAATGAACAAAGAACACTTGGAGAGAAGAAACACAAAGAACAGTAATCATGAAGACATGAAGCAGATCATAGGCCATAACAAAAATAAGGCATTGCATGATCACTTAGAAGATTCCAACGCTGATCCAAGACCCTTTGGAGGGTGAAAATGAGCAACAAAGAGGACCTTTCATAAATATGAAGTGTCAATCAAACCTTTCATGAAGATTCAAGACAAAGAAACAAGGAAGACAACTTGGCATTGTCACCTCATCGCAGGCTCCATGTCATCATTGTCGAGTTGTAGTTGTACCAAGTGTCATGACTATGTGAAGTTTATCCATGTGTCATGGCACATAACCATGTGGAATGTAATTATGTATTCTCAAGAAGGACAAAATGTAATGTGTGGAATTCGAAGTCATATGTGGAATCTGAAGAGGTCACAATCATATATTGAAAAATTAATTTTATAGAAGTCCAAAATTCATATAGAGAAGTCCAAAAGTCATTTAGAAGTTCTAGAGTTGCATAAAAGTCCAAAGTTCATAATACAAGTCCAAGAGTCATGCGGATAAACTCAATATTTATGGGGATATGAAAGGTCATTCCCCTTGTTATAAAATCAACCTCATAACTAAAGGAAATGGATTTTGGAGGCTTAATATTTGGAGAGATAGTCCTGGTTTCTCTACTTGGAATAGGAGAGAACAACTATTCTTTGGAGACACAGGAAGTGACTTAATGTTTCACTACTGGAAATAGTGTCTCATTATTGTAACTATGTACTTAGATTTTTCACCTAATTGAAATTCAATGAGCCAATACATTTTCATGCATATATCACAAATTTTTAGGACTATACTTGGGATGTTTATGGTATATTTTGTGTTCATATGTACTGCATAAGTTGAACTATTTTAGTGTATTTGGTACTAATCTTGTTGAATATATGTTGTATTCTCTTTAATAGTCGTCATGTGAACTATTTTTCTAACAAATATTTTCATGCTCTCGTGTTTCTCTCTTAGGTTAGTACTATTAATTCCTTCCAGATGTTATCACTCAGGTTTTCCTAGAAGTTGTGTAAGAGGAAAGTATACCCGAGGTAACCACAAACCAACCTTTTAGATGCAGAATCTAGCCAATCTGCATCCAGAGAGGGCTCTCTCTTTATGATTTATCTTTGTTCTTGGGAGGTTTTAGGCTAGTTATAGATTCAAAGTTTGTTTTGGGAAAATGGTGGAATCCACAAACTAAGGGCAAGGTTGAGGGCTTTCAGTCCATTGGGCTATGGAGTCTAAGGATGGCTTTACTGGATTTCTTTTCTAAACACAAGATGGTATTACAGGGCAAGATAGCTAGACAAAGAACAATCCTTAAAATTTAAAGTGGATGGATGGTCTTGAAGGGATGAAAGGCAGCTAAGAATCTTTCACCATATTCAAGAGAAAGAAGAGAAATGACTACAAGCAAAGAGCAATGAAGGATTCTTTGTTACAGTAATCAACAATATTTAAATTAGCAAAACATGAGCAATTAAGAATTCATGCTTATAACTAATCCAGAAGAAAACATCAAGAATAATCACATTTGAAAACAGAGTACAATTAAGCAAATTCTGTTTCAATCTTTTATGTAAACTATTC